>CM046532.1:5254483-5584483 GCA_024713555.1 Spirodela polyrhiza
CAGGATTCTGGAGGCTCCACTGATTGCGCGGTTTCACCTACCGTTTGACAATATCAATATAATATCAACCAAAAATAGCACTAATAAGGGAAACAATAGCTACCATGATCTGTAAAATCTTTTACATTTACCTGGTGTCCATATTGCAAGGAGGTAAGGGCAGGGATCCTGGGCCTCTCTTTGGTCCAGCTGCATTATTATAAAGGAAATAAGTTATCCTTATAAATTAATTAAAATAAATAATTATAAAGTCGGAAAACTTTTAATTGGGATGATGATAACTCACTCCTTCCAACAGGGGGTGTGAATCGGGGAGTTCATAGCTGTAACAGGTTGAAAACAGAGGTTAGTCAACCATGATATGGATTATATTTGCAATTTTAGTAAATTTGACCAGGAGGTAAAGTAGACATACACTCGGTGTTCCGTTCTCAGACGGCTCACGTTCTTCAGCTTGGGCACAGGGATGGAGGCTGTCTCCTGATTTATCATCACCAGGGCCTTCGAAAAGTCAACGTCTTGGAGCTCCGTGCTGTTGTTCTGCTGCATGTAATCTTGCAGATTCTGCGAGAACTCTTCGATGTTGAGCTTGATGACGGGGATCTCATCGGGGTCCTCGTAGAACCCGTCTTCAATGTCAGGAATCTGTGTACATTCTGGTTCCGGGGAGTCTGGTTCTTCAACGATGGGCTCACAGTTATTTCTGGCACCTTCTTCTCGCCTGAGTGGGATACCATCGAGCTGAGGAAGTGGGTATGGGTTGGCAAGTGGCGCATGATTATGCTCCATGGATGAGGTCGCCAATCTTCGCTCCTCTGGACCTGGCAAAGCAAGCCTTGCACTGCACTCGATGTAATAATTAAATTAGCAGCAAACCAAAAACTCCCCAGGAACTAATTCAATCTTTCCAGTAAAATAATACTTGTCAATCCGAAAATATTATGGTGTTATGGAAAATATTCTCCGGATTGAACAATCACCAATCCAAAAAATCTTATGGCATAAGGGAAAACATTGTTTATACCATGAAGACTCGTCAATCAAAAAATCTTATGGTGCCGTGGAAAATATTTCCTACATACTGTGAAAATTTCCTCAAACTGAATCAAGCTAATTGCAGGCCCCCCAAGTTTAATCGGAAGCCAGAGAATTTTAAGAATTTTAAGATATACCTCGCAAAGGCACTTGCAAAATGTTTGCACTCGCCTCTCATTGGGCATGCATTGCAATTTGGCCTGCTTTTCGTGCAGAATACCTGTAAGCGACAATTAATCACCCGATATTTTCCTCACAAAATAGGAAAATCCTGAGTATTTCCCAGAACAACAGGAGGTACCTTTCCGAATGTGATCATCTGATAATGTAGCTCGTACCTGTTTCATCAAGGAAGCCCATGAGAGTTAAACCGGTAGAAACATATCATATTCTTCAGCAAACCAATTATAGTAGGATCGATAGCATCCACATCAGACTCTGGCCAGAATGATCTAAGAAATAGAGTGCTTTATGAGGGTTTTCAGATGTTACAGTGTTCGCTGATCCAGAGTGCACAGCCGAGGCCAAAGATACTTTTGGATGGTCTCCAACATAGGATAGCTGCTTGAAAAAAATTAAAAGGGTTAATTCATCGATAAATAGTTATTTAATGACATTAAATAAATTAAATAACTTTAATTACGCACAGCTCTAGCAGATGCAACTGAAGGGATTCTGGCAGAGGTTGAAGGGGTACCCATCCAAGTCTCACGCATATTCGACCCACATTGGTGTCAACCTTAGCAGTGAGGGGAAGAGATGGAACAACATCAGTTATTATAGACATATATAAATGTAATTATAGACGATCATATCATTTTTTTCAACAGTGATCTTGAGGGGAAGATCTTAAATATTTAGAGGGAAAAACTTACTGGGAAGGCAAGATGATGAAGGGTCAAAAGGCGAACACATTCAACACTCTTCAGCCCTAGTCCTTTAATGCTCAAGAGGAAATCCCTGGAACCATAAACCATTTAGTTGACCTTGCTTCATCAGGAATCTTAACACATATTAGCCCAAAATAGTTGACCTTACTTTGCTTTGTCTGGAGGAACATCCCGCAACCATTCCAGGTCAATGCTTCCATGATCTTTCTCCAAGCGGTCAAGGAAGCCCTACAGAAAAGAGAAGAGTATCCAAATACGCTTGAAAAACAAAGCAATCTATAATGGAATCATCAAACAGATCCAGAACCTCTTCTATAAATGTTTGTCAGATTACCTTGATTCTCTCTGCAAGCATGTTGTTCATTCCACGTTCTCGGATGGTGCTGGAGATTTCATCCACATTGGCTCGTTTCACTGCTTCCCAGTCCAGAGAGTCCATGGTGTCGCTGCTTCTTTCCTTCCTGCCACCGCTCCGGCATGCGTCCCTCCTCAAGCCATCCCAGTCCAAAGGTTTCACCTTTTCCACTTCGGGTCTTCCTCTCTTCTTTCTTTGTCCGCCACCTTCCGAGACCATACTCTCCTTTCCATGATTGGAAACTTCATCTGTTGGGTCTGCCGTCATACCCTCGGCCGCTGCACCTTTCCCCCCCTCCACCGCCGCGGAGCATCTGGCAGCATCAGGGATCTCCTTGAGGGGCAAGTATGGAGGGAAGGTTTGAGCGGCCAGGCTGCCCATGGAAGCTTGTGATTCACCAGACAGTGAGCTACCTTGAGACGTCACAATGGAAGTCTGATGATCAGGGACTCCGCTTCCGTATACTGAAGATCCACATCCAGCGCTTGAAGTCTTCATCCCAATTGGCACACTGGTTCCAGAGGAAAACGGCGACGAACAGAGCCCACCTTCTATTGATTCTTCTGTGGCCGGAGCACAGAATCCTTCGGCATCAGTTGACTTTCCATTTCCAAAAATGTATAGTTCACAAAAATTTCTGCTCCCTGCCAACTCTAAAAGCTCCGTGAATGAAATCTTGGACCCCAAGCTGCATCGGTTACCGTTCATGATCGTGCATTCGACCTCAGAGTTTGAGTCTGAACTTGAGCCGCAATGATCGATCTTCAGACGAGGGTCATCTGAAGAGTTTTGAGATGAGACAGCCGAAGCTTTTGATGAATCTACATCACCCAGCGCCTTAATCTCCTCTGCCTCGATTAGATTCGCGTCATCTGCTGCAACCGGTGGCAAGTGTGGCAAATCTTCAACGCCAGCTGTCGAACAAGCTGAGCCTTTGACTTGCAGCTGCTCCTTTTGGTCAAGTACTATGGGACTTTGAGCGCAGCCTTGGTGGTCTAGACACGTGTCAGTCACTTCAAGATGGGCAGAGCTCCTGGCCTGCTCTTCTGCAGGTGAGCTTCTATCCACCTGGTTCCCTCTAGACCTCGGAGGAAATCTCGCTGCCATGGACATAAAGGCAGAGCTGTGGAAGAAATCAGAAGATAAACATCACAAAGATGAACAGTCGAAACTTATTCACTAGATTTATAAAAAAGCACCAACCAGATTAGATGTAAATTAGAGCTCAGCTCACCTTGAGAGATGATCAGAGACATTCTGGGTAAGAAAGACCCCAATCACTGAATCAAGGACGGATCCTTTCCATGGAGAAAAGCGCCTGTCACCTGGATCAGAGAAAGAAATTAATATTTTTCTCAGAATATAAATGCCTCTGGTAAACAAAATCAAGCAGGATGGTCCCTGTACCTTGAACAAGGTGCATTTTGGCAATGAAAGAGTCTGCCCGTCCACGAAACACCCTCCTTTCCTCCTCCCACCACTTCTTCTTGTCTCCCTCTGTTCCTTCAACGCCATTACTTTCCTTCCCCATCAGGAGGTTCCACATCCTGCTTGTCTCCTCGTCCAGGATGACCTTTGGGCGGACTTTCTTCAGAGGATGAAGCCGCCCCTCGTAAGTGACAATTGCTCCATTAGAACTGTAAGGAACGAGCGCAGTCTCTTCCTGAGGGAAGCTGCTTGCTCGGCCATTGATATCTAGAGAATTCATCCCACGGATGATCATGTCCAGAGGATGAAGTTTCTCACTTCCATGAGCAGAGTTTTCTCGAAAATTTTGTAGATTTTTTTGTTTAGAGGAGTTTTGCAGGGATGGAACTGATCCACCATATTTCTTCCCCAAAATGGAAACATCCAGTCTGGTTCTTGCGGCATCACATTGGCTGCATTTGAGAGCATTTTTGGAGTAATCTGAGATTGGCCCTTTTCTATTGAGCAGAATCCCTGCTTACCCTCCAAAGCTTGGAGCTTTTCGAATTCCAAAGTTTTCTCACAATTCGCCTGAGAAACCAAATCGTTGACCGCAAGTCCATTCCAAGCTCTCTCGGTCCTCCTCTTCTTCTGAATTTCGTTCCTGTATGATTCATCGATCCCGTTTATCTTACCATGATTGGAGGCCTTATCAAACTCAGACCCAGCAGCTGGGGCAGGACGACCTCCAAAAGTCAACTGGCAGCCAACTTGTTCTTGATATTGGCTCTGAAACTTATCTCTATCCTTCATTCTAGCAAGCTTCTTCAAGTTCCCCCGTATCAATTCTCTTCTCGACGGCTGAAGTTGCAGGGATGGGATCTCCAGAGAATTCAGATATACATCGAGGACTTGGTCGTTCGGAGGGTTCACAACAAGACCGTCCTTCTGTGCAGATGAACCCACATCCGGTTCCTGTTCTTGGCTGTTCGTAGCATTGGATCCACCATTACCAGTGTCCTGCCCTGGAAGGGATTCTGCTCCACCGCCATCGCCTTCTGGAGGGAACTCCAGGCGACGCTTTGCAGAGCTCGCCGCCTCTCTTCTCCCATCCAATTGAACGCTGTCTCCAGCCGCCCCACTTGGGGGAGTCTCCAAGGGGGAGTCAACGCCTTTCCTCCGAACATATCGCCTCTTACCAGTGCCCTCTGCTGCCGGTGTTGCAGGCTTGGGGGTTGCTGGCTTCGGTGTTCTTGGGGGCTTCCCTTCCCGTACGACCTTGGGCCTGTGCTTCTTTCTTCGAGGCTTCTGTGGCGGCGTCTGCTCCAAGTCAACTCCCTGCTTCTCTGCCGCCCCAGTGGCCTCAGCTTCCTTCGGCCGAGAAGAAGGCTCCACTGGCAGGAACTCTGAGACCCCTCTGTCGAAGCACAGAGTGATGGGGCCTTTTCCTTTCGAGAGGAAATCTGGAGGGCGACTGGGTGGCTCCGGGGCCGGCTCGGCTGCTTCCCTCCCATCCGCAGGCCCTCCTCCGCTCCTGCCGAGCCGCCCATCTTGCGCAACCTTGTTCTTCTCTGGAGTCACAGGAGCGAATGGAGGAGAGAGAGGTCCGAAGGCGACCAACCTTGCTGCATTTTTTATTTTTTTTTGTGAAGGATTTGATTATATACTTCTCGCGATGAACTCGTCTGAAAAATAATTGATGATCCAAAGCAAACCCATTATTCTTCAATGGGTAAGGGGGTGCAAGCAGAATCACTCACAGTGGGCGGTACCATGGAGGAGATCGCTGTTCAGCATGACCTTCCCGTTCAACAGCAGCTGAGTAGCCGATTGCTCCACGCCAGAGATGGGATTTTCTCCAGTGAAGAACATGGGGAAATTCTGAGGAGGAGGAACGGCATTATTCTCGTGGAGAGGGAAATGGCCGTACGGGATCTCATGCCAGCCTTGCGAGGGGAAGGGGAAGCTCGCTGGAGCCGCCACCGCCGTCTCGCCCGCGGTGAGATCGACGGAGAAACCCGCCACTGACTCGAGCCAGTTCGCGCCGGCGGGGTGGGCCCCCTGGCTGCCGGCCGGCGGCACGGGGACCCAAGAACCCGGGAGCCGCAAATCATGCCTGCGGAGGTCCATCCACGGAGGAGCTCCCGGCGAGAATGGGAGATCAGAGGGGAGAGAAAGAGTGACAAAATTCAGGGCGCTGCCCCCACCGGAGCTTAATTGCAGGTGGGGAAGCGGAGAAAACGAAGAATCAAGGAGGGAGCGAAATCTGCACAGGCTGGAGAAATTTATCGATCAGACAATCCCCCCCCAGTGATTCACCCGCAGATCTGGACACCCAGAGACCAGCTATCACGGGCTGGACCTCAGATCACATCTCCCCCTCCCTCTTTCCAATCCTGGACGGAGGAAAGAGAAGAACGGAGAGAGAGAGAGAGAGAGAGAGAGAGAGAGAGAGAGAATTACACAGAAGGAAAGAAGATAAACAGAGAGGAAATCCGGGGAAGAAGAAGGAACCCAGACGGGAAAGACCGTCTGCTCGGGAGGAGAGTCAATGCCTCTTACTTCACGAATCCAAATGGTAAGCAAAGGTGGGCTCTTTGACTGCTACCAAATTTCCGCACCCGGGTGAACCAGACAACTAGGAGCAAGGGGGGAAGGAAACCAAGAGAATGGGAGAGAGACGAGGAGGAGCGCTGTGAGGAAGCGACCATTCTTCCTCGTTCACTTGCCACAGTCTTGATCACAGCGAGAGAGAGAGAGAGAGTGAGAGAGAGAGAGAGAGAGAGAGAGAGAGAGAGAGAGAGAGAGAGAGAGAGAGAGAGAGAGAGAGAGAGAACCCAGCAAGAGAGAGACGGCCACTGTAGAAGCTCTCTCCCTCTATCTCCTTCGTGTACTCATTGGGCCCTTTCTTTCTTCTACAACGTGTTTCTGTACTAACTCTCTCTCTCTCTCTCTTCTATCCCGTAGTACAGAAGATGCTTTAAAAAATTGGAAAAGTCTTATTCACTCCTCGGAATCTGTAACTATTATAATCACCCCCAAAAGGCTGGTTCATCTATGTAAATGCCCACCCAGAACTATATTTTAACAATTTACAGTTATCCTAAAAATATTCATACGGTGAAACTAAAACTCAGAAAAGACTTATTTTGTATATAATATTATATTTATAAACCTTTTAAAATAAATAATTTCGGTCTAGCGAGTTGCCCCCGGATACCGCTGCTTTGGATAGAAGCAAACGGGACTACCTCACAATAACACAACTATCAGGTTTAAATAATACGTAAATTCTAATGATTGGGCTTTTTCGTAAAAAAGGCTTTAAATATTCCGGCCTCAGTTCTTTTTCTCTTAAAACGGTTGACGTGTCACCCCTAACCCTGGGCTGTGGGCCCCCTATTCGGGCACATGCCACTGCGGTTCCGGCTCCGAGCCGCCGGCGCTGGCTAAGCCGACCGTCGATTGTTCAAGGAAAAGAGTGAGATAGCAATTAGATGATTCGAATGTCGACGAACCCTGATGTCAAGCAAATCGTTGACTTTCTTTTTGCCCACTAACTTTCGGACAAATGTCAATCTAGACAGCATTCAAACCACCTCTTTCAAGCCCATCGTAGTCCCCAAAAGAACTCTGCAATGAAATTGTGACACAAAATGATAATTTAATCTCGTTGTCATAAAAGATTGAGCATAATGAGGTAGGATTTCAAATTGAGAGCTGACATGCAAGTCAAGTTGTTTGTACAAAGTCTCATGGAATTATTTGTCTGAATCGCATTAAAATACATCCTTTTTTGAATTTTTTAGTTAGAAAAGATTCAACAAGAAAACATAAGGTTAAAGTTTGACATGTGACCTCATTTTGATCATTGACTTTATGAAGAATCAAACGGAACGAGTATAGGAGTAAACTCTGAAATAGAGGATAATTTCGTGCCAAAATAAAGATAATGATGACTAATCATGTCTTAGATCTAGGATAGAGAAAACACTTCATCAAATTGATTAAAATAATAATAAAATATCTTTATTAGGGGATAGACGAGAGAGAGGGGGTAAAAAGTAATCAATACAAAGAAAAAATATAGGTCTAAAGTGGGTCAACCTACTTTAGCTAAAATTAACATTTTGATTGCTACAAGTTTCTCTAGCATAACATCAACCTTCAACATTCCCTCTTAATGCAAAGCTAGTGATATCAAGTAATTCATGAGACATAATAAACTTAGGTAATTTTAAGTTTTCATAAATTTATCAGCAACTTAATCTTTTATTGATCAAAATTTCATCTCAATAAGACATAATATAATAAGTTTTTTGTATAAAATGATGGCAAATCTCAATATATTAAGTTCTTCCATATGAACATCTCAACATTATATTCTTAATCATTAATACAACTATGTCAAATTAACATCTTTCATGATCTTCCTCGTCCAATATCTTCATGTACTCTTTACGACATAACAATATATTCAATTTTAGATAATAACATGTTTTCTTATTTCTTCAAACTTCAAGCTATTACACAATCCAAGGATAAAAATAAATCCACGTGCTCTTAGTCAATAAAATCAATCATTACCTCATTGCTATTAGTAAAATTAACTAATTTAAAATGAATAACATATTTTTATAAAATTTCATAATTACTAGTGCCACAAATATAACAAAGATCTTTGTGCTCTAGGATAATATGTTGTAAGATAATACATAAATAGTTAAATCAAATTGATTAAAAACATAGCATCTAAATTTTTATGAGTTAATCATATCAAAATAATAATTATAATTCTATAAAATCGTTCATTACTTATATAGTGGCATCATCAATGGATGATTTCTCACTTATATTCAATATAGTATAACATATTTTGTCATTCAATATATTAAATTTCTTGAATAAAACCAAAGCATACTTTCTCTTGAGAAATCAAATATGACATAATCATTTTGAATAATCTAAAGTCCAAGGACATAATAAAACAAATTAAAGTCATGTCAAATTTTACTTTCATGAAAATCCTTAACCTGGAAATCAAATCAGCACATGTTGTAATATAAATAATATCATCCACATACATACATTGATACCATATTTTTGTGCATAAAGAGATATATTATTATCCTCAATTTGCTTTTTATTTTTTTTCACATTCTCCGTATGAATTATACTTGATGTTGTAAATTTATTTCACACCAATAAATTAATTTTTATTTTCAATAGATTCATCAACTCTAATGTGTAATTCTTTTCAATTGAGATAATTTATTTTTTCATAGTGTTCTTCCATTCTTATTTTTATATAGCCTTTTCATACCATATTTCTTCAAAAATAATTAATACAAAAAGTATACGGCTCATATATCTCATTTAAAGGTCATACCACCACTTGAATGTCTTCAAGTTTCTCTCTATGTAGAACTTAATCAAGAATGCGCATAAACATTATCCATTGTCATAATAGTTTCAATTTCTACATATTTTGAAAAATGTATTTGTTTCATATGCATATTATTTTAATTTTAATAATATCTTGATAAATAAGTAAATTGTTTCTTTCGAGATTATATGAGCGATAACCCTATTTTTTATCACAATAATAATAAAAATATATATTTTCAGTCTTCTTCTATATTTTTCAGAAATCATCAAAATCAATCAAGGCTAAGTTATACAATTAATATTTCAAATGACTAGCATTTTGTTTTCTATAAAATTTTGTTTCATATAAGCTCATATTTATGATTTTCTTTGCTAGTGAAATATTAAGAAGATAGATTAACTTTGCTACTAGTTTAATTTAAAAATAATTAGGAAGTTACTTTTTAAAGTATACTTCATGTCTAGGGTACTATTATCATGATTGATCATTGATCCAATCAAAATGACTGACAATCCGATTAATCAACAACTCTAGTCATGATCATAGATTGTCAATCATGATGATCTACTCGATCATGATTAGGTGATCATCAATAAATATTGTTATATTATACTATGCCTAAATATTATATATAAAAATATATACAATACACATTAAATATAAATAAATAAATATAATATAGGTATAATATATATTTATATATTAGACCTAAACTTTAGGTTTATTAAGATGCATCTTACGCCTAATAAATTTATTATGATATATATAAATCAAGCTTCCTAAGATAGAAATATATATACATATATTAGTTGTAATTTTTAACTTTATTTTGATATATATAGTGAGATTAAATGAATTTCATTTATAAATGAGTCTAATAGGCAAAGAGAAAGGGAAAGAGAGAGAGAGAGGAGAGACATTGGTGGTGAGGTTGGTGATGGCAAAGCTAGTCTTTGAGAGCAAGTGAAGAGAAAGATGGTGGCGGTGAAGTTGGCGACAAAGACTTGACAATGTTGAGAGATAGAGAGAAATTTAATCTCTCTCTTGTTAATGTTGAATCCTAACCCTTGTTAATGTGTGATCCTGATTGTGAATCAATTGTTCATGATCATCAATCTGATGATTGATCAATCATATAATCGCAATACCCCATTCATGTCACTTCTGCCTATGTTTTATTATTATTTTAAATAATATAATTTTAATATTTATTATTTTTAATTATAAATCACCTATGAATATCATGTTGTTTGTAAAAGAACCAAACTCATATAATAAAAAAAATTCCCCTAATTATATGAAAGGTTTAATAACACAACTAATGATTTCAATCATTCATTTAAAATAAATAAATTTAGAAAATATATATGATTTTTATTCATAAAATAGCCCAATTATTTTGAGCATAACCATTAATAAATAAATAATAATATTTTTATCATTTAATAAAAATGTTTTCATTGGTCAACAAATATCCTTGTGAATTAACTCAAGAAAATGACTTTTTCCCTCTATGTTTTTCGATTGATAATGAAAAAAAAGTGTTGTTTCCCATAAACATATCATTCAAAAATATCATTAGAGACTCAAATTTATAAAAAAGTTAGAAATCATGTCATTTTTATTTATATACTTCAACATATGAATTTTAAATAGCCATAATGTAAATGTGAAAGGAAATAGATCATAACTTGTAATAATCATAAAAAAATTTCATTAATTTTTAAATATTGAGAAGAAACATTCTCTTCCCTACTTTAGGAACTAAAATAAAAATTTTTTTTTCTTGCCTCTAATAACACATGTCATCATTAAAATTGCTAGTATATCATACATCTATCAATTGACCTACACTCAACAATGTGTACTAATTTAGAAATAAAATAAACATCATTTATCAACTTCTTTTTACTTTATTTTATTTGGAATTCAACAATTTGATTACTTTAAATTTGAGCACTTCTTACATCCACTCTAAATCGAGATTTTTTATGTGTATACACTTTGACAAAAATTCTTTTACACCTATTGTATAATTGCTACATATACTATATAACAAGTATATATTATTATTTATTGACATTTACATCATATGAGGAATAGGTTAACTTACTCCTCTCCTTTCACTGAATTAGTTTGTTCATTTAACGTATTATTTTAATAAAAAGTTTTAATATATCTAAATTTATTACAATATTGGAATTGTTGTCTATGCCTAGATTTTTTGTAGCTTCTTCCATGACTATGCCCTCAGTTACAACTATAATAACCTCCACATCCACTGCCTTAGTTGTTTTGATGTTGAATAAATAGATTTTAACAATTCATTTCTTTTTAAAAAATATATGCTCAATATATTTTTCAAAAGATCCATTAATGCTTTCTTCATTTGACAATGAGTCTACTAACTCTTTTTCTAAATCAATAGATAAATGACTATTCAAGTGTAGTAATAATATGAATAAATTCTAAAAATATCTTCTCCAAAAATTCTGATTTGATTTATTATAAAATAAATACATGAAAATAAATTTATAATTGATTCATTTGAGTTCATAAAAAGTCTTAAATTTTCTTCAATATATTTGAAACTTTGACATTGTGACTTTGGTGTAGTACTAAAAGAGCCTTCTGGTTCCTTTTGTGAAGCTCTTTCAAATTTGATTGTGTAATGTCTTCTTTTGTAAACACATTTTGAACGAGATCCCCTAGATGTTTTAAAAAAACAATGGCATCGTCTTGATGCTCTAAAATTCATATTTATCTCTAATATAAAATGACACGAGAGATTGAGAAGACTTGAAATATTACTCTCATTTGATATTTTTAAATTAGATAAATTTTATTCTTTGACAAATAAGTCTTCAGTAGGCTTCTTCTTATAGATACCTCTTAAGAAAAATGGTCTACACTACAAATAAAATTTAAATTTCATCTTCAGCCAATCTATGAAGTAATATACATCAAATACATGATGAATGAGAATAAAATCACGTAAAAAAAATTGAAAATGAGTTAAATAATAAGGAATTAAAAGAGATCATTTACACAGATTTTGAGGCCAAAAATAAATGAGAGATAAAATACTCCAATATATTAAAATAATAGAAAAGCACCTTTATATCTTATATAATAGAGAGGGGAAAAAATTTGGTTAATAAAAATAAAAAACCCAAATCAAAAGTGGGCTGACACATTTTAACCAAAAAATAACTTTTTGCTAGCATCATTTTGCTCAACATTACATCTACTTTTAACAAAGAGAGCAAGCTCTCAAGAGACTTTCCCTTGATCATACACAAGAAATTATAAACCCATATCTCCTCCACAATTATCATCCTTCCACTAAAAGGTTGGAGTTTTCGTCCCTCACCATTGGCCATCACCAACTATAACAAGGATTTTGGCCACTCTTCACCAATCTTTGTCGGGCACTAAGTGGTTAACCCCAAACATATCCTTTGTGACACACAAGAGGTAATACTTGATAGTTCAAAGGTGGAGATATAGGGAGGGAGTGGGCCCCTAATATGTAGGCGTCTGCCCCTGACATTCCACTACACATGTAATGTGGGACTGAACAGTTGTGTGGCCTTTAGAGTGGCATGACGTCATACTGGTGACGTTAATGCCACTCCTAGTCCTCGACTGTCATGATATGTCCCACCATGCACAAGCACTGTGTTGCCGTATGCGCCCACCGTGTCGTCACTTGCATACATCTTGTTCATTTGTGCATTTGCCATGTTGTCACATGCATGTGTTATGTCGTCGCATGTCAATGTTGTGTCACCACATGATTGCTTGTTGCTTGGGTCATGCACTATAGGTTAACTCGAGTAAACATTCTTCCCACTAGAGAGATCTGATGTCCTTGTCAAATGTTGCCGCTCGTGGTAGTTGCTGATGAGCTACTTGAACTATCACAAGTCAACATCCTTCCTTCTCCCACGTTACTTTTGACCTGAGATGATCAGCCCATTAAATGAGATAGAAGGTGTTGTGCTATGCATGATTCCACCCACCTCTGTCAATCACTTAGTTCATGATTATGTCCTTAGCACGATCACTATAATGTGACCAGATCATTGGGGGAGGATAGAGTGAGCATTGTGTTTGGGGTCATCATTGTCTATGGTCGGACTTCAAAAGATATACATGGAAGACAAGGTGGAGCATGCGTCATGGGGGCAGGTGCATGCAATATGCTAGCCACCCTATCTAATCTAGTATCTTGAAGGGATTGTCGTATTGTGGGACAAGTCCATTATTGCACTTATACCATTGAAGACTCTTATGTGCAAGATAGATTGTAGGAGCACTTAATCTCTAACCTAGTGTTCAACCTTTTGATAATGGTGGTCAACGTTCTTCTTCATGTGTTGTATTACACATGCAAGAGATACCCATGCTTCTTCAAGGAGGTCATCATACTGTTGCACGTATCAATAGGCTGCCAACAAATACCAAATACTTTATTATTTCACGGCTTCCGATGGGGTGAAGGGAAGTATGTCGATGGACAACTTAAATGGGGAGTACCTTGTGGTAGAACTTTATTAGATATTGTAGACAAATTGGGTGAGATTTAAAAAATCTACTTAGTTGTCCTGGTATATTGTGACATAGTGTCACATATATTCTTTCAACATCTTAGTGATGTGTTTGGTCTACTCATTTGTTTGGGGGTGAAAAGTTGTTAAAAAGTTAAACACTATGCCCATTGGGGTGAAGAGTGCATACTAGAAGTGACTAGTGAAGTAGGGTTCACAATCAAACATGATATTACATGAAATATCTTATAGCTTGATGATGTTCTATAGAAATATATCAGTAACCTCTTCCATCCTATAGTAAGATTGAGTTGGGAGGAATGTGACATATTTGGAGAATCACTCAACGATCACTAATATGGTGTCGTGGGTGCCAACTGACGTAGGCCTGTGACAAAGCCCATGGACAATGACTCTTACAAACCTTTGGGGATAGGGAGGGGTTCCAATGTATCTATCAAATTTTGTCACTCTACTTTGTCTTACTGACATATGAGGCAGACACATGTATGCAATGACATCATGTTCCATATTGGGCTAATAGTAACTACCAACTAGAAGGGTTAAAGTTTGATGTTGCCTAGGTGCCTAACATGAGGGGCGTTGTGGGTTTCCTGCAGTCATCATCATTGTTGCTGCCCTCTTGGGGCATATATGGGTGATGGTTTTCAGTGTAAAGGATGCCCTCCTCTAGCTATAAGTAGTATGCCTCTCCATTCATGGCATGCTAGAAGAGATGTTTGATAGTGAGATCGGTGACATAGGTTGCATGAATGGCTTCTAGTAGGTCATCAGTCCATGTTGAATACACAACCATAACTTTTGATATCTCATGTTAGCTAAGGACATCCCCCACCACATTGGTGTGTTAAGCTTGTATCGGAGAGTAAACTCATATTATGTCAATAAGTCATGCCATCAAGCTTGTTTGGGCGTGAGTTTTTTTTACGAGATAAAAAAACTTGTGACCAAATAGTTAATGTAGATGGTAAAGTGAGAGCCTAGTAAGAAATATAGCCAAACTCACAAGTAATGTACCACCATTGTCATCTCCTTTTCACGCACTGAGTACCTTTGTTTGGTGTGGCTAAGCTTCCAACCTTTGAACGCCACTAGATGACCAGCCTACATAAGGACCCCCACTGATGGCTAGGTTGAATACATCTATATGCACTTCAAAGAGTAGAGAGAAATTGGGGAGCTACGGTATCGGCTCGGTGGTAATAAGAGAGTGAATATAATCAAAGGTCTTGTTAGACTATAGGTCACTTGGCTCAATAATTTATATGCCCACTTGGTCCACTTGGACTTAGCATCACCCTTTTTTGGGGGCAACCTCACCTAGGGTGACCAGACCCTTGGGGTGCATCTCCCCGTTTCTCCCTCTCTTCATCTTCTCACCCCTTCACCTTTCACCCTCTCATATTTCACCTCTTTATCTTCTTTTCTACTATAAATATGAGATCTTTCCTATACCAAATCACTCAATCTAATTGATGTTCTTTTCCATCTCTCTCCTATCAATAGGTCTATTGAGATTCATTGCTCTATATCCACAAATGATCTTTTTTGAATAAATTGGTGAGGGAAGTAACATTTCAAGAGAAGCCACAAATGAATTTCATATAATAGTTTGCAAGGCCCAAAAAGAATTAGAACTCTACATCTCCCTCTAGAATGACTAACTCATCAATGACTGACACCTTGGCATGGTCCATCTTGACTCTCTTGTGTCCCACCACATGGCTTAAGAATTTGACCTCATCCATTGTGAAATCACATTTTGCTAAATTGAGATAAAACTGATGATTGTAGAGCATCTCAAAGACCTATCATAGGTGGTAGGTACAAGAACACTATGAGGCTAATATGATTTTTGAGCATCTCAAAGACCTATCACAATGCCTAAAATGTTATTGTATTGAGTTGTTAAAGACTAGGATGTCATCCAAGTAGATGACTATGATTTTGTCTAAGAAAAGACAAAGGATTTGATTCATGAATGCACAAACTGTATTAAGTGCATTAGTTAGCTTAAAGGGTATATAATCTTTTATTTGTCTCCTTGATATGTAACTAATAGTGGCCACTCTTCAAATCTAACTCGGAGAAGATCCGCACACTACATAACTAATTGAAGAGCTCATCTACATTGGGTACTAGATATTTGTTCTTCACTATAATCTTGTTTAAGGCTTTGTAATTCACATACAAATAGGGTGACCCATCTTTACATTGGAATATCACTGTCACACCAAAAAGAGTATGAGAGGGTTGAATGTGGCCCGCCTATAATAATTCTTCCAATTATTTTCACAAATTTGTCAAATGGGTGGGAGACATCTTATATGGCATGTGTGCCAATGGGCATTCATTGGACAATGGCTCTATGACATGCTCAATCTTATACTTAGGAGAGAACATTGATGGTAATTATGTAGACATGATAGATTTGAATTCTTAAAGAAGGAGAGATATTTATAAATTTGTAATCAAGTGGGTGACTAGATTCTCTTCCACTTCCTAGAGGGTCACCAAGAAGTTATTAGCTTCAAGTTTAAGATTGTCTTGAGTTGCATGGCTGAGATAAGTTACAATTTGGTGGGCTCTTGTGGGGAGCCCTACACAAAACACGACTACTCTCCTCCATAGATGATTAATCCATTGTAGTGCAAGAAGATGCCCACCTTGGTGTGGACAGTAAAGTCTACACCTAATATCACGTCAAAGTCATCCATTTGTAAGACAAGGAAATCTAACATGTCTTTCCATTGTCTCACTTTTGTGATGACATATTTGGTGAGGCCTATGAGGGTCACAATCATAAAGTTCATTGCCTTAATGTAATTAGCCAATTGGACCAAGCTCAATCCTAATCGGCCAGCTTCTCTTATAGATAAGAAATTGTATAGTGATTGAGTCCACAAACACTCAAATGGGGGTCCTATTTATGTCACAACTATGAATAGTAGCCGGTGGGGCCTGAGTTGTAGTTTCTTGGCTTGCACTGTGTTAAGTAGTTAGAGAGTGTTGAGAGTTGGTACTTATTCAATGAGGGGCGGGGGTTGCTCCTAAGCCATGATTGGGTTGAGATGTGCACGAAGCATTCAAAGCTACAGTGTGGGCCGGCACATATAATGACACTTAGTGTACTTGGACCCCTCTAGTTGCAACATGGTTGGTGCTTGGTTGCACCCTACCCATCTCCCTTAGTGTTTGTTGCACCACCTCTTCTATGTTCATTACTTCATTCATGCCTACTCTAGGGTGTTTCTCCACTTGCCTCAATTTGCACTTAAGGCATGTCAATAGGGTCATATGTTGTGGCCATTGCAATCCAAAGGTCTTGCATATTTTGTCATTGTAGCTTGTTCTAGGCTTATGGTTGAAGCCTTTGTGAAGTAGTGGAGTTTGTCTCTTCATCCACATAGGGGACCTCCAACACTAACATGAAAAATTTTTCAACATAGTCTCAAATGGACCCACTATGCTTAATTTGGTGCATGGTGGTGTGCATCATTTGTCTTGAGTTGGCCGATCATAATTGGGTCATGATCTCTTGGATTAGATCTACCCAACACATTAAAAAAGTATGAGAGGTGTCATCTATTTAGAGGCACCACTAAATTTTGGCATAGCTAGTTAGATAGAGGTTGGTGAGGAATATTTTTTCCGTTTCTAATAACGTGTTGACATTCATGTACTAGTGGAGGTCCCATAGGAAGTTCTCAATAAGTATGACATCTCATTCTCTGACATATGGGTGTGGCTCGAGTGCTTTGGCCCAAGTTAGTGGGTTTGTTGTGGTTGGGACATGGCACCCCTTCAAATATTTGAGGCAAGTCTTAATCCCTCTCAAGGCCTCATCTAGCCATTGTTGTAGACCATTAAATTGTTTAGCAAGCTCTTCTCTTTTGGCATCACATTCCTCATGTTGGGCCACGAAGGACGTGGTCATCTCGTTAGCTTAGGCATACAACGAGGTGACCTCCTTGTTCACATGCCATCTTGATCATCCATTGTGACAAACATTGCTTGGGCCCACTCCTCTACCAATGTAGCTCAAGATTCTAACTCCACCTGAAGTCCCGTGGACTTCATTTGCGTCTAGCTTAAGAGCGTGTCAACAACATTGGCCATTGCCTCCAAGTGTTTGCCCAATTGAACAATTTATTATCCTTGGGTGCCACTTATACCCAAACATTCTCCATTGACCTCTATCTATTTATCTAATTAATTGAAAAGAAAAACCAAGGGAAAAAGGTAAGATTGACCTCAACCTAGCTCGTATACGACTATAACAAGGTTTGGGCCACTCTGCACTAATCCTTGTCAAGAGTTGGGTGATTATCCCTCAATGTACCCTCTGTGACACACAAGAAGTAAATACTTGATAGCTCAAAGGTGTTGATAAAAGGAGGGGGTGGGTCACAATATGTAGGCACCTGCCCCTGACATTCTACTACACAAGTGGTGTGGGACTAAGCAATTGTGTGGCCTTCGGAGTGACTTGACGTCATACTCATGGCATTAGTACCACTCCTAGTCCTCGACTGTCATGCATATGTCTCATTGTGCACAAGCTTTGTGTCATCACTTGTAGGCGTTATGCCACCTTACACATGCATTGTGTTGTCAGGTGTGGGCACCATGCCACTACATGTCAACATTGTGCCACCGCACAATTACATGTTGCCAAGTCATGTGTTGTAAGTTAACCCATGTAACACCAACATATGGTAGTGCAATAGGAAGGGGCTGTTCATAATCTTTTTTTACATAACTACTCATGACATTAATATAATTCTTTTTCTCGATTAAAAATGTATGATATTACACCCAATTCTATTTTTATCCCATTATTTTAAACAAAGTTTAATTTTGTAAATGAGCAAGTGTATATTCTTCTTAAATGGTCTAAATCTTACATCTAAAATTTAATAGAAAATTGGGCAATGCCACTTTTTCCATCGAAAAATGATAAAAATTTTAAGAATCCAATGCATAATTTGTACTTTTAGTTAAATGGCACTAGATATAACTAATTTAGGAAAAATAGTCTTGTTGACTTATGCGATTTCATATCACATCAATGGGTGTCGTTGGCCAGGCTACTCCCAAACACTATAAGGCTGGGTACACATTTACATGGGCTTCAAAAACAGTGCAAACCATCAGAAATGGGCTCCATGGGGGTGGGGGGTCAATGGACCAGTCAATCTCGTCCATATATCTATAAAATCATACCTTTATATCCATATATTAAATAAAATAAATAAATAGAGAGAAATGACGTGTCATAAGGATGATCCTCGGAACATGTGGCAAGAATGACGGCCGATCTTCCCATCGAGATTGGAAGCACGGTCAGGGCTGCATGGTGAAGAGCCCATAGTGGGCCCAATAAAAGAGCAGCGTATCGCTGACGTATCCGTTTCTCCGGCAACAGCCGTCAGATAATGATCGAACGGATCCGGATATCGCTTTTCCCCCACGTCAGTCTCTCCGAATAAGTAGATTTCATTGTGGCCCCCTAGACAACGAAATTGTAAATATACTTTTTTTGAGATACAATAACAAATATGATAATTTGAGGCCTATAAAGTGAAGGATTAGTTAGGGGTAATCTATCTCTCTCTCTCTCTCTCTCTCTCTCTGACGCGTTTTCATCGGGGTTCTGAAGGAGGGAGGATCCTTGCGCCATATTCGGACAGCCGGCGTTCGCACGATGAACACTCTCTCTATCCAAATCTGTTCGTCTCTAGAGAGTTGAGCAGGATGGTGTCTCGACTTCTTGGGCCGTACTCGAGAAATCGCTGCTGGTTTGCCTCTTCACGGAGCCTTTGTCCTCAAGGGTAATGACGCTGTTGGCATTTCCTTTTCTGAAGTTAATTCTTGCTTCATGTCGTTGCGAGAGGTTCGCGTCATTAATTATCCGTGTTGTCCTTTGAGTTCTTGGAGTTCATATTTTGGACACAGGATGCGGATCGCTTAACGGTCGTCCTTCATTTTTTCGGGGTTTTTTGTTTGTTTTCACGTCCGCGTTTACTTTTACCCTTACGGAACTCTGTCTATCGTAAAGCCATATTTTTAGTGTTTTTCCATGATTTTGACCTAAGATGCCTTAAACTGACTGCAATGCTTAAGCATTCAATCACTATAGTGGTTGGTGTTTTTCAATTTCGTAGTTACTCTTGAAATTCGTTAACGGCACGCCCGTTGATCAATCTCCTTTGTTTTTTTTAGAGTGCTAACATTATATTTGAAGGGATTGAAGCTATTATACGTTTCATTTTACATGTCCTTTTGGTCTGATCGCTGGCAACGACGAAAATGTCTTTGTTCCTTTCAACTGTGATAAAATGCCCGTCTCCTTTGATTCAGCACATGAAAAAAAATCATATGTAGTGATTATCTGTACCTTAGAGAAAAACCGTGTGTAGAAAATCTAGGTGTTCCTTCCCTGTTCTCCTGAAAGTACTGTAAATTGAAACAGTTTATTTCCTGACACTCAGGGTAGGCCACAGACCTGCGCCATTCTGCAGGTACTCTGGATCAAAGTTTCCAAGGGACAGGAATGATCTTTCAGAAGTTGATAAAGGGCTTCCTTCTTGGTCATTGAGAGATTATATTATTGTATGTATCTTTTACGTTATTATACTCTCGTCTTATTATTTATTGAGGATCCAATAGTTTTTCTTTTTAAAATTTGGAATGAAAGTTAGTCAACTGATCGTAATGTTTCAATTTCATATGTTAATTTCGTAAATACTGGATATCTGCAGCCTCCTGCTGTATTGCTGGTTTTTGGTGCTGGGGTGTGGTTGATTCACAGCAATGATGAACGGAGAGCAACTTCAGGTTTCTTCTTTTTTTTTTTACCTACTATGTTATGTGTGTGTGTATAGTTTTTTTCAGATACTATCAAAAAAACTGTGTTGGGTTTCTTTTAATTAAAAAATAAACTTGGTCCTGAAAGTATGAATCGACCAGGTTGATTAATATTCTCTGGATGAACAATCAGTTGCTTGCGCATTGAACTGAACATTTTCTGAATTTATTGAGGATAGTTCTTGGTGTCTCTTTGAGGAGTGAGAGTAGGAAACTGCAGCCTCATCACCACTTGTCCATCTTCTACATGAATCGTGGTGAACTAATAGCTTTTACATGAAAAGGAATAATAATCAAAATGAGTGGCTGGAACTGGTAAATCAATCCAATATATTGGCTGCATGTATCTAGGAGATGATGCTAATGCTTTTTTTCTCATCGAATCAAGGAAAATGTGGTCTGTCAACCATTTTCCTTCAATCAAGAGTTCCCATTCTGCTCGTGTGTAACGGTTGTTTACATAAGGGCATACAAATTGCGCCTTTATTTTTCTTTGTTTGGACTAAAAGGTTTCTTTTTCCTGGCAAATACTTGCAGGCTTATTTACAACTAAATAAATGTTGTTCTACTTTGTGTGCAAGAGTGAGAACGAAACTCTTTGACCCGCAGATATAATTTATTTTCTTTTTTTAAGAATTACATGCATTTAATTTTATAATTATTCAAGCCTCATTCCATGACATGACTTATACTGAGGATTGTTTTAAAGCACACCCGATCTGAATACGATCTGAGTTGGCCTAGGCCACAGAGGGTCAATCTACCGTACCTGGAGGCGAACCTAGCTAATCAGGTCGAGCCCTCTTGATCATAGACTTGGCCTGTGTAAGAAGACTATCGTGGCTCCATGAGTGAGGGAGAAAGGAGTTCTGAGAGGACGGGATTGAGAAGAAGAAGAAGTGGCGTGATAGAGGTTGAGTGGGAGGGGAAGTAGAGGTTGGAAGTGGGAAGAACAGGATCCCTGAAGGAGGAGAGGAAAGAAGGAGACTATTACAGAAGGCGTTGGAGATTAGGAAGATCTTGTGTTTGGAAGGGGCGTGGGGACATGCTGATGAATGGCTCTCAGAATTATGGATGCCCATTAGAATTCCATTCTCTCGACGGCTTAAAGAAGAAAGAAAATGACCCAGTCCTTTAAGAGGATTTTTTGCTGACCCTCTTGTACCTAGATAAAGGGCAAAAGAAGAAGAAGAGGCTACAAGTTGCAGCTGGAGGAAGGAGAGGGGAGGGGAGGGAATCCCTACCACCAGCCGCTATTTCTCAGCTAATTTTGTATTATGATCCTTTCGTTGAAAGATATCTATATAATCACCCAAAATATTTCCTCACGGGGCAAGAATAATTACTAGGAGCTGCAGGAGGAGGTGTGCCTTCCCACGCCAGGGGTTTGGAAGGATTAGGATCTGTAGAAAAACCTGTTTCTCTTTGACTGACTTGTGCCTGTCATTTATCTTTTGATGTAGGATCAAGCCAAGTCAAACGCTTTGAAAGGAACCCCCAAGGTGTATGGCCATACGGAGGCCCATTCAGACTGATTAACACAGAGAATAAGACAGTGACCGAGGCTGACCTTCAAGGCTCTTGGATTCTCATGTACTTTGGATACACGTCTTCTCCTGATGTTGGACCTGAGGAAGTTCAGAAGATGGCAGAGGCAATTGAAATATTAGGTGCCTTTTCTATGCCGACACTAGTGATTTTAACCGGATTTACTGTGGATAATTTTTTATGGGCGACCGTTGAGTTACATTGTCATTAAGGATTTTTTTTAATATCAATTGGTGTTTGGATCAATCAGATGTATGCGTCAAATTTCCTTAAAGACTGATCCAAATATTTTACGATGTGACTTAGTTAGCAGAGAATGAATGAAATGTCATGTTGATACCATTGATTAGACCTAGAATGGCACAACAACATCCGTGCAAGACCATGACTGTTGCAGTTGTAGATTAGACGGATGTTAGATACTTCATATTTATTGTTATTATTCTTTTTTCCATAATTTTATTTATATTTTTTATAAATATATTTATGAACACTGATTATGATCTCTTTACCTCAAAGAGGATCAGTACCATCTAAAGATAACCCCGGTTTATATCAGCATTGATCCCCAACGGGATTCCCCTGCACAACTTCGAGCTTACCTTCAAGGCCAGTGCATTCTACTCAAGTTTTTTTTTTTTCGAAATCATATCTATCTATCTTGATAATAACTGAAGAACTCAATTTTCTTTTTGTATTTACTTGCAGAATTTCATCCTAAAATTATAGGATTAACTGGACCCGTTGCTGCTATAAGGCAGATCGCACAAGAATTTCGCATCTTTTTCAAGAAAACGGAGGAAGAAGGCCAAGATTACCTCATCGAATCGACAAATGACATGTAAATCACAATTATTTACACCTGATGAACAGCTTAATCTTTATTTGTATACAAATTCAGAAGAATCCCAACATCATTTCTATTATCTTGCCGGATAAACTGCTTAAACTTTTTTAATATACAAATTCGGATGAATTCCTCCATCATTTGTATAAAATTTTGCCAGGATCCTCCTGAACCCGAAAACAGAGATAGTGGGTCGATTCGGAGTGCGGTATGATGCAATTCAATTGTCGGACGCTATTGCAAAGGAGGTGAAGAAAGCACCCGGATGAACTGGAGGCAAGCTGGAGTTCCCAGTTTCCTGATAAGATGTTCATCGGGAAGAACATCTGCAGCTACGGGGGAAGAGATTAGCAGCTATGAATGCCCATGCTTTTACCAGAGGCATCTCATCTTCTCAGCTGAGGCTGCTGGGGATGCGCCTGGGGAGAAGAACAACAGGCATATCAACCTTCCTGAGAGACCAGATAATTTCTATGGCTTGTCGAAGATGGATCGAGGGCGGTGCGACCGGCATCACATTTCTCGGCATTTTCGGTAAATATCGACCGTTCATAATCTCAACTTCATCTGTAAAACCAGATCCTTTGTATTGAAATCTTAATCATAGGATCTGCAGTGTAATCATGATTCTTTTTAAAGTTCTTACTCCAAACGGTTGGAGCCCTCTCTCTCTCTCTCTCTTTCTCTGTATGAGAGAGAGAGAGAGAGAGAGAGAGAGGGGGGTTTCTTGGGTGACCCACCAGGAAGGTCTGCTTATTAAAGGGCAAGGCGACAGCCTCTGATTTTGTTATTACTTCCAGCCTTCAGTCAATTAAAGCCAAGAATGGGGAAAAAAATGATATGAACGCCCACATTATATTATCTCATGACCATTGGGGCTGGTAGAAATATTTATTCCGAAATATTATCTTAAAATTTCTGAATAATTCATATTATTTTACTGGTTCAGAAGATGAAATATAATTTATATTTTTCGACTGGTAGTAATCAAACAGAAAGTGATAAAAATATGTTGAAAACATTATTTCAATTTAATTAAACGAAAGTCGCCGTTTCATGTTGGATACCACTTGAAAATCAGTGGTCGGTGAAAGTGGGCCAATTGCCCCACCGCGATGGCTGATTGGCCGCTACTGGTCAAACCTCCCGGGGCTGTATCAGGCTTGCTCGAGCCGGCCGGTTCAAACCCGGCCGAAGGTAGGTACCAGTGGATGACGAATGGGTCACGTTAACTAAGAGACAAACGTCCGATCAGCTGATTTTGACCGTCGGATTCAACGACGGATTATAGACGGCAGCATCCTTAAATATCTAGTTAGTGGGAAAAGTAACCGAATAAAAAAATAATTAAATGATATTTTTATAGATACCAGTTGTGGTTTCGGTCTGACTCGGTCTTCTCACGTAGCTGGTTTGATGTGAGACAAAATCTGGATCATAAAAAATGCAGAATATTCTCTCTCCAGAAGTGTTGACCCTTAACAACGAGGAAAAATAGTCATCTACGGCATTGCTTGTCGTGTCGAACGGTGGCATGAAGAAAAAAAAAACACGGGTTGGAGGCCTCTCTCTCTCTCTCTAAGATTTGACTTTTTTAAGAACGAGGTCAGCGTGAGTTAGAGCACGAGTGATACTGTTTATCATGTCAGATGAAGATCGTATGAACCGGAAAAGCTCCGGGCGTGCCTAAAGATACCATCTTTTTTCTAATATTTCAGATACCTACGCCTGTCCCTATCAGCATCTCCAAATAATCTCATTGTGAATGCAAACCCACGCGATCTCTCTCTCTCTCTCTCTCTCTCTCTCTAGTTTGACTTCCGTTCACGCGTCTCTGTTTCTTGGACATTCCTCGTCTCCTCTGTGTTGTCTGGGATTATGATCTTGTCATGGTGAGCGTGGGGGGGGGGGAGTTGTTTATGCATGGCTGCGACTGATTTCCTCGTCCATGGCCTGGTCTGAAAGAGGAGGGTGGAGGAAGGTGAGGTGGGGGTTGCTGGAGGAGAGAGATATGCCCGCATCTCATCATTTTCCTCTTTTCTTCTCCACCAATGGTGCCCCCCCTCTTCTGAGCTTCTTCTAGGGTCATGGTGGCAATGGCGGAGGAGGAGAAGAAGTCATCGGCCTGCGGCCTGACAATCCTCTGCAACGGCGTCTTCCGCCGGCAATCCCACTCCGACACAGACTCCTCCAATTCGAAGCGCCGCCATGGGAAGGGCAGCCAGAAGCCGCCGGAGTTGCAGGCGCCGCCGCCGCGGGACACCGCCGGCATCAGCGGCGAGCTAGACGTCGTCGTCTACGACCACCAGCGATCTCAAGGGAGCGGAACCCCCCTCAGGGCCTCTCCCAGCAACGTGATGCTCGTCGGAAACATAGGGAATCTCCGGAGGGGGAACCCGCCGCCGCCGTCTACCCCCGCCGGGAAGATGCTCCGCCATCTCCCCAAGCCGGTGGAAACCCCCGACGAGCTCAAGGACATGGGCAACGAGGAGTACAGGAAGGGGAGGTTTGTGGAGGCACTGGCTCTATACGACCGGGCGATTCTGATCTCCCCGGAGACGGCGGCGTATTGGAGCAACAAGGCGGCGGCGCTGACGGAGCTCCGCCGGCTCCTGGAGGCGGCGAACGTCTGCAGGGAGGCGGTGAGGATCGAGCCTGGTTATTGCAGAGCTCATCGTCGACTTGCCAAGCTCTACATCCGGTGAGCACCACATAGGAAAAAGAGAGAGTTAGACTGGGATCTTTCCTCCTGTTCATCCCTGGTTCCTGTTCTTCTTCTGAACTTAAATAGATCTATCCCTCGATCTTCAGAAAATCATCATGGAGAGAAACCCAGAAGCCCAGATGGATCACTGCGCGTATTTCTTTGCTTTCTTGTTCCCCCTCCCCCTCGAGCTGAAGAAATTATGGATATTTACAGGCTGGGGGAAGCTGGGAAGGCGCTGCACCATTACGGGGCAGCAGGAAGTGATGCCAGCTTTGACGAGGTCTCACAGGCGAAGAACCTCCAAGGCCACATCGACAGAAGCAGCGAGGCACGAAGCCGACGAGACTGGCGGACTGTATTAAAGGAAGCTCAATCCGCCATATCAGCCGGCGCCGATTCAGCTCCTCAGGTCTTCTTCCCCTGTAAATCTTCCTCCTCCTCCTCCTCCTCCTCCTCCTCCTCATCATCATCATCATCATCATCATCATCTTCTTCTTCTTCTTCTTCTTCTTCTTCTTCTTCGAATGAAGGGATTGTGATGTATCTGGAAGGTGTTTGCTTCACAAGCGGAGGCGCTGCTGAAGCTCCAGAGGCACCAAGAGGCCAACGCCGCGTTCATAAAGGCGCCCGCCTTCGAGGTCGATGCTTCCACAATGTTCTTCGGGCCCGCCGTTACCGCCTATGTCCTTTCAGTCCAAGCACAGGTTCACATGGCTGTTGGGAGGTCAGCTGCTAACTCGCGTACTAGCTCAAGATTTCTGCTTTGAAATCCGAGATCCCTGGTCGCCGAATTTCTCACAATGGGCAAGCGGAGACTCTGAATTTTTCCTCATATCCTGCTTATCTCGGCAAGATTTCTCGACCCATTGCTGTTTTACCAGCTTCTGACCTCTCGTGCAACTCATATCCTATGTTTTTAGAACATGTGGTTTGAGTTTTTCCCCAGGATATGAACTCCGACAGAAAATCTCATTCCATTACTGTTCCGGGACATATCTCTTCAAATCCACGTACTTTTTCCAATCTTTCATGCATAACAGCTGGTCAGCTCGTATTGAATTATGGACGGCATGTTGCTTTGGGAAGCTGAAAGTCCTACCCACTGGATTTTCTTCCATCGGATCGGCAGAAAGTTGCAATTCTCTTCCAGGTCCCTCTTTTTTAGACAAAATCTAGATCTTGATACTTCCATTCTGGGACTTTTCTTCTCTCGATCACTGAACTCTCTCCACATAAATTTTCCCGAGAATGGATCTTGATTCGATTAAGTATCGGGTTCTTAAAGGTTCGACGAGGCGCTCTCGACAGCTCGGAGGGCCGTTCTGGTAGACTCGGGCAGCGAGGAGGTGGCGGCGGTGGCCCGAAGGACCCGAGCGGCGGCATTGTCCAGGTCCAGAGGCAACGAGCTCTTCAAGGCCCTGCGGTTCGCAGATGCCTGCGCCGCCTATGGCGAGGGCCTCCAGCAGGAGCCCCTCAATTCCGTCCTCTTCTGCAACCGAGCCGCTGCCCTGTACAAGCTCGAGAGGTGGGAGGAAGCCATTGAGGACTGCACCATGGCCCTCGCGGTGCGGCCGCAGTACCACAAGGCCCGCCTGAGGAGGGCCCAGTGCAATGCCAAGGTGTAGACTCTGACTTCTAACAATCAGCGCTGAGTTCCGATTTGGGAAATCAAATTTGGAGGCTTTGACTTTTTGGCAGATGGAGCGGTGGCGGGCAGCCGTGGAAGACTACGAGATCTTGGCCCGGGACATGGCGGGGGATGAGGCGGTGGAGAGAGCCCTCTCGGAGGCCCGGCGCCGCCTCGAGAAGGGAAGAGATGGGGAGAGTGGCGGCGTTGGGTCTGGAGCCAATGTGGTTATTATCAAGACTAAGGACCAGTTCGATCGCCTTGTAGCATCTTCTGGTAACTTTTTATGCTCGGACGACTGCATTTCTCACAACCATCGATTCCATGATTTTATGTGACAATATTGAGCACATACACCAATTCCATCATGTTACATGATGATTATTTAGCATGTTAATAGCCGAGAAAACTATATTCTGCTCTTACGCTTCATGATAGGAACATGCGTGGCCTTTTTCTGCAACAAATCTGAAGTCTCCGACCAGATCTGGTTCTCTGCGGAGGAACTATGGAGGAGATACCCAACGGTTAATTTCCTCAAGGTCTTGTTCCAGCCATCTTCTGAGCAACCAGAAGGGAGAAGTTCCTCCGATTTTTTTATTTATTTTTTCCTTCCTGATTCTCGCAGGTGGACAGGGATGACAACCCATATTTAGTAAGGCCAGAAGAAGAGAGCTCGGCGCCCTCCTTTAAGATGTACAAGAACGGGATGAAAATCGAGGACCTCTCTCGATGCGACTTCCACCTGCTGGAGGGCTCCCTGAGGGTTCACAGCATCTAGAGAACTCAGCAACGAAGAAACCAGTTGAAGAACTGATCGAGGTCTCTGCGGAGGCGGGCTGCGGTGAGGGATCGATTCGAAGCTCGTAGAGTCTCTGAAAGATTCTTTTTTCTGCGTTCAAAGAGGGAAGAACAGGAAAGAGGGCAAATTTATGTCTGCCCAACATGAACTAGCATACACAGGCTCATATTTTGGAGCGAAACGTCTGTAACTATTCTTGTTCATGCTATTACACAGATTTAAAAAAAGTTCATGCAATATATATATAGATATATATGTATTACGTTAGTCATGAGTATATATTATTAGCTCAACTCCTATTAATTGAAATTATTTATCTATAGGTGATAATATGCAAGTCAAGTCACATATTTTCACATACTTAGAAGAAAAATGCACGTCACATACATTTTTCATAAATGTCGCATGTTTTGGTTATATCCATCAAACTGATACCGAAAAAGAGATCGATCGAATGAACAGGCTTCCGTTCGTCGACCGGGAATTCTCTTGAGGTTTTTTGGCAGATGTCATGGATAAAACTCACATTGAACCAAAAAAAAAAAAGTTTTGGATTTCTCTTGTTTCGTTCTTTGCATCTTGAAGATATGAACACGGAAAACAAAAATGGAGGGAAGAAGGTATTCAAGATCGCAAACGAAGGCATGAGGGAGGAGGTGGTGGGACGGAAGCCTGCTCCTCCGTCATCGTTTCCAGCTCCGGCTCCTGGCCAGGTCGAAGCTTCCGACCACCCACGTCTCCTTGGCAATGTCCGACGACACCTCGAGGAAATTAGTGACCTGCCGTTTCATCACAACCCTCTTCTTCTCCCCCTCCGCTTCCCTCCTCGTGCCAGCCCAGGCGGCGGCTCCTCTTCCTCCCTCCGCTCGCCCGCTCCCCGGCGTCGATCGGCACCTCGTCAGCAGAAGAGCGTTAGGTGGCGCCGCCGCCGCCGGAGGAGATGCTGCACCGGCGCCTTCTCTCTCATCATCAACATCATCTTCTTCTTCTTCTTCCACGTCAAAGATGTTCTTGTCACGGCTGTAGTGATTCTGGCTCTCCTCCAAAACCATAAACCATTTGGAAAAGGCTGTCTGTGTTGCACCGGTGCGCTCCCCTTCTCCTTCGTCATCACCGTCGTCCTCTTCTTCTTCTTCTTCTTCTGCGGAGGCGCTACTATCGTCCACCGGTCGCCGGAAGGACCCAAAGCAGCCTAATTGGAAGCGGAACCCCCGGAAGGCGTTGAAGAGGAAAAGGGCCTCCGTCCACTGGGGCCACCGACGGGCCCTCCCATGCCGCCGCCGGTCGTGGGTCTTCTCCACCTCCTCCATGACTGCCTGCCAGCTCCTGCCGCCGCCACCGGCGGGGGGCTTTGGGCGTGATACTTTGATCTGACCAGAGCACGTGACTTTGGGCGAGCTAGGCTCCTCAGAGATCGTCTGACCGGCGGCGTTCGCAATCGCGCTGCCGTCCTTGGTCTTGAACATCGAGCTTCCCCGGCCACGGCTGGCGGAGCGGAGCTGGTGGCGCTTCTGCACCTCCGAAGAGCGTGAAGGGCTACAGATGGGCTTCGGCGTCAGGGCCAGTCGACCTCGCGACGGTAAGCACACAAGGAGGTCCGCAGAAATTCCTCCATTCACTCCTCTCCTCTTCATGCCTCTCTCTCTCTCTCTCTCTCTCTCTCTCTCTATCTATCTATCTCTATCTCTCAATATCCTCTCTCTTCTGGTCGCACCTCGCGATGTAATTGGTTTCTGGGCGGAAGGGGAAGAGGGAGAGGAAGATGGGTTTGTTCAAAAGGAAGGAGCTTGCCAGCTCTCCTCTCCTTTCTCCGCCATATATTTTCTCTCCTCCCCCCCTCCCTTCCCACTCATTCCCTCCATTGACGACGTGTAGGCTTTCAGTGCCTCACGGGCATCAGCTTTGTAGGCCTCCCTTTCCAACGGCCCAAATAAAATACCTCAAAGCGACTCCATCATGGTCCCAAAATCCCTCAAAACAAACCCCATTGCTCCGGCGGAATCAAAACCCTGTTCCACATTGGCTGTACACGTGTCAAAGGGGCAGATAAGCCCAAGGTCCAAAGCCCGACTTATACACGGGCCGGGCCGGGCCGAAATCATTTGAGCCCGTTTTTAATGACCTGTTATTGGGGGAAATGTCCCCGGATGAGCTGAGATGAGCCCCTGATAGAAGATCATGTAAACATTACCTTTTAAATGTTTTTGGAGATTCTGTATTCGCAGAAGGGTCAACGGAAAGTGAGACACACACTCACAATAAAAAGGCCTATTCGTTAGCCCATCTCCCTCAGTATCATGCATTTAATGTTTGGGCATGACTATGATTTAACGCTTTATGGCCAAAGAAGACTACCTTTTATCTTGGATAATTTTGGCGCTTTTAGTGTGATTACAATAATGTATTTGCATACATAACCCTTTTTCCCCCCACATACTACTCTCTCTCTCTCTCTCTCTCTCTCTCTCTCTACATGGGAGTCTGTGAGCGATTTACATAGGCTTGATGGTGAGCATGAGCTGGTTAGAGGGCTTCTGCTGATGCTTGGAACCTTTAAAGGTGCACTCGATGATGACGAGGCACCCACTACAATTTTAGATAGAAAATTCCTTCGGTGACTCCTAATTGTAAAGGGGGAGAGAGAGAGAGAGAGAGAGAGAGAGAGAGGTGAAGTGTGTTGGACTTCCCCCTTTTTGTATCCCCTTTGAAAAAGAACGTAGGACCATGTACTCGCTTAGCTTGGACTGGTAGCATCCAACTGAGACACGGCAATATCCCTAATCACAGGATGAGCAACAGGCTGCTCCAAGAATGAGGGCATTTCCGAGAATTCACTCTAAGAGGGAGAAGACGGGATGTCTGCACTGCGGTACGGATTGATGGTAATTCAAAATCCACTAACCAATGGCAAACTGCCACCTTTACTGAACGTACCATCTGAAAATATAATCGAGTATTAGTCAGATATATCCAAAAAATGCATCTTAAGATTCCAACATGATTATGGTGAGACATGATGGTTTACTCGAGATGTGTTTTCAAGCTAATTTCTTCCTATAATGAGGACGATACCAAAGAAGATAAAAATTCTTTTTCGAGGGAGTCCCACCTTCTGGGTCAACGTTTGATAATCCCTGCAAGTAATCATACAATGAAGGATATTTCTTCAAAGTGGGCTTTTTATCTGTATGGAGACAGAATGGGGTCACAATTCAGCTAGGATGTGATTCCTCTAACTTTATTTGGAATAAAGTGTGAATGGAGGCCCTACCATGAGTTGACAACTTTCAAGCTTAACTTGCAGTATGCTGTTGATACCAATACTAAAGAAAATGAATAATGACAACACGAGATGAGATGCTGGTGGTGGTGGTGGTGGGGATGATGACGATTATGGTGATGGTGATGGTGATGGTGATGATGATGATGATGCTAATGATGATGATGATGATGATGTGAGCACTAGAGAGATCAAACTATAGCCATATTAGTCTATCTTTGAGGTTTCTATGAAAAGTATTTAAGGATGGCCTGAGCCAAGACACAGGAGGCTGCTAGACAGCCGGTAGAAACTCCAAAATGGCCGCCAAACTATCAACCGATGATAGGAATCTCAAAGTCTTCTCTTAGGAAGACATGTGAGATCTTCAATCTTAGATCCTCAAGCTCAGCACATTCTCTTTCTTCAGGGGTTAACCACGAGGACAGGGAAAGCTTGACGATCTCTCTGGGGCCAATCGCGGCCATCTTGGCCTTATATTTTGCGTCGCCAAATCCCCACAGTCTTTCCAGATTTGCACAGGAAGGTTCTTCGGCATAGCTTCTGAGAGCATCTTTAATGGCATTGAGCCAGATGGGGCGAGCCAGCTTCAGGAACTCGCGCATGGCCACAACAGGGAGATTGGCACCCCCGAGATCAGTTTCCAGCTGGGTCCGCTTCCCATGGTAGTCTGATCCGCCAATCTTCAAGAGCCCGTGAGCATCTGCTAAGTCACTGAACACTGCCGAAGAATTTGCCTGTAATTAGCACTGGAAATAGAAAATAAAATTAAGTAGGACCTCTTCCAGAGGAGTTGAGCAGCACCTGGCAACTTTCCATCCCCTCTGTAAACCTCCATGGCATGAAGACCGGCAGCTTTGAGGCTGCCGATAACAGAAACAGGGTTCTTTAAAGCCCACGGGTGGGCTAGAGCTGCAACGCCCCCGGTGCGGCAAATCAACTTCACAACTTCTTCCGCTTGCGGCTCACTGCCGCTGTACCCAATCAACAGCAGAATGGCACGTTACAGCAGAGATTTTCTTCAGGAACCATAAGAAAGGACCCTCAGTTAGCAACAGAATCTGTATTCTTACGTTGCGTATGCTGGGCCGCCATCGTAGAGATACCGGTTGAAAGCCTGCTTCAGGTCCTGTACATAGCCAGCTTCAACCATGCCACGGGCGACATGGAGCCTCCCCGGTGCCACACCATTACCAGCTATCTTCATGAGATGCTCCCATTTTAGTGGCATTTTGAGCTCACTCAGTTTCAACAGCATATTCCGCGCGCGAGTATAACGGCCATCCCTGATACTGGACAGAGCCCTCTCCAGTTCCTCGCATCGAGCGGGACCACAGCTGCTGTAATATGCTAGGACATGAACGGGCTCCTCAGCTCCAGACCTGCCCCGTCCAAATGCCCATGTTTCAAATAGTAAAAAAGATGGACGACTATTTATATCTTTGCGATTAGGAGAGCATAAGCATCTTTCATAGTCAAAAAAGTTCCTTTGAAGGAAATTTTTTAGTAGTGGATCTTCCATGCAACTAGAAGAGATTCAAAGGGCACCTGGATGAGAAGATAGAGCTTATTTCAACTCCTGGTATTAGTCTGATGCCGAGCTTTCGTGCCATTGCAGAGGCCTCAGGTACCCCGTCCATGGTGTCATGGTCTGTTAAAGAGAGCACCTTCACCTGCACAAGCACATGGCATCTGGATTGTCACATTCCTCATCCCCAATCTAGCCCACAAAATGAGCAGAACAACGAACAGTATCAACGGAGTGTGAGAGAATAGGATCACCAAGCTCGAGATCAATCCCCAATAAGTAAGATCAATCAACTCCCTGCCATAGGTTTTAAGTTTCAGTATTCAATGTGAGACTATTCTAGCATCCCTCATCGCATGTATGACGATTTGTTAACGCCCTTTACCACAGATAACCCCGACTGGAAGACACACCTGGGACGGAGTCCAGTTCTAAGGCCAGTGTAATTGTCAGATGATTCAACTCAAAATGAGCTATAGATATGAGTAGGGTGGGTTCATACGTTTCAACCACGCATTTAACTTCTCCTGTTCAATGCGGAGCTGTGCCCAGAACATGCACAAAATACACTCATAAGGATGGCACAAAAAATGTCCAAGGGATTTCGTGTTATTTTCAGAGACAAACTACAAAAAAATCGTAATGTCTTTGCATGAGTAAGGGAGGTGCTTCCCCTGGGCCCATGCATCATCAAGTCTTAACAAGGAGCAAGGTCCCTATGGATATGGCAAAATAAAGCAGAATTTTCTTGCTTTGATGATACCTTGGGTCGGTGAATCCATGGAGGAATGCAAGCCCGGGCCTGATTTTGAAGAATATTTAAGGATCATCAGTGTCCGATTTTGCAAGGTGGGGAAAATTAGAAAAGAACCGTACTTCCTAGTGTCCTATACAAGATATCGACGAGTTCTTACTCCATCCAGCACCTCCCTCTCCAGTATGTGGTGATTGAAATGGCCTTGGCAGAAGAATCTATTGACATTCGTCCCTGGCATACCTCTGTGGAAGGAGGAGAGAGCGGGTATGGGAAGATCGATGGATATTTATAAGCGTACTGGAAATCTAAAGAGGTGTTGTTCCGCCGGTGCACATCTGTCTGCAGATGTTCAAGCCCCAACAGTTTTCAATTGCATCTGTCAGATTCATCCAATGATTTCATAAAAAATCTCAGTGAAACCAGCACATTTATCGAACCTGCGGAGAGAAATCCACATAAAAATAAAAATGACGAGGGAATGAAAGGGAGAACATGAACGATGATCAAAAGCACGTCACAGACATGAATCGCCAGGCGGAAGACCGGAATTTATCAGAAGGGAGGCTTCTTTCAACCCAGGGCTCACCCCGTTCCGATGGGCGCGGTCCACGACGGCCTTAGGGGAAAGGTAGCCATCGCTGCAGTTGGAGTGACAGTGGAGCTCGAACAGCATCCTCTCGTCCCGGGGCGCCACAGCCCTGGGCAGAGGTAGGAAGTCTCCGTCGCCGCAGTCGGGGGGAAACGCCCAGTCGCAGATATACTTGGAGGCCAAAGCTTGCTCAGACGCCATTTTCCTCTTGCTCCTCTTCTTGTTTCTCGCTTTTTTCCCTCCGCCGTCCCCCGCCATAGCCACCGGAACTCCACCGCACTACGCACAGTTAGAGAGAGAGAGAGAGAGAGAGAGAGAGAGAGAGAATTATTTCCGCAGCGTAATTTGATATTCGAGAATATTATTTCGTCACAAATAAACTTTTGAGTTTATTATTTATGAATATTATTTCATCCATAAGCGCCCAAGATGGCCTGAACCCGCTTCAATGGTGACGATCAAACCTGATAATCAGACGGTTCCGATTTTCGTCTGTTTTAATAAATGACTAAAATGCCCCCATATATCGGCTGAAAATAAGGGTATTTACGCCATGACGACAATATAAATAAAGACTGCTAGGGTTAAGTTCCTCTTAGTTGTTGGCGTGGCGGCGAGGTCGTCTCCCTAGTCTCTGTTGCTTCGTGCTATCTCCGGTGGGTGAGATGGATCTTTTCTTATTTATTCCCGTACTGGAGTTCTTCTTGGTTATCTGCGCCTCTTTTTCTGCATTTTGTTCTGGTTGAGCCTCTATTAGCATGATTCTGTAGTGTTCAGCATGGGTCGGAGTAGCCGTAGGGAGTGTGGGCGGTTTAGCATCTGATTTTGATTGGCTAAAACGCTTGTCCCGAGTGGCTGTTTGCAATCCGAGAGTACGTTGATTTGAGTTTTTGGTTACGAGTATGTGTTCTTTTTAATAGGTGGTGAGACTTTTGATATCGTGCCTATGTTTCTTTCTGGCTTTTTTCTTTTTCCCTTTCTGAGGCTTGCAATGAATCTGCCAGAGGTATGATGATGCTATTTGGTCCGTGTTTCTGATGTCAGATGACTGATCCATTTTAACCAAACTCTGACTCTGCAGATCGAAATCTGTTTGCAACCCGAGAGTACGTTTATTTGAGTTTTTTTGGTTACGAGTTTACGATATTTTGGGTTAATGGTGAGAGTTTTGATCTGGTGATTTTGTTTAGATGTCGCTTTTATTTTTTTTTTCGTTTTCTATGAGGGTTGCAATGAATCTGCCAGGGGGATGAGGATGCTATTTGGTCCGTGTTTCTGATGTCAGATGACTGATCCATTTTAACCAAACTCTGACTCTGCAGATCGAAATCTATTTGCAACCCGAGAATACGTTGATTTAAGTTTTTTTGGTTACGAGCTTTTGGATTCGTGGTGAGAGTTTTGATATGCAGGTTTTGTTTTGGTGTGGATTTCATTTTTGCTTTTTGTTTTTTCTGAGGCTTGCAATGAATCTGCCAGAGGGATGAGGATGCTATTTGGTCCGTGTTTCTGATGTCACATGACTGACCCATTTTAACCAAACTCTGACTCTGCAGATCGAAATCTGTTTACAACTCGAGGGTGTGGTAATCTAAGCTTTTTTGGTTTGGTTTATTATGAGGCTTTTGATGTTTTCTTATGTTTTGGTGTGGCTTTTATTTTTAACTTTTGTTTTTTCTGAGGCTTGCAACGAATCTGCCAGAGGGATGAGGATGCTATTTGGTCCGTGTTTCTGATGTCACATGACTGATCCATTTTAACCAAACTCTGACTCTGCAGATCGAATCTGTTTGCAAACCCGAGTCAACGTTGACTTGAATAAGAGTTTTTGGTTCCAAGTTTATAATCTTTTAGGTTTAGGATGAGAGTTTTAATTCGTCACTATGTTTTGGTGTGGCCTTTATTTTTGTTTTTATTTTTTCTGAGGCTTGCAATGAATCTGTCAGAGGGATGAGGATGTTATTTGGTCCGTGTTTCTGATGTCACATGACTGATCCATTTTAACCAAACTCTGACTCTGCAGATCGAATCCGTTTGCAACCCGAGAGAACTTTGATTTAAGTTTTTGGTTACGAGTTTATGATATTTTTTGGTATATGGTGAGAGTTTTAGTATCGTGATTATGTTCCGGTGTTAGTTTTATTTGGTTTTTTCTGATGAATGCAACGAATCTGCCAGAGAGATGATGATGCTATTTGGTCCGTGTTTCTGATGTCATATGACTGATCCATTTTAACCAAACTCTGACTCTGCAGCTCGAAAATCTGTTCATCAAATAATCTTTCTGTTGGAGCGATTCCGGTTTTCTGTAGTCCATTTTTTTTGTTATCTTGCATTTGATGATCAGCGAATGATTATTAAGGATCAGCATTACGTTATTAGGCGTATTGCATTCATTCGATTTCTTCTCTGCATCATAGCATTCTCGAGATGACTTTGATACAAGGTTCTGTGCCGCTCTTCCTTGGAAATTATTCTACATGCTTATCGATAAAATTGAACAGACTGGCCGATGATGATCAACCTTAAGGCTTGTTTCTCAAAACATTCGCAGTGGCCGCCTAAGAACTTTCGCCTTTCGCCGGGCTTGAGAGTTACTGCTGTTCACTATCCTTCCTTGGATGTCTGAGGCCTAAATCTCTTACACATCTCGTCATTTGATTACATCTTGCATGCAATGATCATAATATCTCACGAGGGTACTCAACGATCGTCGTCTCATCCTAACATCTTTTCGGTCCACGCTATAAATTTCCTGGATCCATTATTGCTCTGCTATTCATGAAGCTTCATTCAGTTGTTATGGATCAAATAGTCGGAAATTTCAGTCAATCTGATGTTGACCTTTTGTCTTCTGTTAGTCTTCAGCTGCATACAGTAATCCAAGATGGGGAAGGAGAAGACGCACATCAACATTGTGGTCATCGGCCACGTTGACTCCGGGAAGTCCACCACCACCGGGCATCTGATCTACAAGCTCGGCGGCATCGACAAGCGCGTGATCGAGAGATTCGAGAAGGAAGCCGCTGAAATGAACAAGAGGTCGTTCAAGTACGCGTGGGTCCTCGACAAGCTCAAGGCCGAGCGCGAGCGTGGCATCACCATCGACATCGCCCTCTGGAAATTCGAAACCACCAAGTACTACTGCACCGTCATCGACGCCCCCGGGCATCGCGACTTCATCAAGAACATGATCACCGGCACTTCTCAGGCGGACTGCGCCGTCCTCATCATCGACTCCACCACCGGCGGGTTCGAAGCCGGCATTTCCAAGGACGGGCAGACCCGCGAGCACGCCCTCCTCGCCTTCACTCTCGGCGTCAGGCAGATGATCTGCTGCTGCAACAAGGTAACTAGCTGGACGCGATCAATTTTTTTTTTCTTTTTTTGGGCTTCATCCATTGATTGATTCATTCTTTCTTGCGGTGAAGATGGACGCGACGACGCCCAAGTACTCGAAGGCGAGGTACGACGAGATCGTGAAGGAGGTCTCCTCGTACCTGAAGAAGGTGGGCTACAACCCGGAGAAGATCCCGTTCGTCCCCATCTCAGGCTTCGAGGGCGACAACATGATCGAGAGGTCCACCAACCTGGACTGGTACAAGGGCCCCACCCTCCTGGACGCGCTGGACTCGCTCCAGGAGCCCAAGCGCCCCTCGGACAAGCCCCTCCGCCTCCCCCTGCAGGACGTGTACAAGATCGGCGGGATCGGCACGGTCCCCGTGGGCCGCGTCGAGACGGGCGTGCTGAAGCCCGGCATGGTCGTCACCTTCGGCCCCACCGGCCTCACCACGGAGGTCAAGTCCGTGGAGATGCACCACGAGGCCCTCCAAGAGGCCCTCCCGGGCGACAACGTGGGATTCAACGTGAAGAACGTCGCCGTGAAGGACCTGAAGAGAGGGTTCGTGGCGTCCAACTCCAAGGACGACCCGGCCAAGGAAGCGGCCAACTTCACCGCCCAGGTGATCATCATGAACCACCCCGGGCAGATCAGCAATGGCTACACGCCGGTGCTCGATTGCCACACCTCCCACATCGCCGTCAAGTTCGCCGAGATCCTCACCAAGATCGACCGCCGCTCCGGCAAGGAGCTGGAGAAGGAGCCCAAGTTCCTGAAGAACGGCGACGCCGGGTTCGTGAAGATGCTCCCCTCCAAGCCCATGGTGGTGGAGACCTTCTCCGAGTACCCTCCGCTCGGGCGGTTCGCCGTGCGGGACATGCGCCAGACGGTCGCCGTCGGCGTCATCAAGAGCGTCGAAGAAGGACCCCTCCGGCGCCAAGGTCACCAAGTCCGCCGCCAAGAAGAAGTGAACCGAGGCCCCCTCCGCCCCGCCAAGGCCCTCTCTCTGCCCCTGCTCCTTCTCCCTCTTCGCCCCCTGCAGCGTTCGCTCTCAGAACTGGGTCTTAGACAGGCGGTGGCGGAGGCAGCTCCGGCCGTCGCCTCCCCCCCTCCCCCTTCCCAGTGGGATATTTAGTTTGTTGGAAATAAACTAATAAATCTCTATAGTCGGCTCTTAATCCGGGCTTTTCATATAGTCCCGACTATATGAAATAAACTTTTTTTTTCTTGGGGTCAACTATATAAATTGCCGCGTGGGCACCTATGGGCCGTCCGATCAAATTCCGACCACGGGTGCTTGCAATCTGGCTGGTCATTCAACCTATGGAATAGATACCATATAGAATCTGCACCAGTCTCTCATAGTAGTTTCTACAAGGGAACCTCCTCCTAGAGATGCGCTTGCGAGAGTGAACCGGAGCCAAAAATAACACTACATGAAAGATTAACGCCTAGGGTTTTCATGTTAATTCATGAAATATAATCGCTTAATCATTCATTTTATTAGTTTTTTTTCTCGAGCATGGTTTTTTTTTTTTCACTCATATTTTTGCAAAGACTTGGAGCTGGGAGCTCTTCTGATCTTCCGGCAATGTACAACATAATTCAGACAAAGATCTCATCCGGGGATATTTCTAGGAAGATCTACCAAAGCACATTAAATTACTATATCAAGCCACAAACCTCGTCCTGCCGTTAAGATATGCAGCTCCAGCTGCCTCGCTTGCCTGCTTAATCTCCTCGTGGATCTTCTTCGATGCTTCAGCAAATCTTGTGAGAGAATCAAAGATTCTGGCCAATCTTGGCTGGAGAAGACCCCAGCTTGGGATCTCCTTCTGGGGAATCTGAGACTCCCCAGTTCTTGATCGCCTCTCTTCGGCTGGTTGATCGAAGAACCCATCAAAATCTGAAGTCAGTGAGTCGATGGCATCGGAGACCTCCTGAAGTGGCAAGGAAATGATCGAAGCCAGCCAGTCCCGGCAGAGGACGAAGATGGGCGGCGCCAGGGCCCGGCGGGGGGAGAACACTGCAGGTCTTCTTCCTCTGAAGCGCTCTTGGGGTGGCAGGATGGAGCTCTGAAGCCAGCCATTGAGCGCTCCCACATAGGCCTCCTGGGCGTTGACCCACTTCTCCAAGCTGGATTTGAAGAAGCTGACCTCACTCAGGAGATGGGTCAGAGCGCCCCTGTAGGATTGACATTCTGCCGATGGAGCCGTTGAATTCTTCACAGGGTGAGCTGACGAGATCTTGCCGTACTGCGAGCGATGGCACTCCAGCACTGAACTCCACATCCTGCTCAACCTGGACAGAAATTATTCAAAACAACGGCCATCAATGAACAGTTTCTTCTAATGGAAAATAGATTCACAGTTTCTCAATCTGGGGTCCAACAGAGAAATAATCGAAAACAAGGAACAGATTTGTGTGGCATAAAATTGAAGAAATAATTCAGAAACAAGATCCGATGATGAATAATTTCTGAAATGGGAGTAAACGGAGAGGACACGAAGGCTAGAAAAACTTCAGGAATCACCCACCCGTTCACTAGCTCCAGCAGCTGCAGCTGCAATTCTTCATCCCTCAGCTTCTCGATTCGCTTTGATATCGAGTTGACGGCATGGATAGCAACCCGGACCTGAGAATGAAGATCCTTTGCCACAGCTCGAGTTCTATCGATCACTCGGGCATTGAGGCCCCTGGAAAACTCACGCTTGAGCTGGTCGCACTTTCGATCATACGCTCCTCTGATCAATTCGCTGGCCTGTGGATTTTTTTTTATAAAAAACGAATTAAGCAACAAATTTTTTTCTCAAGGATGGGAGATTGGTGGATAATGAGTTTATATCTGACAACAACCTAGGGATTTGATATAAATCATATGTTATCCGAACGTTAAAAAAAACCTTGAATAAATGAATCAAATTGGCGAAAAATATCGAAGAAAATGGGTTGATAGTGAAAATCATGAAAAGAAAACCATGCAGCAAGTGGGGAAACTCAAATACCTCAACTTCATCGTGAAGCTTCCTTTCCCATGCGTATAATCTCTCCAAGGTAGAGGAGTGGCTACCCGAAATCATGGAATATTCGTCGATAAAATCACTGGCGTTGTCTTGTGATGCTGATCCCAGGTGATTGTTCGATGATGAGGATGATGGAGATGCCGTCAAGTGATTCTGTGTGATGGCCCTTGCCGCACGCTGGACAGGTTCTATACCCATATTTTAGTTCAGGATCATATTAAATGCTTGTCCACGAATAGCGATGAAGATGCAATCGATCTTATTATTTTTGAGGGAGAAACGAAATGAATTTTCAGGCAGGAACCTACCGTGATCGAGGGGCGCGCCCTTCTTGCAACAAGCTGCAGGGAAGGTTGAGAAAAGCATCGAAGAAGATGATCTTGCTGCGAGTCCAAGAACCAGTAAGAAGCAGGTGCAGAAGAAAGTATTCACAAAGTGAAATATTAGGTCAAACGGGATCTAATGGGGACCTTTCTTCTGCGAAGATCTGCTGAGCCAGACCTTGTTCACCTCCAGCATCCCGGAGACCTCGCCGCCATGCTCTGCAGCCTGGACGAAAAGGTGTTCTATGGCTATCATACTGGAAAGGAAAGCCTCTGCCTTGTGGGTACCCAGTTCAGAATCATCTTTCCTTCCGGAGCCGAGTTCGTTTCCTTGATCCAATGGCGTAGTAATGGCGGCTGAATTTTCAGATGATCCATTCAGATTGTTCTCAAAAGATTCCGCTGCGTTCCCCGGGAGTCTCTTCAAGCTCAGGCGATCACCAGATTTAGGGTTCTTCCCTTCTTCCGAGATCGAGGGAGTTGCGTTTCTCCTTCTGTCCTCTGAGCCATCCTTCTCCGCCCGTAAGGCACTCTGCAATGGCTTACCGTTCGCGATGCCCCCGCCCTTGCCGGCGGGATCGAAGAAGTCCCAGGATGATGAAGCCTCGGGCGGCGGCGCCACCGAACCAGGAGGAGCTCCCTCCTCAACCGGGTGATTCGTGTGGGGATCCGGCGGGACCGCCATGCCCGCCGTAGCTGCAGCTCTCGCGGAGCTCGTCATGGGCAGACTTGGGGACGGGGAGCTTCCACATTGGAACTGCGAGCGAGAAGGGGAAGCAGAAGAGGTGGGCGGCGACGGTCCCATCAAAGCTTCCGCCTCCGCCAGACGACGGAGGGCCATTCCGAGGCTGCGCAGAGACTGGAGGTAGACGAGGTGGGCCGCCGATAGCGCGTACCTCCGCTCAGTCGCCTGCTTGATGAAGCGCATGCGCAGCTTGCAGAGGGCCAAGCCCTCGTTCTTCTCGAGCTTGGAGGCGCCGCAGCCCATCACGCCACCTTCTACCTTCTCCGCCGCGGCGGACCCACTTCACCGAGACGCCATCTCCCTCTGTGCAGAGCCCTATTCTTCCTCTCCCCACACCACCGGAAGACTTCTTCAACCTCCAGCTCAACAGCGAGCTGGGTATTCCATGGCGTAGAGCTTTCCCAGCGTGTAAAATGGAGTGGACGGCTCGGTCCCTTCAGACCAGCCAGGTCGACGAGTCCTACCAGAGGCGGCGGCGCGCCACCAACAGGTGCCTTCTTCCTCCCTCAGGGTAGTGGAGAGTATGCTCAGAGACGCATGCCTGCAGGCGTAAAAGCTGCGTATATTATTATATATAATATAAATTACGCATAAATTCAGATAAACTAAAATTCCTCAAGCAAATCGATCTTGCAACAAATTTTAAAATTAAAATTATTTAATAATTATTAGGAAAATAAATTATTATGTATCGACTATAGAAATATAATATTTTATTATTTATAATAATCGTACGTGTAATAATATGCCTTATGCATTTTCCATGTACATAAATCGTCCTAGTTATGGAGGATCGTGAGCTATGATTAGTAAGAGATTAATGGTGATTTCGCCATGTGGCTGCTGGAGGACGAACCATCATGGGCCAAGTGTGGAGTGGGCCTGCTGAAGAATGGGCTGGTGCGCAGCCTTTATATGTCCTGAGATAATTCATTGGGTTGACGCGATGCGGGACTCTGATTATCACAACCCGAACTTTGTTTCCATTATTTGTATGTAAATTAAGTACACCCTCTCTTCCGTCAGAGAATTAAGGGTTTTAGTAGAGGACCAGACTCACTCGCTCTCTCTCTCTCTTTCTCTCTCTAGCTTTCTCTCTCATTCTGCTGGGTCGGGGTGGAGGGTTTAGGGGTTGAAAGAGGAGCAGACTCTGCGGATCTCCCCAATGGTGCCGGTGTTGACTCCGATGTTGCTCATCTTCACCATGGAGGCCCCAAACTCGATGCGGAAGGACCCGACCAGGCCGGCGAGAAGGCCGGTGTAGCCCTGGACGAACCTCCGGGTGGAGGCGTCGGTGAAGAGGCTCTGGTCCGACTCCAGCACCCCCCTCCCTCTCTGCAGGTTGTTGAAGTAGCTCAGGTCGAAGTTCCCTTCGCTGCCGCTGTCCAGCGCCACCCGCCTGGTGCCGTCGCCGTCGGCGGGGCAGAGAGCCCGCAGCTGCGTGAGGAAGTCGGCGTCGATGGTCGGGTCTGGCCCGCCATCGCTGGTGAAGTTGTAGAGCCTGTACCTGAAGAGCTGGCACTGCGCTGTTCCCAGAGTGTGTGCCCCTGTTTCATCCCATAATGCCCGTGTCAGATAGCCCGGTGACCTCTCTCTCTCTCTCGCTATCTCCAGGCGTGCTGGTGCTGGTCTCAGAGGGTGCTTACCGCTGAGAGTGACGAGGTCCTTGGTGGTTAGGCCTCTCTGAGAGAACTGGAGCTTCTGGGAGTCGACGGAGTCGGTGAAGGAGGGGAGGTTAACGTCGGAGGCGGAGGAGACGCGCCCATCTCGCCGTCCGGTGGGCACTCCCCAGCTCGGACCTCCCGTCTGCAACCCACCAGAAAAAACGGGACGAATAAAATCAGAATCAAACCAATCAATCGATGAATGAATCAATCTTTTTTTAACTACCAGCGCAACGGCGTCGCGAGCGGCGAGGGCGAGGATGTCTGCGCAGGAGACGACGCCGGGGCAGGCGGCCTCGAGCTGGGTCTTGGCGTCGTCGATGACCTCGTAGCCCCTCACGGAGAGGTTCGGCGGCGCCGTCTTCTCCGAGGAGGGCCCGTCGATGAGGATGGAGCCGTCGCAGCCCTGCACGAAGCAGTCGTGGAAGTGCATCCGCAGCAGGCCGGCGGCGAGGGTACGGTCGGCGGAGAGGTGAGCCCTCACGGTGGACCTGACGATGGCCTCCGCTCTCGGGCAGGTGGTGCTGTAGAAGCCCACTCTGGTTCCTTGCCCCATGGCGCCGCCTGCCGCTGCGAGCAGGAGGAGAGAGATGGCTGCAACGAGAGTAGCCATGGGAGAGGATGGAGAGGAAGAAGGAGCTGCGAATGGTGAGGAGGGAGGTGAGGAATGGGGAAGAGGGGGAGAAGGGATTTATAGGCGAGCATGGTCAGCGAGTAAGAGAAGGCGGCTGGATGAGTGCCATTTAGGTCTGGCCCAGTGGGGGCCTCTCGCTATGGAAGAGCTCGGCTGGGGACGAAGAAGCTGCCCTTGCAGAGGGACGACTTCGCGGCTTCTAACAAAGTTCAGTGCGCCATCTCTGTCTTCGTCTGGCTCCCCCACTCTTTCGTTTCACCAACTGGGCTTTGTCCGACGGAGAAGCCTCTCCTTGGACGTATGCAGTATTTTCTCGCCTCTCCCCTCCCCCGCCATGACTTACATTTTCTACGGAGAAGAGAAGATCGAGATCGAGATGGAGAGTCGTACAGAGATGGACTGGCGGACGGAACAGAGAGAGAAGGGGGGGAAAGAGAAGACGCGGAGTGGGGATGAAAGAAGTAGATACATAGAGAACTAGAAAATATAGATAAACAAGGTAGAGAGACGGAGAGGGAGAGGGAGATATATGTATATATATATATATATAGATAGATAGATATGTATACATATATAGATAGATAGAGACCGATATATATATAGATAGATAGCGAGCGAGAGAGAGAGAGAGAGAGAGAGAGAGAGAGAGAGAGAGACTTTTCCCGAGAAAATATGTTTTTCCCATGCAGAGTCCCACTTCATGCACTGGCCACCTTTCAAAGCGGGTCTTCCCCGTGTGAAACGTTGATCTCACCCGGATCTTCATTGACCGGGGGCTACTGATTAAGCTCTCTCTCGTTGGTCGAAAACGGATTTCCCCAGCTGTCCTCGATCGGAATCCGAGACTCCCCGCCAACGTCCGCCGCAAAACCGCGTCGGCTCGAATATACCCCGCGGCTCGACTCTTGGCCCGCCTCGGATTTGACTTTTTCTTCATCTATCCGTCGGTCTTCCCTCAGACCATCCACGGGTCAGCCATCGGGGTTTTCTATGGCCCAACCTCTGGCCCGTTGACGACCCCACCCTGAGATCAGGTCCTACAGTTTTGACGCGGCAGCCATCACGTAGAATCTAGTGGGTGGCACAAAAAGTCAACGTCTCTCATACTGGCACGTGCCGAGAGAGCTGGCCGGTTGTCATTTTTGCTAACAGGCAAGGTGCCATCGTGGAGGCATCTCACCGAGGAAGGATTCTCTGGTCCCTGTCACCAACATGGTGCCGACGTATTTCTCTTACTTATATTTTTGGCGTTATATGAGATTTTTCCAAGGTTCGACTCCCCGCCCCCCCTCCCCAACAACCCTTCTTCTTCCGGCATGCCTCCTCCTCCCTCCTCCGGCGGGAGACCCCACTCTCTTCCCCATAGCCTTCCCGAAGTTCAAGCTCTGGGCGACTTCTGAAGCTGCGAGGAATCCCCTTGTCGTTATGGTCACCATCGTATAAACATTATCACGCTGTTTCGATATCTCGTGTAAACCTACACAGATGCATTTATGCGTAAACTCCCCACACATCGGGATATCGTTGGTCAACTCTCTCTCTCTCTCGCTCTCTCTCTCTCTCTCTCTCTCTCTCTCTCTCGCGCGCGCGCGCTATCTTTCTCTGTGCTAAAGTCGCAGGCACGCTGCTGCGACTGTGACACAGATAACGAGAGAGACGAGACCAACCGCGAGAGATGAACACGTTGAGGGCATCGTCGCCGTCCCTGTCGCCGGGGAGTTGAGGGTGGATGCGGGCGGCTCGGCAGGAGAGGACGGACGGCGCTGTTCCACCGGCGCCGGAGATCCGAGAGTCGATGTGGGGGGGTCGGAGGGAGAGACCACTTGACGCGGCTCAGCTGGCGATGGTGACGGCGAATAAGAAACAGCAGTCTGTGGCTTCCGCGGAGCTGTGGCAAGCAAAATATCAGGCGGCGGTGGAAACTCGGGGGAAAGCGGTAATAACAGCGAGCTTCACGATGTATGATGGGTGGTTTCCATACCAGCGGGAGCCTCACCAGCGCGTGGAGAGCGCGCCGCTGCGAGAGTACAAAGAATGTCGACGTCAACGTCATTCGACTGGATTATAGGGCTTCGATTTGCTATCTAAAATATACCCCTAAATAATAATTATGTCATGAAGAGAGCGTAATCATATGCCGGAATCCATTTTACCCGTGCAGTTGGCGGAGGGGGGGACGTAAACATGGCAGGCGGCGGCGAGACGGGCGGCGCAGGAGATGTTGAGGTTAACGTTCATGAAGGCGGCCTCGCGGAGGGCCTCGCAGAGGCAGGGAGGGCCCAGCTGCGCCGCCGCCAGGACGCCCTCGCAGCAGGAGTCGTCGGGTTGGTCCTCCTCGCTACCGGCGCTCACGTAGCCGAGGCAGTCCATCATTCCGAAGGTGACGGTGGAGCAGTCCATGGGCTCGGGCGGCGCCGCAGCGGCGGCGCCGACCGGGTGGAAGATGACGGAGGAAAAGATGGCGCACGCCATAGCGCAAGCGAAGTTCGCCATTGTCGCCGGGAGCTCTGCTCCTTTTGCTCCTGATCCTGTGTATATCCTCCTCTGATATCTCCACGCGTTCTTCTTTGTTGGTAATTCCAATCGCCTCTCTCTCTCTCTCTCTCTCTCTCTCTCTCTCTCCCCCGCCCCAAGAACGCGACGCATTTAATTACTGTTCTGTGTCACAACGTTACACGAATGGGAGGGCAATCGAACTCGTTTAGAATTCCCTAGGATGTTTAAAATTCTCACTACCTGACGAGAGAGAGAGAGATGAGGGGTCCTTATCGATGCGAGGCTCTAACATCTCGAAGTAAGAATCAGGATAAAGTTGTGGTCGCCCGTCAATTAAAACAATGGGCTCGCTTTTTGTTGGGCCCTGGCGGATAATCACTCTCTCTCTCTCTCTCTCTCTCTCTCTCCATCTCGCTCGCAATCATATAAACGACAACTTCTTGAACGCGCGGAAGCAAGCTAGTAACACCGACGGATATAAAAGATCCTTTCTCTATCTCTCTCTCTCTCTACCGAAAACAAAGAAGAGGGGGAGAGGAAACAGAAGGAATTTCCCACCGTCCACGGTGGAGGATATCCTAAAAGAAAGTGTCTGAAGAAAACGACTCACGGACAGAGCATGTTGGGTGGAGAGGATAAACCCTCTCTCTCTCCTCCTAGGAAGCCGCAGTTTTGCCCTCCCCCTCCGCCGCAGCAGCTTCGAACGTCTCGCCCTCCACAAGGTCTGGGACATCGTCGTCGTCTTCCTCCTCTCCGGCGCCGGCGGCGGCCGCGGCGGCGGCGGCAGCTCCAGGAGACTGCTTGGAGAACTGTTCGGCAAGCCGCCTCAGATTGTCGATGTTATCCGCTCCTGAAAGACCCACCCCACCAGAACCAATCAGACGACGGCAACTGTCAAGTCTCAGGGGGAAGAAGGGCTTCACTTGTCGTGAAGTGGGAGGCCTTACCGAGCTGGTTGATGATCCCGGGCAGCAAGTCTTGGAGCTCTGCCGACAAAAAGGAACTCGTCCGTCAGATGAGCCAAGGATGAAAAAAAAAAAAAAAACCAGAGAAAAGAGAAAATCTACTCCTTGTAATTTGAATGCATCAAAAGGATGGATGACGATGAGAGAGACCCAGCAGGAAGACCGAGAAGAGGAGCGAGAAAGATTACTTTTTGTCTGGGGAGAACCGCTGACTACCCAAGTGTTGGCGGGGATAGAGGCCTGCACTGTACGACGGACACAGTTGACCACACGCTTCGTCAGTTAGCGGCGTGATGGAGAAGGCGGTAGGACAGCATCTATCCGGGGGCTCGTCGGATGATTCCGTCGCGTACCTTTGGGGTTCAAGAACTGGATCACCACGTCGTCCTTGAAGATGTTGACCTCTTCTATCGAGGGGATAACGTTCACCCCGATTCTCTTCAGGGTGCTTTGAAGCCTTTTGTCGTCCGTGGTAGCGGTCTTGTGGACCGCCTTCTTCTTTCTGCAGAAATACAGAGCACCAAGTTGAACCAAGCTGTTCATTCAGACAGCAAAACGAGGAGGACAAGACTGCCCTCGTGTTGTACGTCTAAGAAAAATATGTGGATAGGAAAAAAACTTGAAACTCATTTCACAGTCGTATTTAAAGAAAAAAAAGAAATTATTATTTTTTATTATGGCCCACACTCGGGGAAACGTAATTTGCGAGGATCACTCTAATAGCAGTCCAAACCGTCTATCCAACTCCTGCATACTATCAATCGATCCCTCAAACAACGCGAGAGTATGATATCCCATTCCTACCTGAGGCACTATGATAGGACTCATTTTTCAAGAGATGATCATCACCATACAAAAATACACTGAAACAATGGGCTCTTTCGATGAAGAATGCTGGACAGGATCATATTTCTCTTCGTCAGCATCATCATTAATCTCATTCCATGAATGAAACTAGGTTCGGCACAATAAAATGAAACATGAAAAACTTCTTGTTTTTTTTTTCAATATCAGTATTCGTGATTCTACAACCAGCATCCTTGCTCGGATTTGGAACAATTACTACAACCATGGGCAAAGTTAATTCGGCAACTAACTGATTAAAAAGAGAAGCAATATATTCAGCACTAGGAGTGTAGAAAAATGCAAAACCTGCGCACACTTCCTTTCCCACCAGTGCGAACAGCACCCGCCATCTTCATGAGTTTCTCTCGATTCATCTACACGAAGATGGAATAAATTTATTGATCTCATCCAGAAGGTTGCTTACTCAGCTCCATTGCGTAAAGAAGCCGAAAGAAAACAAAATCTAACCAGTGAAGTTAGCTTCCATGGGAAAATTTTGGGTTTCAAGCTTAAGCACGTTCAAAATCGTCCATAAGGAAAAAAATTTCGGCCCAGGCAACGATGCTCATAATGCTCCTCAAGAGAGAGAGACAACTTCAACAGAATACAGCTAATGCAAAACATACCAAAAAAATTTTATTAAAGGAAACGAATACCGAAAGGCAAGTAGTGAGCAAGAACGAAATGCCGAAGAGAAAATGGCCCATTCCATTAGCAAATACATCCAAGTATTACATCGGCAGCAACCAATGAAAAAGAGGGGAGAAAAAGAATAGCCCCGTTGGGCGCAAAATACCACTATAGTTTTCACCTGCAGTACTGTTTTCAGTTAGGTCTCTGCAGTCTGTTCTAATCACTAACGCAGCAACAAATACGAACTTTGCATTATGGAGCTTCTTCCAATGCACGAATTGGACCCTTGGGAATTACGCCATTGTGTGATGCTCAACAATCTTATTTGAAAGTTCTTTGAAAACATACGGAAGGCATATCAAGGCCAACACCATCTTTATTCAATTTACAACGAACTTGGAAGACCTAACAACCTTTGTCTTAAAATTGTCCCTAGAAATGACTGTGATATCTCAGATCAAGGTTAACCCAACTTTGGCCCGCATTATTACATTTTAGACAGATTTGGGTCGAACATATGGAATCAATCTGAACTCAAAGACTGAAAAGACTAATTCTAGTCAGCGACAACATAAAGGTGAAACAAGGGATGACCTACTCATCTTCATGCTTTACATGATTCAAACATTGACAATGAGAAAATCATCTAAAATAGGATGCAAATCAACCTATCGGCATCCATATAAATGTTCGCAAAGTACAGTACATCTCGAACTTGCAAAAAAATTGGATCACAGACAGGTTGATATCTTAGTATAAAGCATAAAGGAAAAAGATTACAATTACCACTGTGAGAATCACAATAGAATCAAAATGTCCTTGAGGTTTCCCCTTTTTTGGGATGTTATGATAAATTTATGATAAATTACGAACAAAGCAGGTTGGAGCCAGGGCATCTACCTAAAAAGATGTCTAGGTGGAGCAGACAAGTCATTTACGAAGGACACATTCCCTGGAATATGCCCCACTGATGCAACACAAGAACAAAATAGCCTCACGAAGACAGTGATTATCCTTTGATGCCAGAAGATTCCCTTTGAAGCTGATTCATCTTGCTAGGGTCCACAAAAAAAAACACGTGGATTTTCAAAGCCTACCCCCAAAAAAGAAAGAAATACTGCCAGTGACAGGATTACGGAAACGAATCCAAAACATGATAGAGCTCTGAAAGACGATAGACAGAAGGGGTTAATGAGGCGACGCTGGGGCATGCTCACGGCGAAGGCCGTGGTTGGTGTAGCTTCCTCCGACGCAGAGAACACCTATGCAACCCTCGCTTTGAGGAATAATTTACAACAACCATATCCAATACTATCAAACTTAATAAATAATATAGACGGATCGGCGTGCCAAGTGAGGAGAGAACATTATGCAAATGATATTCATCTACCCTCTGATCCAAGAAAAGTTCTCAGAGCGGACGAACAAATCAAAGAATCTCAACCTAATATACAAGAAAAAGGGGCAAGAAAAAAAGAAAAAGAAAATAACCTTGTCAAGATGAAGGCCAAGCACCGGCGTGGCCTTCCCCGCTTTCAAGGTACGCCCAGGCAGTGTTGGCGGCGCCGGCTGCCGCAGCGGCGGGAAAAGAGAAGCGCAGGGAGAAGGGGGGTGTGGATGAGAAAAGATGAGAGAAGCAGCTGGGTAAGCGGCAGTTCGCGTCATCTCATTTTAAAACCCTAAGTGGATTTTTCTCTATAGGTCCCCTTCCAAATTTTTTTTCATATTTCATACCCTTTCTATATATTATATAATCCTATGCTTAATGGATTTCCATTTAATTAAAAAGTATTAAGATACCAAGCTTGAATTCTACTCCAATAAAAAAATATATCATACTTGAAAGCATAAGCCATTAATTTTTTAATTAAATAAATAATAAATTTAAATTTAAAAATAGCTAGAAAACAAATGACACTAACCATGCTAGCCTAGCAGTAACGTTTAATAATTAATAGTGATGTTAAAAATGTGCTATTACAAAATTTTTCCTATTTAGGTAACACTTATACACTTTTTCATAAATATTAAATCATAAATATTTAAAAATACCTTTTTATCAGATGTGCATTTACTCAATTAGCTTGGGCCGGTGGGCCCATGCCTAATAAAATCCCAATCCCGGCCTATCAATGCATCATCCAGGGTCTATCAGCTTTTTCTCCCTTTTCTTTATTCAGGCCTCCAAATGGACGACTTGATAATGCAATTATGCGAGAAATCTCATTGATGAGGACTGATGAGATGGGTCGTCCTGATCCGCGCTGACTAATGTAATTCGCACGTGGGGAATCAAGAACGTCGCTCAGTAGATGTATGCGTTGACCATCGTTCATGACCAGAGAAAACTGAAGATTTTTGCTGGGATCTTAATACCTACTCCAAATATCTCAAACGGTAATTCTGAATGTCTAATCTTGGATAAGGAAAATTTGATGATCTATGGGATGATCAAAACCCTAAGGCGACCTTCTCCTTCAAACTGGTCGAAGTCCTAACCTGAAGCCCTAATATCCTCTGGTAAGCGCCTGAGGGGCGGAGATCTCAGCTGAGCTGGGGGATGCACTTCTCCATTATGTTCTTCTTGACGATCCTGTAGATGGCCTCGGTGGGGTGGACGGAGTCGAAGAAGACAAACTTGGAGGGGTCCGGGCACATCGGCGTCAGCGAGTTGCAAAGCTCCCCGGCCTCCACGAGCCCAGTGCCGCAGCACCCTCTTCGCGCCTCCACAAACCCTAAACTTGCAGGCGGCCCGGTCAGGAACGAGATGAGGGAAGAAGCTTCCTCCCTCTGGCGGTGAGAAGCATCGGCTTACCGTATTTCTGGGGGTTCTGGAATATATCCGTTGCGGCGGCGTAGAGATCGGCGAAGGAGAACTTGCTCGCTGGTAGATCCTTCTGCAGCTTCCCCAGCAGGGCCTGGAGTTTGGAGTTGAAGACGACGGTGTCGGCGTTCTCGTTCTCTACGCAGGATCTTCCCAGCAGGCTCGAGAGCCTCGTCGTGATCTGCAGAGGCCCGCAGCCGATCGGCGAGATCCCCCACACCAGGAATCTCCGCCCGCCGAGGTCGTACACTTGCTGCAGGGAGAGTCAACGCAGCGAGGTACATAAGATTTTATTTATATTCGAACATGAATCACGGCTGAAAGGAATTGATAATAAGTTCAAGATGGCAAATGCCTTGATGAAATCCTCGATCTTCTGGATGAGGAAGTCGTGGTACTGGGTGATGGTGAAGTTGCCGCTCCTCGCCGGGGAGTCGTAGAAGCTGATGGAGAGGTCGTTGGAGGCGGCGCTGACGAGAACAAGCGCCTCGCCGACGATCCTCGAGGCCTCCGCCGCCCCGGCAGCGCTCTTCAGCCGTGAGATGTACTGCTTGAACATCTCCACCTGCTTTGGCACGGAGATGACGCCGGAGACGGCGGCGGTGACCTCATCGAAGCCGGAGCCGGCAGAGGCGAAGTTGACTCCCCGCCGGAGATCGTCGCTGGTCAGGTTGGGTGTGAGAAAGGGCGGCGAGAGCTGGCCGATGCCGAGCTCAGAGAGGAGCATATCCGGGACCAGGAGTCCGTCGGAAAACCTCCCTGTAGGGGTTTTGCCGGGGAAGCCGACGCCGTAGGGGACGTGGTTTGCCTTGAAGGTGGTGGAGATGTAGTTATTGTTCCCGGTGTCGACGGTGGAGTCTCCGAAGACGAGGAGGGAGGAGAAGTTGCCGGCGCTGCAGGATCCGAGGACGGCGAGTAGGAGGACGGAGAAGAGGAGGAGGGCGGCGGCGGCGGCGGCCATGGCGAATGCGACGGCGTTGCGCTGCCGAGGGAGTTTGTGCTGAAATATGTAGAGAGAGGCTGAATGAAAGTCGGGAAGTTAAGAGCGCCGTCCGCAGTTAACGTGCATGGATTTGTTATTTCAGTTGAGAAATAATAGCTTACAGTTCCTCTTTCCGCGGCTGATACCTCTCTCTTTCTCTCTCTCCCCTCTCTCTCCCCGTCTCTCTCTCTCTCTCTCTCTCTACCCACCCTCCTCCCTCTCTCTCGCCCCAAATTTCGACTAAAAATGCGACACGAGCACGAGTAGATTGGGATGCCAGTTTTTCCTAAACATTTATTATAAGCAGAGCATTATTCTATTACGTTTTTTATTGACTCAAGAATCGAATACTTAGTATATCTTTTCAGGAACAACTAGTTACTCTAGTCTAGGCAAATACTTGCAAGGCTAGTCGATGCGACAAACTTGTGGAATGCCACGTCATAGCACATGCAATACATATTGTAATTCACAATTTTTATACAATGTGATAATAATAAATATTAATGTATCTGTTTGTTTCTTACATTTATTTATCATGGGGTCTCTCTCTTTTTGAATTTACTGTGTACTTAATTTTTAGAATATTATTTTATGACAATGAATTAATAAATTCATTTTAAATTTTTAAAAAATTATAGAACTTAGTGTTAAATTGACTACCACTATTTTTGAGATATTCTTCTCTATAGCTTAATGGGTTGGAACTTATGAGATGTGGGTATGGACTCATTTATTTTATAGTGGCTCAACTTGTAACCTACGTCCACTCTCCAAACAACACTTCATATTCTTGAATTCCACTATTGTGATCATCTAATCATAATTGTTATTTACAAGGGTTTTCTTCTTTCATAATTTTATCTGGAAATTATCTTATAGATTCAAAATTTTATGACTCTCAATATATGTTTAAAAAGACAACTTTCACAAGTGATTAATCAAAAATGTAATTATAAGTTTACCCATAAGAAGTATGAAATAATATCCTATGGAAAGGTTTTAAAAGATGAACTGTGTATGCTCCAAACTTTGGAAGTAGATGACATAGATGTTGATTCTTTTTGTTTGTCCTCTATTGAATTTGGCACATATGTAGTAAGCAGATTTGTTTTCAACCCATATAATAAAATATATATAGGGGCTCAAACCCTTAATCAAGCACTCTTAAGCCCACTCTCTCTCTCTCTCTCTCCTCTCTCTCTTCTCTTCTCTCTCTCTTCTCTCTCTCTCTCTTCTCTCTTCTCTCTTCTCTCTTCTCTCTTCTCTCTCTCTCTCTCTCTCTCTCTCTCTCTCTCTTCTCTCTCTCTTTCTCTCTCTCTTCTCTCTTCTCTCTCTCTCTCTCTCTCTCTCTTCTCTCTCTCTCTCTCTCTCTCTCTCTCTCTCTCTCTCTCTCTCTCTCTCTCTCTCTCTCTCTCTCTCTCTCTCTCTCTCTTCTCTCTCTCTCTCTCTCTCTCTCTCTCTCCTCTCTCTCTCTCTCTCTCTCTCTCTCTCTCTCTCTCTCTCTCTCTCTCTCTCTCTCTCTCTCTCTCTTCTCTCTCTCTCTCTCTCTCTCTCTCTTCTCTTCTCTTCTCTCTCTCTCTCTCTCTCCTCTCTCTCTCTCTCTCTCTCTCTCTCTCTCTCTCTCTCTCTCTTCTCTCTCTCTCTCTCTCTCTCTCTCTCTCTCTCTCTCTCTCTCTCTCTCTCTCTCTTCTCTCTTCTCTCTCTCTCTTCTCTTCTCTCTCGTATCTTCTCTCTCTCTCTCTCTCTCTCTCTCTCTCTCTCTCTCTCTCTCTCTCTCTCTCTCTCTCTCTCTCTCTCTCTCTCTCTCTCTCTCTCGTATCTCTCTCTCTCTCTCTCTCTCTCTCTCTCTCTCTTCTCTCTCTCTCTTCTCTTCTCTCTCGTATCTTCTCTCTCTCTCTCTCTCTCTCTCTCTCGCTGGGTATTAGAGCGGATGTTGTGGTAGGGCTTCTGGTGCCACCATCTCTCTCTTGAATGAGGCTTGCATCTCTTTGTTGTGGTATATCTTTTCGGCAGCATGTTCTTGTCCTCATCACCTTTTTTCCTCTTTAGTGTCTCTGTCCATTTCTTTGATGCGGTCTACATGCCGCCACTGTCATCCCTCTTTCCAATAGGATGTTTTGACCATCGCTGCCCTTTATCCCCTCCAATGCTACTATCCATTTCTCCAATGCAGCCTGCATGCTGCCGCTGTTGTTTTGCCCTTCTAGTGGGGCATTCTAACTGTCACCGCCTTATCCTCTTTCCGATGGATCGTTCTGTCTATTGCTACAGCTTGTATGCTTCAACTAGGGTTTGTCTGGCCCTCTTGAGGGCGTTGTTGGCCTCTCCTTTCCCCTTCTCTTCTTATTATTGTAGGTTGTGGCCCTAGTTCTCTAGTGAGATTACTCTCTTGCTGCTACTCCATCTGTGGTTATTGAGCCCTGCTTCTTCTGTGATCTCTTCTAATCATTATGGTTTAGAAGAAAAAATTTATGTCTGATCTTAGCCTTCTGAAATATTTGATGACAACAATTATTTATCTTGGGCTTCTGGTTTTGAGACTTTTATTTTAGCCAATTAGCAGGTTGATGATCTTCATCAATCACCACCAACTGCAACAGATGCAAAATGTGTTGATTTGAGTGTCATTGATACTGCGATCATTACATAAATGCTTCAAATTATTTACCTTACTATTTGTCAAATGATTTCTCTTCTTTGACCAACCAAGAAAATTTAAGACACTGTGTCAAATGTAAGGTCATAAGAAGAATATTTCTCGTATTTTCTAAGTATATGAGCAACTATTCAATTTAAACATGAGTGGTCTTGCTCCTTACCAACATTACATTCTTTACTTAATGAACTTAATGTATATCAGCATCCCACTATTGATGTTCTTACTTTCATCCTTATCAAGAGAAGCTTGTAATGCATATTTATGTGAACAATCTTTCCCCTCAGTTATCCTCCTAAGCTCAGAGCCAAGTATTAGGTGCTAACATTCTTCTAACTTTAGAGGATACACTCTTAAATTTGTTTGACTATCTATTGTCATTGCTCCTACTTTATCTTTATACTTTTCTATGATGCTTTCTCTTCTAGACGTGGCCATGGTTCTGTGCATGGTATTTTTCCTCCATGTGAATATTGCAGCTAAACTAATCATGCAATCTCATTTAGTTGATTTTGGCACACTAGCTCCTATTGCATCTCCATTGACTTTATCAACTATTACTATACCATGCAATGGGTATACTAAGTTTCTCAAGCATAAATAACATGTTGCATCTAGATTATCTACCACTCATGAGTTGTCATCACCATCAAGTATCATTGTATTTCTAGCCTCCAAAGATAGTTATTTGATAATTGACTCTAGAGTTGTATCTCATATGTTAGGTAATCGCATCATCTTTTCCTACCTTGCATCTATTTCTAATTATTTCTCTATTTCACTTGATAATGATCACATTTGTTTTATCCTTTGATGATGAATCATATTTGTTACTTTTCATTTAATCTTTCTTGATCTTCTTTATGTTCCTAATTTTTTGCTAACATTTTATCCATCAATGTTATTACTTGGTAACTTAAATATTATGTTACTTTATTTCCCTTCTATAGCACTTTTAGGACTTCAGGACAAGGAGAAGGATTGGTTTGGATCATGATAACAGAAAATACATCTATGTTCTTGTGCAAGATGATCGTCTTTTTAACATTGTATTATTATCTCATGACTTGGAGTCATTTGATCTTTGGCATCGTCATCTTAATCATCTTAGAATATCTAAAGTTCAACAATCATTTCTGTATATTTCTATTTCTCATTTCTAATGTGTCTTATAAGTTGGGTGAGCATCAAAGAGCTATCTATTGTTGTCTAACTCTTATTCAAAGTATCAAACATTTTCATCTTGTTCATTGTAATATTTAGGGTGTCACTAAAATTGTCCCTTTTCAGGTTTTTTGATATTATATTGTCTTTGTGGATGATTTATCATGTATGTCATGGATGTATCTCTTTAAAGTTCATTCCTAAGTTATTGATATAATGCAAAAAAATTTCAGAAAAATATCAGACAATATTCGATAACACCTCATGTTTTACTAACTAATAATGTTTTAGAGTTTATCCAAGATGCACTATAAGGGTTTTGTGCTTCTCTTGACATTATTTATTAGACTTCTTTTCCATACATATATCTCAATATAATGGAATTATTGAACATAAATATTGTCATATTTTTGATGTGACACATACATTACTTATTGAGATAAATTTTTCTTGTTATCTATGGGCTGATATGGTTCTTACTTCTACTTTTTTATCAACCATCTTACTCCTATAGGCAGAAAAATTCTTTTGTGTTGTCTTCATCTCAACATGTCTTTTTTTCCTCTTCCACCTAAAGCATTTGGTTGTGTTATGATAACATGTAAATATATGCATTAATATCATGGAATTTACATATGTTTATACATCTAATTGACCTTATATGCATGTTATCATGCATTTTTGTGGTTAATTTCGTGTTAAAAAATGCTTTTACAATTTTTTTAGATTTTTTGGTATTTATATAGATTTTTTTGAAAATAGGTTCATTGAGAAACTAATTCTTTTAAGTCAAAATATTTTTTATTATTTTAAGGATTTTATAATTTTAAATGATTATTTTATGCATTTTTTAAGCCTTATTTTCTAGATTTAATGAGATCACAACACTTAGCATCAATGAGATGTGATGTAGTGCGATGTAGAACCCTTAAAGCTTATGTCTTGGCGGTGTTGGAAGATAGAGGGAAAATGGAATATTAAAAAAATCTAATGGCCAAGTTCAATCGATGTTCAAGGCATGATATATCAAGATCCAACTGTCCAATTGAGTTGAAATTTTGAGGGTTTGTTCATCTTTTTTTATCCTCCTTCCATCCATGCCATAACTCTTATGAGAGGAGAGTTGCAAACCTACGAGAGGGATTTAGGAGTCTCACCCCTAACATTTGTTGGCCAATAGGAAAGAGGCAGTTAGAGATCAATCTTTTGCTCAAACTTATGATTTAGTGAGTTATTTTCTTTTTCTTTTCATTCATCTTGTTGGTTGCAAACCATCATGGCCTGGGCGAAATGTACAAGTCCTTGATTGAATGGTTGTTTGAGAAAGCATCATTGAATTGATTTGATCACAGTTATCATATGAAAAATCATAAAAATTACTTTAAAATTTCTTTTTCTCAATCTTATTTCATGGTTCATCAACCCTCATACCAGATTTTCATATCCCATCTCTGATCTAGAGAATCATGATCTTGGAAACAAGATCAGAATCCTCAAGATCATCTCTCATTTCTTCTCTATCTCCTCATAGATTTTCCTCTTTCTTCTACCTCAATTTCCTTCCTCTCATTTTGAAAATTTGAATTCAGATTTCTACCATTCCTCCTTATGGATTTGACCCCTTACTCCACTACTTAGTATCAAGTGATTAAGGTGAATTATAAGTATTATTGTATAAGTCTAAAAACAAAAAAAAGCCAAACAACATAATTCATCATGATTTTTGGACTTATCATGTTACCTTTGTCCAAGACCATACTCTAATAGTTGATAAACTTTCCACTTGCTTTCTCAGTGATATCTTTGTTGGTTACTCTCACACTCAAAAAGGGTATCAAATTTATCTCCCATCCACTCATAAATATATCATATATGCCAAGGTTATCTTCTTTGAGTCCACTTAGTACCCTTTTTCATCTTTATTACCTCCTCTAACCTTTCCATTAATTTACTATCCTCATTACTTTTAATTATTCCCCATTTCTTGCTCTTGATTCATGTCCCACACAAGATCCTAGTATTATTAGAGGTCAACTGATCTCTCCTCTTTTACTCCTTCACATCATCCACCCTCCAATAAGCTTCATCTTTCTATTGGTTTACGCCAATGGAAGCATATATGTACCATTCTATATTTTGTGCCTTTGTCTTGACTCTTATCTCTAAGGTAATTCCCCAAAACTATCATGAGACTTTGTAGGTACCACAATGGAAGTAGGCTATGGATGTTGAGTTTTATGCCTTGGTCTATCATAATGTATGATGGTTGGTTCTGCATCCTATTGATACTAATATGGTGATGTGTCACTTGGTGTTTGTCATAAAATATAGTCTTGATGGTACCATTAGTTGCCATAAAACATTCAGTAGCTTATAGCTTCACTCAAGCTGATGACATTCATCATTCTAACACTTTTTCTCTTAAGGCACACCTCAATTCTATTTGGGTTAAATTATCTCTTGTCATTTATTATTCATTGATTCTTGCACAACTAGATGTTGCCAATGCCTTCTTATATGATGACTTGTTTGAGAATATCTTTATGGAGGAGAGATAACTCTCAATATTTACATGATAATATCCTCAATATGTATATGCTTTATGATTTAATTTTAATTAAAATGTGTATAGAATATTTAAAATGAAATATTTTAGATTTAAAATATTTCATTTAATTTTGATGCTAACTTCTAATAATTACATGATGAAATTAATCATGTAAAATGATGAAATATTTCTCACATGTCTTTATTTTTTGAATATTTTTAGAGAATTTTTACATTTTTTGATTTTATAAAAATATTAACTAAAATTTAGAAAATTCATTAAATTCTGAAAATCAATGAAAGCCTTGAAAAATTAGCAAAAATCATGCCAAATGATCAATTGATTCTCTAGCAAGAAATTAGCCAAATAAATTGAAAATATCAATTTGAAATCATGTTACAACTCAAGGCATTTCATTCCAATAATTACATGATGACATTAATCATGTAAAATGATGAAATATTTCTCACATGTATTTATTTTTTTTAATATTTTAAGAGTATTTTTACATGTTTTTTATTTTATAAAAATATTAACTAAAATTTAGAAAATTCATTAAATTCTGAAAATCAATGAAAGCCTTGAAAAATTAGCAAAAATCATGCCAAATGATCAATTGATTCTCCAGCAAGAAATTAGTCAAATAAATTGAAAATATCAATTTGAAATTGTGTTACAACTCAAGGCATTTCATTCCAGTAATTACATGATGACATTAATCATGTAAAATGATGAAATATTTCTCACATGTATTTTTTTTTAATATTTTAAGAGTATTTTTACATGTTTTTTATTTTATAAAAATATTAACTAAAATTTAGAAAATTCATTAAATTCTGAAAATCAATGAAAGCCTTGAAAAATTAGCAAATATCATGCCAAATGATCAGTTGATTCTCCAGCAAGAAATTAGTCAAATAAATTGAAAATATCAATTTGAAATTGTGTTACAACTCAAGGTATTTCATTTTTTATATCTTATAATTGATTAAAACTAACAGAATATAAAATCTTTTTCAAGGTTTTTGAATGGTGATTGCACCAATTACAACAAGAAATATGACGACTAATTGAAACAAATCAATGAAATATGTTCACTGGAAGATTAAAAAGTTATTTTTGAAAAAAAAGATTGCATCTTCAATCATTCTATCTCCCTCTTAAATCAAAACCCTATCATCTAACAACTACATATAATAATTTTTGCCTAATCTATCCATTTGATACAAATAATAGATTTCATCCAAATTTCTTCATAATTTAGTTGTTATAGAGGTTTAATTTCTTCCACAAATCTTCCTCATTCTACACCTGCACCCAATTCAAATGGTGAAAAATTTCTTTTAAGGATGCTTCTTTGGATATGACAACATGCTTGAAATTGAATTACATTCACTACTCCATTTCAATAAGTGACAATTGTTGACACTATCAACCATCGATTGGAGAAGGTCTAGGAAACAAATCAATGCACTGTGCCTACATAAATATATCATATTTGGGTAGAAATTTGATTGATAACTATGCTGCCTAGTTCTTCTATAAACTTTGATTTATCTTTATTTTGATTATTTTTATATTGCAATAAAGTATTATTAATTCCTCTATCGTGTTATGAACAAAAGCCTTTCACTACTATTATTTTATTTCAATGATTTTGGCTTCAATTTAGTCGATTTATAAATCGACATATTTCAACAACTTTAAATTTAGGGATGTTCTTTGTGGGTTAATGTCAATTGACATTGTAAACCCTAAATTTAGGGATGTTCTCCATTTTGCTTAAATTTTGTAGGAAAATATTTCCAAAAATTAGTCTATCAACTAAAAATCATAAATACTTAGTAGTATTTCATCTTCCCTATGATCAACTTTGAAAATAAATTAGAAAGATATATGTTTCTTATATTATTTTATTTTCTAGAATTTATAGATTTTAAATTTTTTGAATCTTCTTAACAACAACAAAAAGTAATCAGACAAGCAACCACCTAGTTATGTTGCTCAAGGAAAGTCCAATATAGTCTATAAGTCAAATCTAGCTATCTATGATCTCCAACAAAATCCTCAAACGTGATTTGAAAAGCTTAATAATATTGTGATTTTCTATGCCTTTTTGTCTTGCTCAGTTAATCATTTAATATTCATCAAACATCTATCATCTAGTTGTCTTATCCTGACAATTTATGTTGATGACATATTGCTAATTGGGAGTGACTGAAATAGTATTTAGTAGGTGAAGAAGTACTTGCAGACTCCTTTCATTACAAAAGATATAGGCCGACCTAAATATTAGTAGACAAGGGATAAGTGTTACAATGACTTGGGCTACTATCCAAAGTTTTGTCATGTGCAGGGTTTATGTTCTCAACATGCCATCTAGTGTCAAAGAGAGTAAACATATATTATCAAAGGTGTCTTACAATAGAGGTGGTGGGTCCCATTAAGTAGACTCTCACCTCGGATATTCTGATTTATAAATGGTATGGGACTAAGTTCTGACATCGTCCTCCGCATACTCTGACATTATGTCCCTAACGCCATTACCACTCCTCCATTGGGGTCACCGTAACACTGTTGTCGTTCCTCCGTCGGGGTGACCAAATGTAAGACCCATCAAGTCACTTATGTTGTCATGCACAATTGTGATCTTACTTGAGGCCGGACCGAAGATAGGGCTTGAGTAACAATTTCTCCCACTTGTGGAGTCCAACATGCGCGTTAAAATTTGGCAAGCTTGATATTACTGAACAAGCACTTTGAATTGCTATAAATCAACTTTTTTCTCCTAAGTCACTTATTTGTTGGGTCGGTCAGCCCATTTGATGAGGTAGAAGGTGGTTCGATGGGCGTGGTGCCACCCCCCACCATCGACTACATCATGGGTGAGGACGTCTTCGATCTACTTGGTGAAGTGGGCTTGGACCATTGGGGGCAGTCATTAGGGTGATGCCACTCGATGTCATCTCTATCTACGTAATTCAAAAAAACATAAAAGACATGGTATACCGGTAGTCAAAGTGATAAGTGTAGGCAATATGTGAGTCACCCTATTTGCTCCACGATCTAGAAGGGCTCATCGTACCGGGGCACGAGCCCACTATGACACTTTAGATGATGTAGACTTGTGTGGTTAGGGAGTATCCAAAGAAAGACCCTATCACCCACCTAGTATTAGGCTTCTCGTCAATGTTAATCAACATTCTTCTTCATCCACCAAGCTTCTCGGGTGAGCGCCTCCCTTCTTTCTTCCAGAAGCTCCTCGCACCAATGTGTTTAGTGATACATGGTGGGCAATTGACCTAGACCATATTGTTTTGAGACATCTAGAGAAGTCAATAGTTGTTTGCCGATAATAAGTTCAAATGACAAGTATCCTATGGTTGAGTTGCGCTAAGAGTTGTGGGTGAACTAGGCAAGGTCTAAGAGACTTACCTTATTATTTTACTTAATAGTAACATAGTGTCAGAAGTATTATTTAAGCATCCTGTTAATGCACTTTGTTTGTTTGTCCATTTGAGAATGAAAAGTGATAGAGAAGTTTAACTCCATTCTCATTGTTGTGAAGAGTGTCGTTTAAAAACCTCTTATGAATCGAGAGTCCTAATCCAAGATGATGTTGTGTGTAAGGCCCCACAACTTGTTGATGTTCTGAAGGAACATGACCACAACCTCTTCCACCTTCCAATCAGCTCACGTGGGGAGGAACATTATATACCTAAAGAACTAATCAATGGCCACTAGTATCGTATCATGGGAGTCGACCTAAGAGAGTCTTATAATGAAGTCCATAAAGATTGACTCCCATGGGCCTTCAAGTGTGGAAGAGGTTCCAACATACCTGTTGGGTGTCCTTGCTCCACCTTATCTTGTTGACAAATCAAATAAGTGTTCAAGTACACTTCGATGTCGCACTCCATGTTGGGCTAGTAGTAACTACTTGCTAGGAGTACCAATATTCGATGTTGACTAAGATGTCTACCGTGGGACATGTCGTGGGTCTCCTAAAATAATTTTCATCATAGCTACCCACTTATGGGAACATATGGTCGCCAACCTTTGATATAGAAGATGTTGTCTTTCACCCAAAAATGACACGTCTCCTCATTTCCAACTTATTGTAGAAGTTATTTGGCAGTAGAGTCTGCCGCATACGCATCTTTGATGACCTCCAAGATGTTCTCAATCTCAATAGAGATTGCAGTGAGGGTTTTTGGCATCTCCTATCGGTTGAGAGCATCCGCGATGATAGTTGCATGCTCAAGGTTATACCTTATTGTGAAGTCATACTCAGTGAGGAAGTCTTGTCACTAGGTTTATTTTGGTGTGAGCTTTTTTTATGAGGTGAAGTAGCTTGTAGCCACATTGTTAGTGAAACCAAAAATGGGTGCCCAACATGTAGTGGCACTAAGTTCGCAGGCAATGGATTACCAATGTCGTCTTCTTTTTGTGCACTAAATACTTTTGTTCTGTGTTGCTAAGTTTCATACCTTTGAATATGACCGAGTAGCCAAACTACATCAACATGCCACTGATGACAAAGTCGGAGGCATCCATGTGTACCTCAAAATAGATGGAGATGTTGGAGAGTTATAGAATTAGTTTGGAGGTGATGAGTGAGTGGACATGGTCGAAGGCTTGTTGGCATTGAACACTCTACCTCAATGGCCTATCTTTTATAAGTAGGTTAGTGAGTGGTGTTGCAATATGAGAAAAGCTACAGATAAACTTCTAGTAGTAGTTGGCAAGTTTGATGAAGAATTATAGCTCTATGACTCTCTTGAGGACTGACCACTTATTGATCGTTGCCACTTTTATTCGGTCCATCTTAACCTATTCATGTCCCACCATGTGGTCAAGGAACTCAACCTCATCAATGTCGAACGTGCACTTGGCTAGGTAGAGGTACTATTGGTGGGTGTAGAGCATTTCGAAGACTTGCCACATGTCTTTCACGTGCTCCTTCATCGAGTTGTTGAAAACTAAGATGTCATCCAAATAGACAACTATAAATTTGTCTAAAAATGGACAGAAAATAGGGTTCATCAATGTACAAAAGATGGTGGGGGCATTCATCAATCCAAAAGGCATCATGGTGAACTCGTATGATCCATAGCACGTGATGTAAGTTATCTTCACCTTGTCCCCCACCTTAATCCACACTTGATGATATCCACTTTTCAAGTCTAATTTGTTGAAGATTCACGCTCTTAACCAGTCGAAGAGCTCATCTACGTTTAAAATTAAGTACTTGTTATTCACCATGATCTTATTTAAGGCCCTATAATCCACACATAATCACAGTGATACATCCTTCTTTCACTAGAAGATTATTGACACGTCAAAAGAAGCTTGATAGGGATGGATTTGTCCCACTCAAAGCAACTCCTCGAGTTGAGAGGGGGCCATCTTGTAAGGTGCACAGACCAAAGGCAATTCTCCAAGTAGCAGCTCAATGACATGCTCGATTTCTCTCCTTAGAGGTATGGTTGTCAATAGTTCTGAGGCATAATAGAGCTAAATTCCTAGATAACAAGTGAAACTTATGAGTCAATAACCCCACGGGTTGTCGACTAATCTTCTGCCTCCCTCACAGTCACCAAGTAAGTGTCAATCTCCAAGTCATGATCCCTCTTGAGCTATAGGCCCAAGATCAGCTGCAAATCCATCCTTTCCTGTGGCGACCCCTACATAAAGCAAAGTTGATCTCCTACATAGATAATCAATCCATCATAGAGTAAGAAGATCCCCACCTTAGCTCGATTTACACAATTGTGATATTACTCAGGGCAAGATTAAAGATGAGGCATAAGTAACAATAAGAAATAGAAAGGCATAAGATATATAGGAGAACAAAGAAAACATAGAGAGAGAATACAAGGAGAGGGAGAGGACACAAGGAAATAGTGACAAAAATCCTCAAAATTTTCTCTCCTACTAAGTTTCTTAAATAGAGACAAGCCTTCACATTTTTTTTCAAAATACCCTTCTACTAGCTAACTTATGTTACTTTATTTTATTTTATGTTCCTTTCTTCTTCAACACTTTAAGGTTAATATAAAAAAGTCGAGTTGATCCAAAATTGAAAGTAAAAGATATATATAGCAAAAGGTGAAGATATCATAATTAGAGTTACTTTAGAACGTGCTAGTTGTAACCAAACTGAAAATGTTGTTATTAAAGAAGTTCCAAGTGTTTTTAGAAAAAAGTTTTATCATTGTTGTAACAAACATACAATTATGTAGAAGTAAAGAAATAGATCAAGCATCTCTTCTTTATATATAGCATATAATACATAAAATATATGAAGAAAAAATAATTTAGAGATAAGAAATAAACTAAGGATAAATCAAAACAATCATATCATAAACCAATGTGAACTTTTCATAAGCATTTGCCCCTAATTAGATTAGGGGATCAAATTGATTATAGAGATATGAATTTAATTAACAAATTTATTAGTGAATAGGAAAGTATTATCTAGACAATTGAATATGATAACCTTGAAATAACAATGATTAATTACGACAACTATAAAATAAACTCATATTTTATTTTCATAATTTTTTCTTTCTTAATAATGAAAATAAGTTTGACAAAATTCAGTCAATCTCGTGACCTATTGGTCCTAGAGCTATAAATAAACAAATAGTCATATTATACTTTTCAATTGAGTCAAAACTTCAATCTTTAACTCAACATTGAAGTTCTTGAAAAAGGATATAATTAGATTACATAGTTAATTAATATGTTTACTAAAAATGGAGACGAATCAATATTATTTTTTATTGAAATATGTTCATTCATTTATTATACTTATCTTAATTTATTTTTGTTCTATTTATGTGGGGATATTTTTCAACATTCCTTATATATATTTTACAAATCTCTTTATTTCATGATCTTTTTTGAAATGATGCAACATCATTTCTTATTTGATATATCTATTTAAGCATGTACTTCATGATTAAGAACTAATTGCGTATTGTAAAGATTATGCATCAATCTACTATAACTTTAAGAAACCTTGGTCTCACAAGTTGTTGCATCTACTTGAGTGATCCACAAATGTCTAAAATTTCTCTTTTGCCTACCTCTATCTCTAAGGCAAAAACTAAAGCTCTCATTTTCTATTGAGTAATAGTTAGAGTGAGTCTTAAATAAGTCCCTAAAGTGAAAGTTGCCCATAAATAAATTTTTGTTTGACATCTCTGAGCAATATATCATTTTTTAACTCTGGACATCTAATCAAACTCTAAAGAAAAAAAATCTAAATATTCTATTTTGATTTGTTGTCATTGTCCTTCATGGGGCCTTATAGGATTTATTACCGTCATGTAAAATTGTGAATATATTCTTTAGTGACGATCTATTTTCTTGTATTTTAAAGTATTATATTATTGTATTTATGTCATGTAAAAAGTTATTGATTTTTATTTTATTTTATTAAAATAAATTAAAATATATACATTTGTGTAAGACACAGGAAAGGGTGACCAGGGACTGCCGATTCCTCTCTCTCTATAAAGCACGTGAAATTGAGTCTTCGATTACGTATAAGAATCAGCATTATTTTATTTCCAAAGAAAGTAAGAACTTATTTATTCACACAGTTATATATCTTAAAAAATGTAATTATTTATGGGAATCCAGTGAAAGCAGGTCGAGCGCATCTAGTGTTGACTCTTTTGGACGACTGGTTCGGAGCAAGGTCAAAACAACGCCGGCGGCGTCCCCCACGCCACCTCCTGGTCCGGCTGCGGATTCTGACGGAGAAGGAAAACCCTAGCTCGGGAAGTGATCCCCGGCAGGGGAGTAGAGGTGGGTTCGGTGTAGCAACGCGTCGGCCTGCCGCAGCGGGCGTAGGGCGTCCTAGGTTTTCCGGAAACCCTAGCCCGGGGGAAGGGGTGGCGGGCTCGGCAGCAATGCCGTGGGAGAGCACGAAGGTCGATCCGCCCTCTTCTAGGGCTTTATTCATCGTCGTCCTCTCTCTTTCTGCGTGCCAGGTGTTCTCCCTCGGGGTTGATTTCTGGTGGCGTAGTGAGTCCCATCCGAGCTTCGAGCTGTTCTCGCCGTGGGAAATTATCGCGATTCTTTCGTTTTTTTCTTGAGTGGAACCCCAAAAACTTTGCAGTTTTCTTAGGCCGAATCCCTACCGAGGGCTCGCCGAGTTTCCTCTTCTTTTACTCACTCCATTCCCTCTTACACAGATTTCCCGCCCCTTTTTTTTTTCAATTTCTGTTCTCCGTCTGTTCGCCGTGCTAACAGGTTGGGGATGGAATCTTAGGGTCGGAATATTGGCATATTCTGAGATTTTGACTCTCTTCTGCCTGCTTTGGATCATCTTCTCCCAGGATTACCAGGAGATTTGACAGGAGAGAGAGAGGAGCTCATTCTAGGGTTGGGATGGACAGCGACTTCGACGAGCAGATCTTGGCGGACAAGCTCTCCAAGCTTAACAACACCCAGCAATGCATCGAGAGTATCCTTCTTCATAGCCCTCGAGGAACAGTGCCGAATTCCTCTTTCTCGTGCTCTCTCCCCCTTCCCTTTGATTCATCTTCCCCACAATATGATCATGCGGCTTGTTTCTTCCTCCCCGTTCCTACGGGGGAATCAGGAAGATAATCATCGGATTCCATTGTTGCGATTAACTGCGATTATTCTAGCGCTGTCGCATTGGTGCATCTTCCACCGGCAGAAAGCGGAGCTAGTTGTGCACACATGGGATAAGCAGTTCCACATCGCTCAGAAGGAGCAGAAGGTGCCATTCTTGTACCTTGCCAACGACATCATACAAAACAGCCGCCGCAAAGGGAACGAGTTCGTGGCAGAGTTCTGGAAGGTTCTTCCTGCTGCGCTCAAGGGAGTCATAGAGGCCGGCGATGACCGTGCGAAGAGCGTGGTCTCCCGACTGGTATGCTGCTTTAATTGCGTTCAGTGATTGACGATCTGTTCCTTCTTCTCTGTGCTGAGTTTTTTTCGGGGGGTATGATTCAAGTCAACCATTAAAGCTGGGATCTTTTCTATCTGAAAAGCTTCATCTTTGATCACAATTTAGGGCAATCAGACCCAAAGTATTATTGAATCAGAAATCGACGGTTGCCGCTGAACCCGGTTTACAATTTTTGGGCTCTTCTAGGTCGGGATATGGGAGGAAAGGAGGGTTTTTGGATCGCGGACCCACGACCTCAAGGAGTTGATGCTGGGCAATGAACCGCCGCCAGTGTTGGAGCTCAGCCAGAAGCGCTCCCGCTCGGTCAGAATCATAAAGCGGGATTCACGTTCTGTCAAAATCGTGAGCACATCTCTCTCTCTCTCTCTCTCTCTCTCTCTCTCTCTCTCTCTCTGCATTGCTCGGTGCATTGGGTGTGGACCTGATGTACTGCCGATCCGAACCTAGAAATTGTCAGTGGGAGGAGCTGCTGAGAAGATAGTGTCGGCATTCCACGCGGTGATCAGTGAGCGCCAGAATGAAGATGATGAGCTGCGTGAGTGCCAGGCGGCGATCCACCGTGTGGGGAAGATGGAGAAGGATGTCGACATTGCCTGTGCTCAGGGTGAGGGGGGGCCTTCAATCTCCACACCTTCATGCAGACATAAGGTATATTGACGTATTTCTAATATTATTTTGTCTGTGATCATCTTTAGAAGGGAATGCCCAGAGGGCGCTGCTGGCCAAGGAATTGCAGGAGCAGGAGTCCATCCTGAAGCAGTGCGTTGAGAAGCTGCTGTCGGTGGAGATGAACCGGGCCACGCTGGTCTCCCAGCTCAGGGAAGCTCTGCATGAGCAGGTTTGGCTTGAAGACTCTGATCCCCCGCCTGAACGCCCCTAGTTGAAGTTGAGGGGATAATCAAGGAAGAGCAGGCTTAAATCCTGAATAAAAACCTTTTGATTGGGTGGGTCTTGATGATCTGGGTTTTTGTCCTTCAGGAATCGGAGCTGGAGAGTGTCCGGACTCAGTTGCAGGTATCCGTTTGCTGACAAGGGATCAGGTCCGGTGAGAGCCCGAGGTCCCCGCCCCCCCTTGCTCTTAATCTGTGGGGATTCTCTTGTGGGCAGGTGGCTCAGGCGCAGATTGATGAAGCCGCCAACATGTGCCGCCGGCTGAACAACGAGCCGCCAATCCCCAGGCAAGCGAACTTGGCCGGCCAGGGGGCTGCAAAGCCTAAGAAGTCAGCCGCTGCAATAGCTGCAGAGATTGCTGACAAGCTGACGGCGTCCTCCCGGTCTCAGCAGATAATGACTTCAGTGCTTTCGACATTTGCGGCAGAGGAGGCGAAGAACGCTAACCTCTCACCGGCTGCTGGGCTGCAGAATTCGGATGGCAGACCGATTGCCGTGTCTGAGACGGGCTTTGTTCCTGCTCAGTCGCTCAGCGGCACATCGGCACACCAACACCAGGCAGTGTTGGTCCCCCCGCAGCCCATGCAGTCTCAAGCTTCTATGCCGCAGCCACAGTACAGTGTGTTCCCCGCGCCACCGCAGTACAGTGTGCAACCATCCGGTGCTGTGTTGATCGGGGTCCCTTACACCTATGCCAACCTCCCGCCGCCACCGCCACCAGTTCAGGTGATGAATCTGGCCAGGCCCCAGTTGACCCAGCAGCAGCAGCAGCAGCAGCAGCAACAGCAGCAACAGGGCATGGCCATCATGCAGACTCCGGCACCGCCACCACCGCCACCAATGGCCATGCAGGGGTCCATGACACTTCAACCTGCACTGCCCAGCTACAGACCTCTTCAGTCCTCCGGCATGGCGTTCTATCAACACCGCTCTCAGTAGTGTCCGCTGTTCCCAACGAATTGGGTTATGGCACAGTGACTCCATTGCCTCTGTGAGAGTGAGCAGTCTTCCCTTGCCGCATTCCCTCTCCTTCTCTTTTTAAACAGAAATGGCGACCTTGGCTTGACGCTCTGTCATTTCCTCTCTTGCAGCCCGATGTGTCTGGCAATGGCCCTTCTGCTGATGGCGACCTGATTACAGATCCTCCGTCCATATTAAGTTAATGTTACTCGAATTGCCTACCAGAAGCAAGGTTTGTTGAAGAGCGTTGGGTTCTTTTAATGGCAAATCAGGGTTCTTGAGGAAGCTGGAGAAGCGCCCGGTTTCAGGAGCCTGTGGGCTCTTGACGATTAACCCTGTTTCGATTTTATATATAGCCTAGCAAACCAAGTGAGCCATGAAAGATTATTCGCTCACTTCCGACCTCAGCTCGACGGAGATGATGCTGGGAAGAAGAGCGGGTTGCCAAGAAATGATCGTCCTGTTCTTCCGATTCTAAGAGCACGTAGAAGACGAGCTCGAACCTTTGCCGGGGCTTCAGGGTTGTGGTGCGTCTTCTACTGTGATCTTTGTAACCGAGGAGGGTCTTTTGGGTCTGTCAGCTTGTGATTCGGGTCCATGTTCTTGAACTGCTCAGAAATTTCTCCTCCTGTTCACAATTTCTCTTGAACCCTAGAAGTGAAATGTGGAGCGCGTTCCTGATGGGCAGGCTGGAAGCTCCCGGGGAGACGTTGATGGGGCCATCGTTCCAGCAAACCGCACCAGAGTCTCCCACTGGATTCATGATCATGCAGGAGGAGAATCAGCGTTTGCCTCACCTTTTCCCCTCCTTGTTCCTGCAAATCACGAGAGACTCCGTCTCATCGGAAGATGTTGAACGAGCTCAGGACGGAATTCGAGCATGGCGTGGGAAGTTCTTGCGCAGAGCAGCAGGATCAGAGACTGAAGAACGATCTACAGAGATGGTACAATTCGTCAACTTTGGTGGCTGCAAATGTGAGATCGATCGGCCTCCTCTCGGCTTCTGCCGAAGGGGGAAGGGGGGAGAGAGGTCTGCGGAAGCCGACCAGTTCATTTCTCCTTCCTCCACCCATTCCGCCCTCATCCTTCCCTCCGTTGGTCCTCCCGACCCCTTCGAGCTCGAGTGGATTATCGCCTGGTCTTTCTCGATCAATGCTTCCGGAAGTTGGGGGGAGAGCAATTGTGACTTGCAAATTCTCTGTTTTCGTCGTCGTCTGGGCCGGAGATTGGATCGGTCTTCTCCACTCGTTTTGGTTTACAGAAGCAGTCGTTCTAGATGGTATTCCGCCATGAAATGGAGCTGTCAGCCCCACCTATCTTCTGGTTGATCTTACGACATTGACGGGCGCACAGATGTGGGGAGGCGATAGCTCTGGTTCTCCACCACCGTTCTCGTCTCGCCGCCGGGCTGGCCAGCGAGGGTGGCGGCGCTGCGATGGCCTCCCGTCCCTTGGCCGGCCAAACGCCCGGCCCTCGCCGTCACGGCGGCCACCGCGCGCAGGACCAGCGTCAGCCCCGCCACGTTAAAGTGCCAGTACGCCTTCCGCTCCGGCGGCGGCAGCCACTGTTCCGACGTAGGCGACCAGCCGGGCACGCCGATGCCCCGCGCAGCCTCTACGGCGTCGACGACGTCGGAGACTGCCCGGAGACCGGCGAGGACGTAGGGGCGCCCCCCTGGTGTGGTGGCGCCGCCGGATAGCTCGACGTGGCGGCCGGGATCAATGGCGTCCTGCAGGAGGACCTTGGCGACTAGCTTGGTAGCGGCCGACGCCCTCAGCGCCCTCTGCATCTTCGCCGCTGTCTGCTCCCTCCCGGCGGCGTTCAGGGGAGCCGCCGCCGCCGCCCCGACGGAGAGGTTCCTTATCTTCGCGTACGCCGAGGCCCAGAACTCAGCCTCCGAATCCCCGCTGCAGAAGTCATCGTCTACGTTCATGGAGCAGGAAGAGGAGCTCACTGTTAGTAGAATCACTCCGACTGGTTCGCCGGCGTTCTTCAAGCTTTGTGGTGGCGAATGACTTGCCTCGTTCCCCGGCGTGGTCCTGGTAGTTGCAGAAGGTCTTGAGGATGGTGATCAGCGCCGCCAGGTCCCCGTCGGCGCAGCCCTCGGGGAGAGTCAGGCCGTAGAAGAATCCGGGGAACGCGAAGGAGAACTTCCTCGGCCCCACGCGGAGAACTGGGGAGTCGCCGGCGAGGGGCCACTGGAGTTCCCCGACGGCGCAGCTCAGCAGGGAGAGGGGGCTACCCGCCCTCCTCGCGGCGACCACCACGAAGCCTCCGCATCGCACGAGCGGAACCGACTCGTCCGCGCCGCTGCACACGAGGTGGAGCTGGGCGGCGCCGCCTCCCAGCCGCAGCAGCTCCCGGCTGGCCCCCTCGGGGAGACCCACCGGCGACCCCGCTGCACCCGTTCCCGCAGTGGCGCTCGTGTCCATAGCCGACGGACGCCGACGACCCGAAGCTGGAGAAGATTAAGATTCATTCGGTAGCCATTGAAAGAGCCCGCCCGCCTATCGACATTCACCCCACAGAGAGAAACCGAGAGAGAGAGAGAGAGAGAGAGAGAGAGAGAGAGATGGAGATGGAGACGGAGGACAGTGGAGGGGGATTAAGTAGGAGGTGACAGCCGGAGAGCAACCCGGCGACCGCCACCGCGTGGTTAGCATGCACGACGACGGCGGATCCTTCCCCCGCCAGATGGCCCTGCCACAGAGAAAGAGAGAGAGAGAGAAAGAGGGGCCAACGAGTGCTGGCCTTGCGGTCGTCGTAGGGTGTCTGCAAGTGCCCCTACGTGGCCGAGGGGGCCCAGGTTTGCCGGAGACGTGGGGGCCTGCGGTGGCCGTCTGCATGCTCTTCACCCCCGGCCAACACGCGGCGGCGCATCCGCCAGAAGCCTGGAATTGAAGCTTCTTCTCCGGTGCAGACAGAAAACTGGTGGAACTTCCTCGTAATGAATGTGTTACTTTACTGATCTTGGGGTAGAACTGGCCAGAAAGGCCCATTTTTGGATGGTTTTGGGAAGTTTTGGGCCTGTAATAATTTTTTCCTGATGGCTAGTAGGTTGGGCCGGCCCATGCTACTTCGAATAGGACGACCCGGAAGTTCGGAAGTCTATTCTCGGCTCCACGTGGCATTGGGCTGCGTCGGTGCGGCTACTGCTTTGTGGGTATCCCTTTGAAGGACTAATGAATAATAACCTTATTATGTGCGCATTTCTCTTGGATATTATCTAGCTCTCTCTCTCTCTCTCTCTCTCTCTCTCTGTGAGTAAATATGCCCTCCGTATCACAATATCACCTAGTAATCAAGTAGTTATCTTGGTACCTTTTTCCCATAAAACAAGAAACTATCTCAAAGTCTCTCTCTCTCTCCGTAATAATATTCTCGACACCCTATATAAGCATGGTGTCATACATTTATCTCGGCATAGTTTGCATTTTAAAGATGATTTTATTCGACAAAAACCTCTCTCTATGCCCTCTCTCTCTCTCTCTCTCGCTCTCGCTCTCGCTCGCTCTCTCTCTCTCTCTCTCTCTCTCTCTCTCTCTCTCTCTCTCTCTCTCTCTCTCTCTCTCTCTCTCTCTCTCTCTCTCTCTCTCTCTCTCTCTCTCTCTCTCTCTCTCTCTCTCTCTCTCTCTCTCTCTCTCTCTCGCTCTCTCTCTCTCTCTCTCTCTCTCTCTCTCTCTCTCTCTCTGTGAGCAAATATGCCCTCCGTATCACAATATGACCTAGTAATCAAGTAGTTATCTTGGTACCTTTTTCCCATAAAACAAGAAACTATCTCAAAGTCTCTCTCTCTCCGTAATAATATTCTCGACACCTATATAAGCATGGTATCATACATTTATCTCGGCATCGTTTGCATTTTAAAGATGATTTTATCCGACAAAAACCTCTCTCTATGCCCACACTTCTGCCTTCACTGCTTTAAGCTTCGAAAAAAGATACTATGCAGCAGCAATCTCGCTATTCCGTAGATATATTGTTCGCCATTCACATTTTTCCATTTTCCCCTCACAACTTACCTCTATCTCACCCTCTCCTCTCACGCAAACGCATGTACGCGCAGATGAAAAGAACCAGAGAGCAAGATAGATCAGAGAAAAGGACTAGCGATCCGTCTTTCTCTGCGAACTAATCTACATCTGTATTGGGAAATTACAGTTACTGTGAAGGAGGAGGAGCGGAAGAAGAAGGGATGAAGAAGAGGAAGAGGGGAAGAACGGAATATAGGAGGGTAGGGAAGGGAAGGGAATTATGCGGGGAAGAAGCCCTCAAAGGCGGCGAGGGCCAAAGGGCTCTTCGGCGCCACTGGCTTCCTCCATCCCTCCACCTCCATCGTTCCCGCCTGTACACCCTTCTCCTTGATGGAGGGAGAGACCGCCCTCCTGCTCACCGACGAGATGTAAGACGAGACCATACCCCCGATCCCCACCATCTGCTCCTCATCGCTCCTCTTCCTCCTCTCGTACTCTTCCACCACCAGCAGTGCAATATCTGCCATCTCTCTCTCTCTATCGATATCTGAAACTGGTGCTTTTCCACACTTGCGGCTGCAAAAGTGCAGCAAGAGGGATAAATACTGCCCACAGCGGGTGGCCCGCGGCTGGTATTTGGATAAGCACGAGATGTACGGCGCTTGGGGAGACAGCCCACCTTATCGGGTCACGGTTGGTGGTGCGGATTTGCAGACAGAAGCCATGGTTTCCGCATGCAGTATTTGGAGAGCGCCCTTACACCATGGTAGCCTCTCTCTCTCTCTCTCTCAGACTCGGGTTGGAGGACAGGTAAGGCTCGAATATATTCCTGACTCGAACGATCTATTAAGCGCTTAGTTTGCAGATTTGTTGGCTTATATGTCAGACGGCGGATTACCACGAAAACACGTCAGAATTGGCATACGATTCCATCTAAAGCGTCCGCAGTGTTCCTTTGCAGAGCCATGGCTGGATAACAGTTGGGAGGGGGGAAGTGGTCTCAGAAGAGATGGGTGGGACGGGGATCAGACAAGAACAGAAGAACAGGGGTCAAGTGCATAAAGAGGGGCAACGAAAGAAAGACGATCCTCTTCTTCGGAAAAGAATCATCCGCTGTTCTTTCACTTCTTCCTTTTCTTCGGGGGCTGCACAGTCTCGTCCTCGTCCTCCTCTTCCTCCTCATCCTCCTCATCTGGCTCATCTTCTTCTTCTTCTTCTTCTTCTTCTTCCTCCTCGCCTTCGACTACCTCCTCCTCATCGTCGTCGTCGTCGTCGTCATCATCATTCCCCCCTCTTCGGCCGTTGACCTCCTCCCCCTCCTCCTCCCCGTTCTCCTCTCCTCCGGCGTCTCCATCGGACGCCTTCTTGCCGTTGTCGGCGTTCTCATTCCAGCCCGCCTCCTGCTCATCATCCTGGTCGCTCTCTGCGGCGTCCCCCTCGCTGCCGTCGCCGTCACCCTCGCCGTCACTTCCGCTCTCAGCGTCGGAGGCCTCCGGCTGGGTTTTCCCCTGCGCTCCTCTGGGCTCTGCGCCGCCGGCCATTAGCAGCGCTCCAATCAGGTCCTGAAGGCATTTAATCCGCTGTTAAAAAATAAATCTTTCTCACTGCCCATCATCGACCGTCTCGTCGGCCGTAGACCCAGAAGAGTGCTTCCTCAGACGACGGCAGGGATGAATACACTTTTACAAATAGACCCCTTATGGATGTTGTATTTGAACAAAACGCCTAGTTTGACTCGGAACTCTCGGCTCGCACGTGCGTAGCTGATCGCCGAATCCATCCCTAGATTTGGATATTACTAACTCTGGGACCACACGGAACTCAAACCTTCTATAAATCAGATCGTCGTCTATTTTGGGGTCCGAACGAATGCCGGGGGCCCACCCACGACTCGGCGCCCACGAGTGCCGTTTGCGGAAACCCCCCCTACCTAATTACACTATTATCTACTTTTATATGCATGTCGATAAAAAAACGCTCTTTTTTATAACTTGGAAGAGCCCACGCGGCGTTCTTACCTCGACGTGGAAAGCGACGGCGGCGAGGAAGCCGGCGGCGGTGGGCAGAGACAGGTTCGGCGCGGCGATGGGCGGCGTGACGGCGGGCGCCACCAGCGGAACTGTCTCCATATCCGCACTGTCAAGAGAGAAAAGAGAGCCGTTAGTAGAAAAAAACACGTTTTTTTCCTATTTCTATGTGCCTAAAAAAATGATATCTGCGACGACTACGTCGAAGAGTCGGATCCTGAAGAAAATAATGGGAGGATTTTGTCCGCCGGAGAAGAGACGGAAGAGCGGCGGCGGCGGCGGACGGCGGCGCCGCCGGGTAAGGATGGAACTGCGTCTTCTGCCGGCGGCGGAGGAGAGAACTGAAGGGCCCTGGTTTGCCGGAGCAACGGGCAGCCACCGACACTGAACGGAAGAGTAAGAGAGAGCTCACCTTGGAGGAGGCGACCTGAGACGCCGGCGAGCAGATCTGACGCCGCCTTGTTAAGGGGGAGATGGAGAGGGGAGGTAGAGAGAGAGAGAGAGATAGACAGAGAGAGAGAGAGAGAGAGAAAGAGAGAGAGAGAGAGAGAGAGAGGGAGGGAGAGCGGAGCAGCGTTATGAGGGTGAGGCAGGCAGCGGAGGTCAGCGACGGAGCCCGGTAGTCGGGAAATGAAAATAACGAGGGGCCAGTGGATGTTCTTTTCCAGTTGGAGAAATATCCTTACTGATAATGTATTTTTTTACTATCCCTGAATTGAAATATCTGTGGGCACGTCCATCAAGGTAATTGACAATAAATAATGACTTGCCCATTATTTAAATCGGATTTTTTCTTTTATAAAACCAAATAAAGCATCCATGCACGTATTTTTTATTTATAAATTAATTATTGATAATTATATTTGTAGTGAATAATTTTTTTAGTCACTACAGAAGTCAACGATCCCTGGTTTGGTGAGGTACATCTATAAATATTTTTCAACAGAGTCTAAAAAGAAATTTTTATCATCGCCAAGAAAAACCTCATAAATCGCCATTAATTCTATAAAAGCCCCTTTCTAACTACTCTGACTGAGAATCTGACACGTGCGGGGCGGTAATAGATGCTCCGTCAACTAGAGAATAAAAGAATGGGCGGACCTCGTCAACGGAGCGGCCCACTTCTCTCTCTTTCTCTAGATGGGAATATGATTCCGTGGGCACACACCGACCGTTCTTTTCTACCCTAACCGTGGTTAAGGTCCCAACGGTCTGATACGCATTTCTCTAAAAATGGTGGTCAAAAACCAGGAACAGGGAGCTGCTGGCGCAGGGGTTAGTTGACATTAATTTGAATATCCTCCCTCTTCGCGTTAGAACAGTCAACGGATCCCGGGGAAAAAATTTACTTTCAGAAAAAACCCAGGCCTCGAAATATTATAAAAATTCTACAAAAAATCTCTAATATATTTTCCAGCATATATATTTATAATTTCAATATTTTTATATCGGGAAATATAATCGTTAATTACATTGATCCTGGTTCACAGGCGCAATATCATGTTTTAAATAATTAGAGAATAAAAACCAAAGGAAAATCCCCGCCCCCTCCCTTGGGATATCGGAGATATCGTGGTATTGTGGGGACCACGGAAGCCTCGTGATTGGGCGCTGGTACACGGTACGTGTCCACCGTTGACGCATAGTCAACAGGAGCGGACGCCTCGCTATCAATATGGGCCTCTGAAGTTAATGGGCCTGGCAAGGCTCTCTTTGTAGACACGGATGGACCTGAACAGTGAGTGGGTCGGCCCAACGTTCTCGGCGTTGATGTTCCTGCGGAGCCGTCTTTGGTCAGAGTACATACCTGAATAGGCTTGTTTGAACCACCGCAAATATGATGGGAACAGGTTAATTTATGTAGACTCGCAAGTCACAGCAAGCAGGGTCCTCAGGTCCCCGCGTCTCTTGGGCCAATAGGGGGATGCCATGTCCTTACACCCAATGGAATTCAGCCACGTGGAATCAGGGGGGTATAAACTTGCCATTGTCGAGGGAAATGCTGCTCCGGTGTGATCGCCAGAAACGGTCTCTTCCTGAGTCGTGTCGCCTCGCCGTTTCCCGGCCAGCGGGACGGGTCTGATCCCGCCGGACAGATCGGAAACTCCGCCGTAAGGATTCGTACGGTACAGATGGAGGATCGCCGCGGCGGGGGCGGCAGCGGCCTTGGCCGGGTTCTGGTGTTGGCGTTCTGTGTTGCTGGGATATGGTCCGCCTACGTCACGCAGGGCGTCCTGCAGGAGACTGTGTGAGCATTTAGAAATCTTCTCTGATTTTCAACCCGCTGGCTGTTCTTACTTTTTCGTTAAGTCGTTCATTTTACTCTTTGATATTGGCCCGGATTTTGGGCTTGCCTGAGAGGACTTGCAGATTGCAGAGTTTCTTATGCCAGGACTGGAAATTTTTTAATTTAATTTATTATTCAATAAATCGTATAATGTTTTTGAAATCTTCGAATAACAGCAATCCTTTCTCTCTTCGAACTGAAGCATATGAATGTGCGAATGAAGTAGCCAAACTATTTAAGTGCGTTGATTAATTTGAATTTACGTTTTATAGAGTTCCTTGAATGGATCTTTCGACGATGAAGATTGGATAACACCGGGTTTACAACATTGTCTTCCAGTGGAAAACATGCTCATTGTGGAAGCTAGGAGATCTTTGTTTTGGTGTTCGAAAATGTTTCAAAAATATGGGGGTTATATTACCCTTGGTCGATTGACCAGCTGTGCTGATGGCTATTGTTAGTTGGTTTTTCTAGACCAGAGGATTTACCTGGATCATACAATTGGCAATTTATAATATTTTTTCCGATCCAATTATAAGCTGCTAACGCATCTGTAATCCTGTGGTAGTTTTCTCCTACTTTTTTATTGCATATATTTAGCGTAATAACATCAAACATGATTTTTTCATGGCCTTAGTTTTTGGTTAGTATACTGACGAAACTCATCCTATTCTTTCTAGATCAACAAAAAGATTTGGACCAGACGGCAAGCGTTTTGAGCACCTCGCTTTTTTGAATCTTGCACAAAATGTTGTCTGTCTCATATGGTCTTTTATGAGTAAGTATTATTTATTTTTCATGAACGTTAAATTTTAATTGTCACATGACATTTCATTTTTTCACGTCTGAGCAAGGTAACCTTGATGGAGAAATTCTTGGCGTCTGTTAATGTAATCATAACACCCCATACATTTCCTATTTATCAGTGCTAAAGCTTTGGTCAAGAAGCTCGAGTGGTGGTGCTCCATGGTGGAGTTACTGGAGTCCCAGTATCACAAACACAATCGGTCCAGCAATGGGGATTGAAGCGCTAAAATACATCAGTTATCCAGCACAGGCATGATCAATTTTTTTGCATATAATTTGTCTGAAAATTTCTCAAATTTCACCTAATGATTTTTAGTTGATTTTAGTCCATCGTGTTTACTAGTACGTGCTCTATCAATGTGTGTACTGCATTTTTATTGAGTGGCATGCATTCAGCTTGGATGCATGAAAATTTTCGTTAGACAAACTATGAAGCCGTGGGAGGTATGCATTGATGTGCTTTCAAATGCCATTGGCAAAGTACGATTCCTAAAACCAGGGCTTAGATTATGGAGGCAGTAGCTTTTATCTTTGGACAATTCGAATCGTGGATTCAAAGATCCTCTACATGTAGGTAAATTCTTCTCATGAAGACTGATGTAAAAAGCCTTATAAACACCCACCATGTGATGGTAAATTTTGATATCAATTATTGTATAGCAAGTTGCCAACGACTTTGGACAGGTTCTGAAAGAACAAAATGTCAAACTTTCGGTCAATGGATCTAGTAAAAATTCCTAAAAAAAATGAATACGTTGATATTTTCTATGAACAAGAACTTTTATTACATTCTAGTATATCTCACTTTTACCTACTTTTTCCAATACAGGGAAGGAGAGATAATTCAACTTGGATTTTCAAATGATTTTTTTTTGGCACTCTGTTGTAGGAATGTGATTTATTGATTCATGATCTTGTATCCAATTGGGTACAAGCACGTATAAACCGATTCCATCCACTCCAAACCAGTCCCTTCTACGACGGTCGTCTTGTTTTTTAAAGAAGTGTTCTATTTTTCAGTTTCTTTTGGATAGCTTAAGGTCAAGATCTTATGCTTCATCCCCGCCAACACTCTCGTAATACAATGGTTCACATCTGGAAACAATGCATGTCCATGTGCGGGATCTCTGTCTTGCAATAGGAAGTTTTTCCTACCTGAAATTTTGTCGAAAAGGGACATCTATTTCTTGACTCAGCAGAGATTGGGGAACCAGGCCTGCCCGTAAGATCTGATGACGAAGAGATATCATTAGAGGAAAAGAGTTGATCAACACATATGTTGAATCAGAGCTAGTAGATATACGATTGGGCACTTCTTTAAATATGTAAGAAGGCCTGGTCAACATGTCCGAAGATAAAAACGAGGACGTGAGCTTAACAGGCTCCACACATTACGATGACACAGACAATGCTCCATTGTGACGCTGTCTTTTCTCACATTAACATGTGTTCTACGTAATTCCTCCACTCCATGGAAAGGCGATCACCTTATGGAATGATAAAGCTTTTGATGTTTTCAATTGGTTATTCTGAAGGATTTCTTTTCTTGGGGAATGTCTATCCGATTGTTCTGTCAGATTCCTTGGAAAACTGAGTTTTTTCAATTTACGGTACCTCACACCTGGTATTTCGTGTAATCTGCACCTCTAACGAAATATGTAACGATATATTTTTCGTGTAAGTCTTTTCAGTGATAGGATACTGATCTTTGCGTTGCTTTGAACACCGTATACGCATACGAATGAGCTGCCTGATTGGATGTGTGGGTGGTGGGCTGTGTACAATGGATGATCCTATTAAAAATAATTAACGAACGATCCTACCATCCACCTGTTGCCATTTTCTGCATTGGCAATCATAGCTCGTACTCGTGAGATAATGTCTGCTTATTTGAAGTTCTAGTTTCGTCAGGCATAATTTAAATATGCTCTTCGTCTAGAATCAAATGCCGCACCCACTGACAAACCCTTCCTACCTTTCATGCAGGTCCTCGCGAAATCCTCAAAAATGATTCCAGGTGAGCCAATTGATTTGAACTCAGATCTCTCCAACTCTAATTCTGATCTTTTTATAGTTTTAATAATCTTCTTATTCCAACAGTGATGCTCATGGGTACCTTCCTCTACGGCATACGCTACACTCTCCCCGAGTATATCTGCACCCTCCTCGTCGCAGGAGGCGTGTCATCTTTCGCCCTCATGAAGGTGAAGGGGCTCTCCATCGTCCTCCTCGGGCTCTCTCTCCGTGGATGTGCGAAGATGAAGCTCACCCTCTCACCCTTTCTCCGGTGCAGACCAGCTCCAAGACCATGAGCAAGCTGGCCCACCCCAACGCCCCCCTCGGCTACGGCCTCTGCTTCCTGAACCTCGCCTTCGACGGCTTCACCAACGCCACTCAGGACTCCATATCCCAGAGGTAGATGGCGCCTCTATCTCAGCTTCCGGTCTCATCTCAGACCAGCGCGCCGTGGAATCACCTCCCCGGTGGCTCCTTTCCCGCAGGTACCCGAAGACGACGGCGTGGGACATCATGCTGGGGATGAACCTGTGGGGCACCATCTACAACGTGGTCTTCATGTTCGGCTGGCCCGGCGGCGCCGGGTTCGCGGCGGCGCGGTTCTGCAGGGAGCACCCGGAGGCGGCGTGGGACATCCTCGTGTACTGCTTCTGCGGGGCGGTGGGGCAGAACTTCATCTTCCTCACCATCAGCCGCTTCGGCTCGCTGGCCAACACCACCATCACCACCACCCGCAAGTTCGTCAGCATCGTCGTCTCCTCCCTCCTCAGCGGCAACCCTCTGTCGTCCAAGCAGTGGGGAAGCGTCCTCATGGTCTTCGCCGGTCTCTCCTACCAGATCTTCCTCAAATGGAGGAAGCTCCGGAGCATGAAGAAGAAGCTGAAGAAGAAAGCCACCTGATCCGGTAACATAGAACGTGCTATTTACTAAATATATATTTCTCTCTCTCTCCATCTCTCTCTCTCTCTCTAGTTTCTCACACCTGATGATGTCAGAACCTCCAGGTCCTTGTTCGCTCGTGGCCGACGCCCGTAGCCTGCCTGACACAAACCGCTAGGTACTTGATCCGACGATTATTTATCCTAATCATTGCTGAACATCGATTACCTTGTTGTACATCAGAAAAGAAGTGGTTTTTTGCTTCTCAACCCTGTAAAACCCTTTAATTTTGAAGAAAAATCCACATCTCCTCGGATTTTCAGTTGTGTTCTGGGTTTTTCAGTTGATCTCCCTCTCCCTCTCTCTCTCTCTCTCTCTCTCTCTCTGATCACTCGCCAACAGAAGCCCCTTCCAAGAGCTTTTCTGGGCTTTCCTTGAGGTCTGTACAGTTGACGAAACCTCCCATCCATCCCCCGTAAGGCCACTAAATTCTCTCTCTGCAGTCCGAGAAGTCGAGTGGTCGACGCAGTGATGAGGACATAAGCACAATATTATCTTCTTATAGGGGTTTTAAATGAAAACTCACCTACCATCTACTTCTTACTACACGCCCCCGCAATAGTATCCTGGAGGGGGTGGGGGGGGATATCGGGGAGATTGGAAGCTCGCAGAATGTCCTCCTCCCGTCTCTGTAATCGAAGGCTTTCTGGGGTCAACGGCCAGTGGATCCACCACGCTTCCTTAGATTATCGGAGCTGCTCCCTTCTTCTGCCATGGCCATTTATTTATTCGTCCCCGTCCCTCTTCGGAAACCACGTGCCGCGCTCCGCTGAGAGCTCCGCCGACGGCCGCCGCCTTTCCCGGCCGCGGATTCCGCCTGTCGGAGCTCGCTTCCCTTTCAGGGAGGGGCACGGAAGGAGTTCAACGCGCGCTCGCACCGGATTATTTTACGGGGGGGGGAAAGCGGCGGCGGGTCCATCGGTAGCGCCGAGATTCCACGGCACGTTGCGCCAGGTACGGCCACCTCCGCCGGCGGGCGCCACCACCTCGCAGCGGCCGGCCTTCGCAGGCCAGCCGGCTGCCTCGCCCGGCTCCACATGGTCCGCCGGAGCTTGGCCTCTTCCACATCCGGGCCTCCTCTTTTTACTGGTCGGATGAGTATGAATCTATCTCTCTCTCTCTCTCTCTCTCTCTGCTAATCGTCATGGTTTCCTAGTTGTGATCTCCCCGTTCAGTAGCGAATCGACTGTAGAGGGAGGAAGGGGGAGGAAGACGACGACACCGCACCAGCGCTGAGGGCTCCCTCTTTCGAGGAGGCCCAGGCAGCGCCAGAGGAATGACGGGAGGGTCGGGCATTGGCATGAGGAGCTCCCCCATTCCCGCGAACATGTGGGGCTCTCTGTCTCCCCCACATTCGTCGTTTGACGCCGCTGGCTCTCGCGTGGCAGCGGCCACGACGAGCTACCAGGAGAAGGCTACGATCTATCCATCTCTCTCTCCCTCTCTCTCTCTTTCTCTCTCTCGCTCGCTCGCTGTACTTTCAGACGGACGTTAGCTACGCTGGAGAACGAGTAAGTCTGATTGAAAGAAGGGAAATTGGATGGAGATAAGGCGAAGACGCCGGGTTGCAGTACCCATGGAATTTTTCGAACAAATTATGCAACAGCGGGTGGGGGGGGAGGGTAGGGGGGAGGGGAATTGGATTGTGAAGGGAAAGGTCCACTGGTGGAGGGGGGGCAGCAAAAAGTTCATCTCTTTTCTTTTTCCTGTTCCCTGACGAGACGAAGCTGTTGAGGATGAGGACCTCCCCCTTTATTTTTCATGGCAACCCATGTAGGGAGAGAGAGAGAGAGAGAGAGAGAGGGAGAGGGAGAGGGAGAGGGAGAGGGAGAGGGAGAGGGAGCCGGAGTAATCAAGTCTCCCCTCCCATGGAGTCTCTCTTCAGGGGAATGTCGACCTCACCTCACATCGAGATCGGTCAGTGGAAGCTGTGCTGCTCCGGCCACGCCCAGAAGGCGGGCTGATCGTCGAGCCCGCAGAAGACATTGCAGAAACCCTCGTCGGGTCCGGCGCCGAGCTCCGTCTTGGGGAATGGCAGCTCCGGACGGGAGGGGAGCTGCTGGAGGAGCGGGCGGTCATGGTGGCTGTCGCCAGCCGGCGTTCTTGACGTGTCCAGGTTCACGTCGGAGCTGTTGCTGCAGGATCCCTCCGTCTCCTTGTTGAGGTTGATCGCCGGCTCCGCCGCCTCCCTTCCCACTCTCATCGCCATGATCTGCATGTTCCGGAGAAACTATGATCTCTCTGGCGTCTGATAGTATCCGCCATTGTGATTCAAGAAAGGTGAACATGAGACGAACCGACCCAATTGAGAATCCTGGAATCATCGGTTCCCCAAGTTCGTACGAGAGAGAGAGAGAGAGAGAGGATCGATTACCTCAGCTTCGAGCTTCTGGTTCTGGGATTGGAGAGATCGGTTCTCCTCTCTGATGGCGTCAACCTGGCGCTTGAGGGCGTCGTAATCCTTCTCCAACTGTTTCGTCTTCCACCTCGCTCGCCTGTTCTGGAACCATATGGCTACCTGGCGAGGCTGCAGCCCCAGGGCCCTCGCCAGCTGCACCTTCCTCTCCGGCTCCAGCCTGTTGCCCATCTCAAAGTTTCTCTCCAGGGTCCTCACCTGCTCCACGTTCAGCCTCCTCTTCTTCTCCCCCGCCGGCGAGAACTCGTCGGAGAGATCGTCCTCCCCGTTCACCTCCTCCGCCGCCGCCCCGGAGAACGACACGGATCTCCTCCCCAGCAACGACGCCGCCCCTGCAACACCACCGTCCACGCATTGTCAGCCCCCTCACTGATAAATATATATATATTTATCTATCTATCATCTTCTGAGCGAACAATTCAGAGATCCCTCTTCACCTGGGAAATCCCGGCCGCCGGAGCAGGGCGTGGGGGGAAGCAGCGGGGAGAGGGAAGGAGGCTGTTGGTGGTGGTGATGCTCCCCCGCCGCCGGCGTCTGCACTTGCAAGAGGAAATTGGGTGGGAAGAAGGGCGAGGCCATCCCATCGCAGCGCATTTGCTTTGCCACTCGCCCCCTCAGATGTCAGCAGAAACCCGCCCAGCCCCGCCGGAGATCTGCTGCTGTCATCGCGATAGCGAAAGCGAAGCAACCCGGGGAAGTAGTAGTTGTAGTAATAGTAGTAGACGGAGGAGAAGATGGAGGAGGAGAAGAAGAAGAAGGCGTGTCAAAGTCTAGCGGGGATGGGACATATATCCCGGAAATTTCGGGAAAACAAGGGTTTTTTTATTACTTTCACAGGAAGAAGGGGCCCCACCCGAAAACTAAAAACCACCAATTTCGTCGTAAAAATGCCCTTTAAATATTCTTATCATCGTTTTTAAGACTGCATTATGCGAATTACGGGTAATATTATGGGGATTTGTTTATTGGGTTGAAGCCCCTTAAAAAAATTTTACATTACAAATAAGCCTCGTAAAATGCGAAATAATGTAATGGACCTGATCCTATCGATCGGACGGTCAAAGCCGGTAAGATCCATCGATCTGATGTCCTGAGACGAGTGTTGATAAGCCGGAAGCATCGTGACGGCGACGCATCGAGGACTGTCCCGATTGGTGGGGTCAGGTACGGGTGGGGCCCACCCCCCCCGCACACCCACATGCCCCATGCACGCGCTGGGTACAAGACACGTCCCCCTCACGAAGACCCCTTTTTCCTATTTTTTCATAAATAATTAATTAATAAGAATAACGCCAAACATTAATAAAAAAACAATCGAACAAAAAAAAACTACGTGGTTAACTTCGGATTGTGAGCGGATTAAGGGATTTCCTTAATGGGCCTGTCGCGTTTATTGGGCTCACGGTGGTGGGGGGCCCATCGCACGGTGAGGGAAGGGCCCGTATTTAATAAACTAAGGTGGTAATTTGCTTCATTACATTTCAACATTAAGCGTAGATATGAGTTGGCTCTGAGTGTAGCAGTGTAGGGAGAGAGAGAGAAAGAGAGTTGGAATATGGAGATGTGGGTTCCACCGGGTGCAAAATTTGCCAACTACCCCACATACAGCTGTCCTACATGGGGACCCACAAGCTCCAGATTCCAGCTCTCTCTCTCTCTCTCTCTCTCTCTCTCTCTCTCTCTCCCTCTCTCCCTCTCTCCCTCTCTCTCTCTCTCCCTCTCTCTCTCTCTCATGGGCAGGAAGAGAAGATACTAAGAGGAAAAAATGATATTTTACTCAGACTCCAGCGCTACAAGCCGGGCATTTCTTGTCTCGGTGCGCCCAGCCCAACCACACCACCTTCGCCTTCTCTCTCTACTCTCTCTCTCTCTTTGGGTGGCATCGTGCTCAGCCCGGAGGAGAGGGAGGGCTTCGAGGGACGTCGGCCGGAGCCTCGAATGATTGGGGGACGGGAGGGCATGGAAAGCGCCCTATCTTCACCGCTCCGACAGTGGAAGCTTCTGATCCACGACACCACCCTCCAACCGGACGAGCCGTCCACCTCTCAGAACCTTCCCCCCCTCACCCCTCTCGCATCGACCCCCTTCTTACTCTACCCACATGCATATACTTACATATACGATCACCGAATGTTCTATTGCCTTCGGTGAACCTGCGCTCTCTCTCTCTCTCTCTCTCTCTCTCTCTCTACAGGCCCGCATAGTTCCGAATTTTGGAGCCTCACCCACCGAAAAATTTCCTTTTTTGGAGTAAAACCAGCAAACAACCTGTGGATAGGATGAAAATTATGGGCGTCACTGAATAAACGATGATATGTCGGCCCAGACAATGGTGGGCTTGAGCCGGGTCACGTCTAGGTCGAGATTGCACCGTGCTATTGGGCTGGAGAGGTCATGGGCTTAGATGGGCCCAACCAGGAACTGGCAACAAGATTGGGCTCGGCTTCTAGTGGGCTCGCCCATCGACGGCCCAATAAAGAACAAACAGCGGGGGGAAACTCTCAGAGGGCTTTGAAGAATCGAAACCGCGGTACGTCCACAAGAAAGAGAAAACAGAGCAATCCAGAGGGCCGGCGAGGATGATGGAGATGGGGAGGGTCTTCAGCGGTAGCGGCGGAGGGACTTGGTCTGGTTCCTCTTCCAGGTGGCGCGGCGGGAGGGGCGGGCCTTGTGGTGGAGGTGGCCCTTGCCGCGCAGGCCCCTGTACTTCTTCCCGGCGGAGGTCAGCCCCCGGAGCTCCCGATGCTTGTGGACTCCCTTGCAGATCCAGTTGATCCTCGGGTCGTTCCTGATCGCGTTGTGCGCCGCGTCCACCAGGATCACCTCGAAGTACTTGTACGTCGAATCCTACGCCACAGCACCCAGAAGCAGATTGCAGGTTCGATTGAAGAGGAAGAAGATGATGACGATGAAGAATTCAGGGCCCTCCCTCCCTCCTCGGCCTCACCTCGTTGATCCAGTAGGAGTTGAGGACCTTGAGGCCGCCGAGCCTCCGCCCGGCTCGCTCCTCGGCAACAGAGCGCTTGTTCCTCTGGAACTTGAGCTGGGTGATACCCTGGTGCTTGGGCTTGCCGTAGACGATGCCCTTGGGGACGGGCCTCTTCCGGCCGCCCCGGCGGACCCGGACGCGGTAGATGACGTAGCCCTGCGAGAACGAGGGGCCGAACTAATCAGGGGTCCTATTCGTCGATCTAGAGTCTGCTTCTTCATTATTTCAATGCCCGGCTTGATCGCAAGGGATTTAAGCAGCCACTCATGAACCAGTCAGGGGATTTTGAGCACTAGAAACTAAGTATCAGAGGCCGATATATCCAATGGAGCAAGGAGGTCGAGAAATATTTTATAATTTCGCAGTATGATATTGGGTCGATATCATACGCTAATATCATATCATAATCATAATCATCGCGATAAATTAAACTTCAGATGCTGAAAAAGAAGAAGCGAGGCAGCCAACTGATGTAGATTGGGAATTGGGTTGAAAAGATTTGGCAGCAAATGAAATGACAGAAACGAAGATCGCAGCCAAGATTAATGAGGCCAAGGAATAGCACTCCCTTCCCGGATCCGAGAACAAATAATTCTCACAGGAAGAAGATCAAGAAATCTTTGCGAAGCCCCTACAAATGACGAACCCAGTGAAATATCTGGTTGACGGTGGAGAAAAAAATCAGAGAATTTCCACCGAAAGGGCTCAGAAATCAAAAAAGGTAAGCTTTTCCCACTGATCCTTCTAAAACTTCCGAGAGCGAACGCCGCACCTGCGCGAAGGAAATCGAACGAAAAATCCTGCTAGAGAGCGTTATGGCCCAGAGCATCGTCAAGGGGACACAGCCGAGAGATTTTCCGGGATCGTCACGAAGACGGCGGAGAAGAACGATAGAAACGTGCCAGGCGACATCATAAGCTCCGCATGGAGCTCGATGGCATCGATGGATCATCCCATTACGCGTCACCCAGAGAGGGAAGCGGAAGAAATATCGATTTCAGCTGAAAATCGGAGCATTGCACCTACATATATACGGAAAATCTAGCCTTGACGCAGTATATCTGGAGCGATTCAGCGAATAATAGTACCCAGAATGGGCGAATAATCCAGAGCTTAAAAGAATGAGAGAAAACCAACGATCAGATTAATAACCAGGGAAAAAAATGGGAACAACCATCAGGACAGTGAACCCTGCTGAATCATACGGAAAAACATTCCAATCTCACTTAAACGAAGAGAGGGCGGGTGAACTGGAAAGATTGCATCCAGAGAGCCTTCTCACCTGCTTGGCCTTGTAACCGAGGCGGCGGGCCTTGTCAGGGCGGGTGGGGCGGGTGACCCTAACGATGGCGGGCATCTGGCGGTACTCCCAGCAGCGGACCCTCAGCAGAAACCGCATGACGTCGCTCTGCTTCTTCCTCCATAGCTCCGAGACGTAAGTATACGCACCTGCGAGTCAAGGAGGAGGCACAAAATAAGGCAGATCCTCGCGATCGAAGCAGCAACTCGCAGATGGCGAAAACCCAGATGGAGTAGAGACGGAAAGAGAAACGGAGCTCACCCATCTTACTCTTCCTCTTCCTCCCCCGCAGTCGCCTGCGCCGCACTCGCCCTCCTGTGCCAGCTTGAGGTCCCCGTCTGTTATAAGATTAGGGTTTTACGACCGTCTCGTATTTTTGGGCCGGTCTGGATAGGCCCATTTGGCCCATTTAAGTTTTGGGAAGAAGGTGAGAGTTTATAATGGGCCTCGTAGAAGTATATTGGGCCCATTAATAAAGTTTCGTCTTGTCATCGGTGATGCGGAGACCGTCGCTTCTCTGCCATCTCTGTAAACCCCACACTGCCTGCGCGGCCGCGACGGCACCACATCCCCGCGGAGGCGGGGCTGGCCGGCGGCGCTCATCCGGCGAGTAGGTAACGTGGAGGTTCTCTTATCCCCCACCTCCACTGCGGGGCCGTCTCCTCGGGGCCTTTCTTCCTGAGGAGGAAGCGGTTTTGGGTGTACAGAGCATGGAGACTCTGTTGGCCGACTCTCATTGTTCCTAGGGTTCGCGGAGGAGTGGAGGGGTGGAGTGCTGTCGTAATTTGAGGCTTCTCCGGTTTAGGTGAGTATGCCGCCGTCTCATTCGGCTGTTTACTCCATCAGGGATATTATTTTGTGTACAGGTATAGATTCGAAAGTCCATGTTATCAGAGTTTTCTTCGTGCTTTTTTCTGGTTATTGATTAATTGTTTACTTTGGTTTCATGCGAACATATTTAGTTCTTATTGTAATTCCCAGTTTTTTATGGTGGAAATCCCACCGTGTTTGGAATCGTGAAAAGGTTATATTAGACAGCCTTTTCTGAACATGCATTATTTTCTCTTTCTTGTTGATGTGCCGCAGGGAACGTGCGCATTCTTATTTTTCTTTATTCAGTTCCCCTTTTCAATCAAGTTATGTCTGCCAATGTCGTGTAAAGTTAACACTCAACTGTATTTAGAATATATGTGATGTCAGCAAAGCCATTTATTCTGGCTTATCTATTTTTTACCTTATTTTTAACTGTACAGTGATTGAACGTCCATGAAAAATTTGCCTATAAATCCAGAAATCATGTTTGCTTTTGTATCGGCGCAAAATTCTGAAGATAGTTAAGAAGAGTGTATTTTCTTTCTAATTTAAGTAAGATGATTTCTGTACCTTGACCGCTAATGTAATCTTGATCAGCACCGGAGCACTTTTTTTCTGTAGCTCTCTGTCTTATTTTCTATCTTGTTTTCTGTACCTTGACCATTAATTTATATCTTTTTTTATCTCTTGTTCTCGGTTCAATTCGCATTTAACTCTACGGAAGATGTTAAAGTTAAAAAGAAAATGCAGTAGTCTTTCATTGAGAGTGGCATGTTTTTATCGACGGTGTGTTCACTGGATCGATTTTGGAAATAAAGAATTTCGTTAAGATGTTTTTGTCACGTCTTGTGGTGGTGGGCGTGCTAAAGGTCTTCACTTCTTCCTTGGGATAGTGGAAATTTTCAGTACTTTCCCTATCATGTTTCCGTCCAGGCAATCGTTGCTCCGATCAACACATTTAATCTTGTAACTTTTTTTCTGTGGTTTGAATAAAATGGTAAGAGAGCAGTAATTTCCTTTCTGACATTGAACATTGAGCTCCTTCTGGATGAACCAGCCCTAGTATTTTTCTGGACGCCATGAAGCTCGTCAGCCTCCCCTCCTGACTTTTAAATCCTTGTTGTGCTTTGTTATGGAACTTAGAAGAAAAAAAATTGCAGGGATAAGTTTTTTATTTAGCCCATCATTTAGTTTTGCCCATTGTCTCATTTCGATTTTACTTTAAGAATTTATGAACCTAGTTCCCAAATCCGTCATGCTTGTTTCTCATACGCAACTTGATAGATGATGAATTTAGTGATAAGGAAACATACTGAATTTTAGTGGTTAGTTGTGGCACAGAATCTTTTTTCAAGTTCAATTTTTTGCTAGACAGGAGCTTTTAATTTTCTTTAACATTGATCACTGTTAATCAGTTAAACATATAATTTGAAAATTTACAAGAATTGAGCAAGGAGTATCTGTAAACTCTTAAAAAGTTATAGAGTTATCATTTATTAAAAAGAATTACTATATAATAGTTGAAAGTAATTACCAAAAGATATTTTCTTGTCTGTTTTGTTTCTTGCTTATTTACTCGAATAGCATTTTACGTAGAAATTTTCCGTTGGGTATTGCAAGTAAAATTAGGAAAATGGGCATTTCTCACAGCGATAAAACAAATGAAAATGAGCTTCTGGAACTTCATGATGGGATATTTATAGCCTTGAGAGAATAATTTGACGCATCCCGTATGGTTTTGTGATGTTAGATATTTTAAGCATAATTAAGATGTTACATTTTTACCGTTGGCAAAAAAGAAATGAACTCTCTCATATATTATAATCTGTTTCTGTTGTATCCACCATGCATCTATCTTTCTTTCAGAGTGAGTCAGGCATGCAGAAAGTGTATGAATGCTAGTTAAACCGCCGATAAGATATAGGCTTATATTTATTAGTGTTCAGTTGGGTAAGCATATGGGACAATATTTTTCTCAAAACATTTAATGGGCTGAAAATTTTTGTTCAGTCTACCGTTTTTTGCATTTAACGACTCACAGTCTCGATTTTCCTCGAATTTCTTTGCGAACCCTTTGCCAGTTTTTTTCACAATATAATCTCTCTTATATATATATCCAGATTCCATGTCTAATTCTTGGGAAGTTGGCCACTGCTTAACCATACCCGTGAAGAAATTCAGAGCCTCAGCTTTTTGGCAAATAAATATTGGAGGATTTAAATAAATATCAAGTTTATATTCAAATTCCAGTGAGATTACGTGCATCTTTTGGCTCCTTGCTTGGGCATCATTCTAAATTTATTTCGTTCTCTGTAGAAGAATAGGCTGTGCTCTGTCGCGAAGATGGTAGAGATATGGTGGTCGCTATTGGGAGCCGCAGTTCCAGCTGTTGTTGCAGGGCAGGCCATCAGAATGAAGAGGAGGCGCGCCGAGGAGCAAAGGCTCAAGAATGTTCGCGGAAGGGAGAAGGCCTCCGACGAGATCTTCGTCTGTGAGAGGGTCTGCACTTCAAAGAGGATGCTGAAGAAGGTGGGCGCCTTCTCCAAAGACCCGATTCCAGACACCTGCGTCACTGTCTGCGGGGTATCTGAGCTTGATGCATGCGCCGACGCCTGTGCGAGGACCGTCTGCGTCAACCAGCACCAGGTACCCAACTGGAACGACATCTGCCTCCGTCGATGCCAGAGCGAATGCCTCAAGTTATCTTCTTCTAATAATAGCTTCTAGGAGACCCTTCTGCCCTTTTCAATCCGAGGAAATGAGGGCAGGCCCCCATTCCCAGCGTTATCCCTCATTTTGTATGGCAGAGACTCGGTGCAATGGCGGTTTATTTGTCCCTCCTCTGTTCTCTCTCTACCTTGGCACTGCTCTAGGAAGATGGAGGCCTATTCGACCCATTAGCCTCTGATTTTGGAGCTTCTCAGTAGGCTTGAAGTGTCTGTATCTTTATGAAATTTCTTGATCAAATGCGTCTCTTTTTTTTTTTTTTCCTGTTTCAACCCACCCACTAGGATCAAGCTCTACCTCAAGAGTTTATTCCCTGAAAATATGGTTAGGCTTATGAATGCAGGAGTTGCCCTCAGAATGTGAGTTCTCAAGTAATATGCATCACATTGAAGGGGCCTGTCTCCAGATCAATTATGTCTGCATTAAAAGAAAATTCCCACAAGTTCCCATAAATCGGATGGCTTTTTAAAATACAATAAATTTTATGTCAGTTTCTGTAAATTTTAATCTAGACTGTTGGAACTAGCTGCTCAGCTTGCGTTACCATTGAGTATTTAGTTCCATAAGTTCATGTGGCAGTGGCCTCATAGACAAGTATGCATCTTCCTCAGGCATTCTTTCAGGATTTCAAGAACCTTTGCATCTCAGCCTTTAGGCTATTTTGGAATGCAAATTTTATTGCTCAAACGCTTCAAGAACATGGCAGAGTTCAGGAAAGATTGAGACCATTGCGGCCATTGTTTTTCTGCGATTCAATCATCAGACGAGGATATCAACCAAGGAAAATAAGCACTACAAACTTTGCTAGTATAATTAAATTAAGGCCAGAACCGGTTGTGCTTCATGCATCATCCATTAATCTCTCTCTGCGTACAGCAGACGTAGATGGCCCCTAAAAATTCTTGATGCTTTAGCAAAAGTTCAGATGGTCCACATATAAAAATGCCAGACTAGGATAAATTGGCAGCTGCTTGAACTGTCATAATAACAGCATACTTCCCCACATATAACACCTTGTACAGCTAAAAGAACTTCAATTATTTCCCTACACTAGACCCACATTCAGCCAGATCTCAGAAGAAGCACCACTTTGACCATGGCAGCTGGAGCGACCTCGAGGGCCATGAACAAGGCTGAAGGCTAATCTTTAGCTGGCCTGGCCTCGTACCCGCCCTCAGGGCGCTTCACCAAGCTATACGGCATGTGGGTTCCCAGAATCTTATCCCAAACTAGGAAAAATGGCTGAGAATAGTTATACTTGGTGCCCTGGAGCTGATGGTGGACGTCATGGTACGCGGTGTTATTCTGGAAACAGAGATGGAAGATATTCCCCGGCAGGCAGAGGCCGCAGTGGTCGTCGACCGTCTTGATCACCGCAAAGCAGAAGAAGATCGCGGCCGTTCTCGCCGTCATCCCCGCTACGAGAAACGAGATGGCCCCCCCAAAGGTGTCCAGCAGAAGGCCCTCCAGGGGGTGGTTGTAGAGAGCTCCGATGGCGTAGGGGACGACCAGCCTGTGATGCTGGGAGTGCACGTGGCGGTAGAGGAACTGGTTCTGGTGCATGTAGCGGTGCACGAAGTATTGCCACGTGTCCATCACCAGCATGGCCACCAGTATCTGCACCAGCTGGACTGGGACGGACGGCTGTTCAGGGGCCGCAGCTGAACCGGATCTTGTTGTTGCCTGCGTTGTGAAGCAGCAATCAGAACACCGAATGGTTCGTTATAAAGTTTTTCCGCATTTTATCAACCCTGCGTAAAATATCCCACTGGGATTGAATTTTTTTTTTCATGTTTTGAATGCAACAGCGAAAAATAATGCCACAAGGAGAATTATTTGAATCTATTTTCCAGAAATCAGTGCCTGCAACTCTACCGATCATAAGACAAGATTCTGAAGAATTTACGATATATCTAGGTGAATAATGAGCATAAATATGGACAAAAGAGCTTCTGAACAGAGTTCATCATCGATGTAGTTGAAATGAAAAGAGCTAAAAATAGCTAATAAGCCAAGCCGCAATGCAGCTCATCAGGGCATTTGGAAAGATAGTTGAGAAGTTTACTTAAACCAAATAAATGATCGGAGAGTGGCATCACAAGAATTATTATCTCCAAAAATTTATTCATAGCCAGAGCCCTCCAAGGTTGGGGAAAAAGAAAAAAAAAACTCCCGAACGTTGACTAGAGAATGAAACTGGGCTCGTGCTTCATCAGCTACTGAAAAAGAGTCATCTATCACTGGGTGGCTAGGAAGAAGCTGGCACTCACCAAGAACAGCAATTCAGCTACAGATGCCTGAACGAGCTGCTGGAGGAGGACGCCCTTCACAACCGAAGGCATTGAAACGAGATTCCTCTGTTCTTCCTCCTTTCTTGTGTGCAGCCGGTAGTTGTCCAAAGGTGGTAAGAGCTGGTACATGCCCGCATAGATCCAGTACACGGCGATGGGGGCAAAAGTGCCCATCGACTCGTCGCTGAGGTACCCTTCCCAGAAAACCATCCTTGGGGGCGCCAAAAATAGAATCGGAGGACCAGGCGTGGGAGAAATAGAACACAGAAATCTTCAGAATTCGGCGCTATGAAAGCCCCTCAGGAGAGCAGAGATGCATAACTTCTCACTCAATCGCCGAAGGAAGAGGCCAAGGTTTGGGGAGAAACCAAGAACAATGGAGAAACACGAGCCCAGCTCTGCCTTCTCCCCCCTCGAGTCCAAGGCTCTGTAGATGATGCAGCGGAACTGAACCGGGTCTTCTTCCTCCGTAGTGTGAGAACTCGGGCGCAGATCCAGCAGGTAAGTTTTGAAAAATATTCAAGCTCCTTGATTAATCATAAAAAATGGGCCACTCGACCAGAGCTTGGCTGGAGCATCCAGCCCCAGCCAGCAGTGCAGAGACCGATTATAGGCCGGCCTTTCCACCCCAGGGGAACGGAGGCCCCACTGAGTTGAGAACCGGCTACACATGGCAGCTCTCATGGACTGAGAAGGCGGAGGCGCCGGCGGAGGCGCCGGCGGAGGATTTCAAACGCGATATGGGATCCCCCCAGAAACCACATTCCCCTTGCGATCTGAGCGGAACCCCCCGTGAATTTTTCTAGGGTTTTCTCAGCGTCATCTGGGCTGCCGTACCCCTCTCTCTCTCTCTCTCTCTCTCTCTCTCTCTCTCTCTCTCTCTCTGCCCACGTAAGGAAGAACCTGAGAATTTTGGTTGGAGCTCCTCCCGTGTGCTCATGATGAACCGGACCGAACCCCCTTCGTTAAACCACTTGGCATTTGGAAAGGTCGCACCTTCCTGCTGCCCGTCACCTCCAGATGGCGGGTCTGGTCGATGCTCGCCGCCAAGGAGGCACTGCAAGAACCAAGCTTTTTAATTACTATTAATGTAACATGACAAACTCGTTTTCGATATTTTCCTTTCCTAAATTACGATATATTTTATATTGCATATAAATATGTTTCTTCTTCTGAGAGAGAGAGAGAGACAGACAGACAGACAGCGGGCAAGGATGGCTTAATTCTCTGAAACGGTCACAGTGAGCATCGAAGGACGTCGACGTGAACTGTACATACAGCAGAGGGAGAGAACACAGACGGCAGAGGATCTGCCGCCGCCGACGCCGTCGGAATCGCGGCGCCGATGCCAACCCATGGCAACGGCCCCTGCCGTCGGCAGCTTCCTCCCCCTCTGCCCCCCCCCCCCGCTTCCCTCGCAGGCAGAGCTCAGAGGCGGAAAATCAAATCCCCTTAGGAGGGCTTCGAAGCCGATGGCCATGGTTTCCGATCCCACATTCATCCGTCCGACGTCTTCAACTTCCTCGGCCTCTTCGACTGCGGCGGCGACGGCGGCGCCTCCGCGAATCTCCCGGCCACCTTGCACCACGCTTCCCCCCCGTCAGAATAAGAGAGAGAGAGAGAGAGATGGGACGAGAAACCCTACCTTTCGCCTGTTGTCGCGCTTGCCGGGCCTCTCCCCTGAAAGCCATCAGGAATGAAAACAGAATGAAGAGATGATCCTCCCTCCGAACAATGAGACAACTGACACACACCCACTTAAACCCTAATCGCAGTACCTCCGAAACCGGCGGACTCAGGGACGAACGCCTTGTCTTGATCGGCGCGGTGAGAACGCTGTCCATACCGAGGAGAGTTCATGTTCAGGATCACGGGTCAGAGGGATCGGAAGATGTCAACGCGGGATTCCAAAATTGGATGAGCTCGGAATCATCAAGAACATGGAAATCTGACGCCATCACTTGCCTTGGGAGTGCTCGGAATCTCGGCATGGCTGTCACGGTTCCCGGATGCTTCCGACTCTTTGTACTGCAACTAATGACAGAAGAACAATAATAATATCACCCAATTGAGAGGGGGAAGAACAATGGAAAATAAACCATTTAAACTGATTAAATAATAATAATAATAATAATAAGCGAAACCTGTTTCTGCAGACCCAGCAAGGTAAGAATCTCTTTCCGAAGCTCAAGATGCTCGGCGCAGACTGCTTTGGTGGGGACCTTCGGCTTTATATTGACCTGAAAAGAGCCGGAGAAATTTTGTACAGACGAATTTTCGGATGATGGCGTCGTGGTTTTTCTTATGAATGCAATGATTTGATATTTTACGGGTCTCCTGATGAATCATAATTGATCCCAAAGATTCAATCTTCAAAGCTTCCACGCGATAATTCTCAAGTAAAATCAGCTCAATATTTTTTAGTCAACCATCATTTTGCAGGAGAGAACGGCACATACCCCAAGATCTTGCAATGTTTGGTCAACCCTTTTGATGGTCCTCAGCCCAGCTGATGAGTTCGCCGCTTGCACCATCTGGTCCAGCACGTTCGTTCTCAAGTACACCCCAAGCTGAAAGGTTTGGCATGAATGAATCATTCTATTTCTGGGAAGCTCTCAGGAATCGACGCTTGAATTCAGAATTATCAGCACAGCGTTGACAGAGATGGCATTCACGGCCTACCATTCGAAGAGACGACGGAGTCGATGCGCCATCCGCTGCGCCAATTGGAGCAGCAGCCGCAGCTCCAGCTCCGGACAGAACGCCAGAAGGGGTGCCAGATTCGACCAGTGCGTTGACCTTGCTGACGCCTTCGGAGTCAAAAGCAGCACCGACGAGCTCAGCTCCTTCAGTAGCCTTGAATGGTAATCAAGGAACAGAAATGGGAAAGGTTTATAGAGGACAAAAAAGGATCAGCAAACACTAATTGAAAGAAATAGGGGATCGGGTCGCCATGGAGAAATCCCAGCAACTACATGATCAATGCCACAAAAGCACAAAGCCAACCAACCTTGTTCTTCAACCATGACTCTGCTATTCTTTTAGCCTCAGCAATAATCTGGAGTTGGGGAAAATACATATGAATAAAACGTTGCCACTAAAGAGAAAATAAATAATAACCCTCTAAATGGTAAATAATTCAAAAAATCATCAATACGTATAAATTTATGTGCGTGCGTGCGTGTGTGATGCAGACCTCGGCATCTCTGTGCTCCAGTTGTTTTGTCTGAGATAGCAAGGAACCCAATGCACGCTTCCGCTCAACTTCAACTGCAGCATTATAGTGTTCCTATGAAGCATATTTGAGAAGAAAATTAGCATCATGTAACAAATTTTTCGAAGAGGCTGGCATGCCCAAAATCACGGGTCAAATAAGACCAGAACCAAAGTCGTAAATACTCCGAATTGAAAGTCATACCTTGACAAGTGGATGGCCGGAAACATCTCCAGGAGATCGTGCCCTGGAGATCAGAAGAGCCCTGGAAACTGTGAGCGGAAACAGAATTAGGACGGTGGTTTTGAAACTTCTGCGTGAAATAAATAACCATGACCAACACACATCTCGAATCAGCGAGGATACAGCTGTTAAACCCAGGCTGTCTATGATGCATAATATCCAAAAATATCACTATAGTAACAAGGTAACTGAACGATTTACCAGAGTGTCAGGATTCGCCTAGAGTGCATGAAAAAAACAGACGAGAAATAAGGATCGGTACAGTACCAGCATAGTAACGACTCTTCAATTCTTCAACGCTTCGCATATGCGGAAACCGATCAGCTATCACTATAAACCGGAGATCAAACCGCTCACATAAGTCGAACAATTGATCTGTTTCTTCCTTGGTCCATGTCTAAATCAGTATCAAAGTTAGACTTTCACAAGAAAGAAGATCAAGATGTTCAAAGATTGAGTCATACTATTAAAATTTGAAATCACACCCGAAAAAGACATTTGAGACCAGATAGCAAATTTGGCCAAACATCAATCTGCTTTTTTTTTTCTGGAGGAATAGATTGTGGGATCTGACGTTCCAGTTGTTTTCTTCTATTACTCAACAATTGTTTTCATGAAAAGGATAGTGGGAGCACCCGTTCCATTGCACAGATTATACAGTACAGAAAAAAGATACATCTGATGTCCAGAAAAAGAGAAGGTCCCTCTACAACCTTTCCTTTGTCACTGAATTTTAACAAGATTGAATTTCATTTTTTTTTCTTTAAAATTCCCAATAGACGTCACCTTTCGTTGGCATGATTTTCTTCCTGCAACTTCAGTGAGCTCCAACAAGACAGTTCACTTTAGATCAATCTTCAACAGAAGCACAATAGATGATAGAAAGCAAAAGTGGAAGAAGATATTTGGAAATGATTTTCACAAGGTTATCAATAGTAGAATAAAAAATATCAAGAATCCTATAGGTATTATAATCAAAAGGAGGCATTCAGAAAACAGAAAACGATAGATTAAATCAATAAGGGAACTGTACCTACAGGATCATTCAAAAACTTCTCATACTCCTCGTCCGTGTACTTGAGTATATCCACAGACTGCAGAAAAAGAATTTTGAAATTTTATGCGTCTACCAGTCATAAAGTTCAGAAAAATAAGATAAAGGGATAGAGAGGACTTTATTAGAACAGAATAAAGCAGATATTGAAATCATATTACAAGATAAAGAGGGCCCTCGAATAATATCAACCTTGTTAAACTTGGCAAAAGAATAATCACCACTTGGAGGAACCCCATTTACAACACGAACCTGAACATTGTTACAACAACATCAGCAAATAAGCAACCCCCATACAACACGAACAGAGTGAAATTGGAATTCATCATTTGATGGAAGCAAATCCAAAATATACCCAATGATACAGCTGTAGATTATCTGCTCGAGCAGAGGAGGTAAAAGGTAGCCACTGCCATGTTACCTGTGCATTCATAATTAGATTGTTAGCATGCTTGAAATCAGAAAAAAATTACGAGGATAAGAGTAACTCTACGGTTTCAATGTTAATCAAAAAAGAAATTATATAACTTAGAGGGTATGCAATTAGTTCCCCATCTGACTAAATGACCAGCAACAGCTAGGCTACCAAAAAAATAATGCATCCTTTGTGCTAAACAATATGAACTGAATGGTTTACGTCATGTGCATCACATTATTTATGAACGGGTAAAAAAACACGGTGAACTATGTAATTGTTCCCTATGATACCTAACTCACAATTAGTTACACCGAGGCTTCTGGAAAGTAATACGGTTTTAAATTATCTACAAGGCATTAACAGGCCTATGCTATGCACGTCACATTATTTATGGCTGCGGAGAAAACAGTTTTTTTTGGGTCGTCTGAATCATCAAAGTTCCCTGATTAAGTTTTCCACTTGATCTTGAAGCTGCAGAACCAGTTGACTCAATCTTGTATTTCCGAGTTCAACGAAAAATGTGCATTCCAGCATATTCTTATCGAAGAATAAGTTCGAGCACATCAAAATTTATAATACACCAAGGCATGCAATAAGGTTGAAGATCATTCCTCAGGGTATCATATCCATCGGCATACATGTTACTCTCTGAGAAAGTAAATTGCACTTCTTCCATTCGCATGTACTGAACAGTCCAGTGCAAGGGCAGAAATGGTGAAGAACAGAGAAGAGCTGACATTGGCAGCGATAAGTTATCTTTCTCATTTCATTTCCATTATTCGTCCATGACATTTTTTTACGCCTCTTACAGATGCCACTCTCAAATGGGAAGAATAGAACAAAGGCCACAGTTCTGCAAAAGAAACCTCTCTGCTGCCTCGAAAGATTTAAGTAGACCCATATAGAAATTTAAGATAAAAAATTTGTTAGAAGTGTTGATTTGGAGGATTGAGGATGATAACCAATTGTAGCCTTCAATGACAGATAGAAATAGTAAAAAAAATGGAAAAGGCTCTCTTGTGAGTTTTCCATTTTTTATCCAAGGAGAAATACTGTACAAGAATCTGCTATCCTCAAAAGCTAAATGAATTTATGTTTTGAAACTGGACTTTCTTTAAGACTCTATGAAGGCTTATTGGTTTCAAATCCGCTTTAGCGACAAAATTCCGAATGATAATAGGAGGACCGCAAAACAAGGGGAGGCATAATTGGGAGAGTCAGGATAGAATCTTCGATATTAAAGAGACTTCGTGGACACCAGAATGGAATAAACTTATTCGGCCAGAAGTAAAAATAAGAGGTTGAAAGTGAACAAAAGACATAACGGTGCCTTCATGGGAAAATACTTAATTTTCATTTATGCTGAAGAATATTGCAGAGCGTGGTGGAATGAATTCAACCGAATCCAACTCTCAAAATTCTCCTAGTATGTGATTGAAAAAAATTCATAAAAAGTAAGAAGATTAGTTGATTTTTTTTTACTGCCGTATGGAAATACTTAACATCTATTAACTGATCGGTTCCTTACAGTTGCAATAGGATGACGATTCACGAGTCCAAATTCTAAATGGGGTTGTTGGTAGAGAAAAAATTTCGTGAGAAACACAAATGTTGGCTGACAAAAAGATACCAACAAGATTTTTCGGCTAGTTGGAGAGACATAAAGCCAGAGGATTCACTACCTGAAAGGAGAACCTTTGTTGTCGGCCATGGAAGGCAAAAAACATTCTTAAAAGCCCTAAAGTCGAAGAGTCCAATCCAGTTCCATATTTTTTTAGAATCACTCTTCAAAGATGAACCCCTTCTGGAGTCCTAATTTTCACCCCCTTGCGGTTTACTAGGGAAAATGAGAGAATCAAAGCGAACAAATCCGCTCTTGCCACTGTGAAGAAATACGATCTGCTCCAAAATATTTCACCCCCTCTCAAAAGGCTGGAGCCATTCCGTAAAGTCCATTACCCGCTTCATAAAAACTAATTTGACACCAAATAAGCGAGTGAAGTGAAAATAAAGCCCGTCTTACCCTTAAAATTCTCACAGTTACAGGAGGTCCATTGTTAGTAACCCTAGTCTTCAATCTCTCCCCACTCCCTCGAAGCATTCAGAGTAACGAATTAGAGGTGCCTACCTTCTCTTCGGCTTGCTTCTGCTTCCTTTTCAAGAGCGAAACATCGACGGCGGGCACGAGCGGCGGCGCCATCCCTCCCGTGAGCGCATAAACCTAGATCCCCCGATATTGAGTAAATTATCTCGGAGACCAACCAAAACGAAAGGAGAACGGGAGTGAACGAGATACCGGGAGAGGGAGGGAGGGGAGGAAATGACAGAGAGAGAGAGACAGACGGACAGAGCCATAGACAGACAGGAAGCGGAGGTCAGGAGTGGGAGTACCTCCCGGGAGACGCCATCAGGCTTCCTCTGGGATTCCTTCGGTGGTCGGGGCCGCTTCTCCTGAGGCGCTGCGGAGATGGAATTTTTGGGAAGGCCGAGGATGTCCTTAGCATCCATGGCCAAAGACGAAGATCGCGAGCTCTGTGTGTGGGGAGCTCAGACCCCGCCCCCCCTGCGTTCGAACACTTCCGTTCGCATCGGGGTTAAACGAAGAAGACGAGTCGGTGGGCCTACGCAGGCGGGCTGGATCTTTTAATGGGCCATAACGATATGGCCCAATGTTCTCAACAGAACGTGGGCTGTTGAATCGTTAGCCACAAACTGACCCATTATTCTTTAATCCAATATATAATTTGTCCAACTTATATTTTATTTAAAATTTAAAATTATAAAAATCCCATGTAACGTATTATTATTATTATTTATTAAACATAATAACGCGTTCACCGGAGACGGAATAAAAAGAATAATACTTGTTTTTAAAAAATCTCCACCTAATAATTAAATATAAACATATCTATATTTTTTGGATTTTTTGCTAAAATAATATATATTTAATTATTTTACGTGAACATAATATGGTGGCTTCTTTGGAAACCGGAGAGTGGATTGAACCGTGCATTCGGGTACATAAAGGGGTGGGGGAGGGGGGGGAATTATTTATGTACACGTGTATCACGTGCTTATATACATGTAAATGGACGGTAGAGATGCGGGGATCAGTCGCCGACGGTGGCGATGTCGACGGCCCGGATGGTTTGGGGGACGGCGGCGGCCTCCCTCTTGGGGACGGTGACGGTGAGGACGCCGTGGTCGAGGGAGCAGCGGACGGCGTCCATGTCGGCGTCGAGGGGCAGCCGGAAGCGGCGGAGGAAGCTGCCGCGCCGCCTCTCCGCGCGGTGCCACGTGTCAGTGCTCTCCTCCTCCTCCCTCGTCCTCTCCCCGCTTATCTGCAGTATGTTGCCGTCCTCCACATGCACGTTCAGCTCCTCCCTCTTCACCCCTTCGCCGCCACCCACACCCACACAGGAGAAGCAAAGCTCAGCAAAAAACACAGAAGATGAGGAGGAAGAAGAAGAAGAAGAAGAGGCCATCTCGATCTCTCTCTTCTTTCTTTCTCTCTCTAGACGCTGGATTGCGCACCGGGGAGGTCGGCGTGGAAGATGTGGGCGTCGGGGGTCTCCTGCCAGTCGACGAAGGTGCGGGCGATGGCGAGGGTGTCGTCGCCCTCCGCTCCGGCGCGGCCCAGCAGGCCGCCGACGTCCCACGAGGGCCAGGCGGCACCGCCGCCGCGGCGGAGGTCGAGGGGGTCCCAGACGTCCATGGCGAAGGGGTCGTACTCCCACCCGCGGGCTCCTCCCCACGGCACCAGAGAAGCCATGCCGGGCAACGCGAGCTGCTTCAGACCCACCACACACAGAGATAGAGAATGAGAGAGAGAGAGAGAGAGATACTCGACGGAGGCGGCGGGATGCCCGGCAGTCGCCCCTCCATCTCTCTTCTTATTGAGCGCCGCGGCGGCGTTCGACGAGGCACGTAGTCGCCGCTCGTGTCAGCCAGCATGGGCCCCTGCGGGACACGCGGTGCCATGGGCTTCTCCTCCTCTATGCACAGCCTTTTATCCATAGATCTCTAAATAAATAGTTTTCTAGTAATCTGATAAATTGGCTAAATAATTAGATTTTTTTCATAAGTTGCTTCTCCCATTAATATAATTGCTTCCCCCAAACCTGCATTTATGTAGTCGATTATGCTATTTTTTAAATATTTTTTTGACTCGGTCAATTTATTTATTAAATTCGCAAAAATGGCTTATTTAATCAGAAGAACCAACACCGACGAGTGGCAGGCTCTGGTTCCACGCCCAATCAGCTCCAGCATCTGGGGGGACGATGGCGATGGCGGCGCCGGCAGCGTCCGTGGCGGCTTCTCCGGCGGCAGACGGGGGAGGGGGGGATGGGGTTGCTGTGCGCTTCGGCATCGTGGGGTGCGCCGATATCGCCCGCAAGATCTCCCGCGCCATCCGGATAGCCCCCAACGCCTCCATTGCCGCCGTGGGCAGCCGCTCCGGCGAGAAATCCCGCCGCTTCCTCGCCGAGAACGGCCTCGATCCTGCCGCCGTCGCCGCCTACGGCAGCTACGAGGAGGTCCTCGACGACCCCAGAGTCGACGCGGTCTACATGCCGCTACCCACCAGCCTCCACCTCCGCTGGGCGGTCGCGGCGGCGGAGAAGGGGAAGCACCTGCTCCTGGAGAAGCCCACGGCGCTGTGCGCCGCCGATCTGGACGAGATCCTTGCCGCCTGCGCCGCCGCCGGCGTCCAGTTCATGGACACCACCATGTGGATGCACCACCCCCGCACCGCCGAGATGCGCCGCCTCCTCTCCGACCCAGCCCTCTTCGGCGACCTCAGATCGGTAAATTGAAGATGAATTCTCATCATTTTCTGTTGAAATCCGCAAGAAATGGACTGCGATTTTGAGGTGTTCCTCACCGGATTCCCGTGGGTAGGTGAGCAGCATCTTCACCTTCCGGGCGGACGAAGGCTTCCTGAAGAACGACATCAGAGTGAAGCCCGATCTGGACGCGCTCGGAGCTCTCGGGGACGTCGGCTGGTACTGCGCGCGCGCCGCCCTCTGGGCCGCCGGCTTCGAGCTGCCAGCGACGGCGGTAGCCCACCGCGGCCTGGTCACGAACGACGCCGGCGTAATCCTCTCCTTCGGGGCCTCTCTGCAGTGGGAGGACGGGAAGACGGCGACACTGCACGGCTCGTTTCTCTCCCACCTGACGATGGAGCTCTCGGCGACAGGAACCAGAGGAACCCTGAGGCTGAGCGACTTCGTTATCCCCTTCGAGGAGGAGCGCGCCTCCTTCGCCTTCTCCTCGGAGGCCGCCTTCACGGAGCTCGTGACCGGGTGGCTGTCTAAGCCCGACGAGCGCGTCGTCGGCGCGGGGCTGCCGCAGGAGGCACTGATGGTGGCGGAGTTCACCCGCCTCGTGGGGGGCATCAAGGCCGGAGCTTTGAAGCCGGAGGGAAAGTGGCCGGAGATCTCGAGGAAGACCCAGCTGGTGCTGGACGCCGTGAAGGCGTCCATCGACAAGGGTTTTCTACCGGCAGAGGTCGGAGTATGATGGGAGACTGCAACAGAGAATTCTTCTGAAAACGAGAGAGAGAGAGAGCCCTAATTTGGGGGAAGATCCTGGACTTGAGAAATGATGAAGTTCTTGGATTTCATGAAAAAATTTCTACCCGTAGAAAGCTCGAGGCTCTGGTTTTCTTTTTCGGCGATTATTGCGCAGCAAGTTTTCTTCGTCCCCTGATAATCACCGGCGTCTACCTGTGTTCTTTCTGATTATCTAAAAAATTGACGGGTTTTGATTTCATTTATAATTTCCTTCGCGAGAAAAAGATACAGATTAATGTGAAGAATTAGGAGCCAATAAATGTGATTGGCCCTCGAACTCCAACAGATGGAGCGACCGCAGGGGTGCCAAGACGCCAGAGTCAGAGAGAGGGATATAGAGAGAGAAAGAGACGAGAGCGAGAGAGAGAGAGAGAGAAGCAGGTTAAACTCTGTTTGCCAGGAGCGACCCCTTTTTGTTTGTCCTCCCATACGCGCCGCCGCCATCCGCGCCGTCCTGATTGCGCGGAGATCCAGGTAGGCGCTCTCGCAACCGTTTTCCTCTCGGTGAATCGCTGCGCGTCGGAGCCACCCGTCGTCTGCCCTAATCTCTCCTACCCCGGTTCCTGGACGTCAGAAAACCAGTAACCAGCGCCTTTAACTCTCTCCTCGTTACTTCAGCGTTACCTCTTCTAATATGATCGCGCCTCGCGAACTAGTTTGGAAGGGAATCCCCCAACTCTGAGGAGAAGAAGAAGAAGAAGACGACGACGAAGAAGAAGCTGTTCTCAAGTGCCAGCTCTCGAGAGCCCTAATCCCAATGAGCAAGCTCCACAGCACTCAGAAATTTCTGGCGTGAGAGCCCTTCTGCTCATCGATTTCCTTCCTTTGACGGAAACCTTTTTCGATTAGATCATCGCCCTTTTCAAATTCTCTGGTTTCGATGCCGAATTCAGTAAAATCGGGCTGGGGAAGGAGGATCATTACTTCTGGAAGCAGATCGGGAAGGCTCTCCTCTGCACTTACACCGTTTTCGGATTGGCTTGGCTGTGGAATGAGACCTCCCCACTAGGATGGTTCACCCTCAAGCCTCGGCCCAAGGTGAGCAGTCCTCGAGTCCATCCGTTCTTGGGCATACTATCCATGGAGGAAAGCTTCGATCTGGTCGTCTCCTCCTCCTCCCCAGGAAGAGAAAGAAATGGCCCACCTGTACGAGCGGCGGCGATTTCCGTACCCGGGAGATCAAGACGCCATGGAGGAGTTCATCCGCGGCGGCGGCGCACTGGGCACCACCATCGGCCCCAAGGGATTCGTGGACACCGGCAAAGACTCCGATAACTTCCAGAAGCAGCTCCAGACGAAGAAGTTCGACCAGGAGGCGCAGAAGCTGTGGCTGAGAATGAGGAACGAGGTCATCGCAGAGCTTCAGGACAAGGGTTTTGATGTCGAGTGAAGAACCCATTCTAATCGTCGAATTGATCGAACCCTTTTTCTTACTGAAGATGCCGGCGATCTTGGGCATCAGAGACTCCATCTCCTCCCTCCTTCTGAGTACCATTCTTTCTCTCAGAAAATCCTGATAATTCGATCCACAAGGGAGAGATGTGAAGGATCGGAAGAGGAAATCAGGATAAGCGGAATCGTCGTCATGGTTCGTCCTCATTCCCTCTATCATTTAGGGTTGCGGTCGGCCCCGATCCAGGTTCCCGGGACGACGATTGTATCGATAAAGAGTAAAGCTTACAGCTCTGCAGACCGACGATTTTATCCAGTTCAATCCCATCTTCGAGCACATGGCCGTCGCTTGCCGAGCGATAGCTGGAAGGAACTAGAAACCCTAACTGGCACAGACAAGCCCCCGCGGCTGGCCCCTCCCACCGCCATGACCTAACCCACGAGCTCCAACCCGCATCCATGGCGAGAGACAGCGAGAGAGAGAGAGAGAGAGAGAATCTGGAGATTATATCGTTTGCCTGAACTGGACCCTCCTGCCAGAACACAGACTCGTCTTCCATGGGTGCTGATTATGTAGATATAGAAGACGAACGGCTGGCTGCATCAGCCACGAGAAGAGATCGCCTTGCAGATCTCGCCGCAACCCCCTTCCTCTTCCGAGCAAGAAGCCTTGAACAGCTCCAATGACAGCTTCCGGCTGGCCCTTCCAAGGCAATGCCCTCCATGTGCTCCCTCTGCGGCCGCCACTGCCGGTGACCAGATCTCCCTGCGGGCTTTTAATGGGCCCATAACCCAGCCCGAAGCCCATTATATATCCACATCTCTCCCACCCCTCTCTCTCTCTCTCTCAATTTCCGGGCTTTTTATAGGGGTCTGAGCCTTGTGAAGGGCACCCCAGCTCGGGCCCGGCCGGTTGACAGCCCTACGCTTGGACCATCACAGCTCGAGGAAATGCCCACCAAAGGCCTTCCAAAATTAGTCTTAGGAATAATCCTGCCCAACGGCTCTCTCTCTCTCTCTCTCTCTCTCTCTCTCTCTCTCTCTCTCTCTCGCTCTTAATCAGACGAGGATGAGAGAGGAAGATTTGGGGGGGGGGTAATAATGTCTAAGCAGCCGAATGATCTCCAGGCCCCAAGATGTGGTGTGTTCCTCCCGAAAAGGAAGGACGGGTTAAGGCCCACATGGGAAATCTGGCCCATTAAGGGTAGAGGAAGATACCAAGGGCCCACCAAGAAGGCCCAACACCCCCCCCTCTCATTAACTGCCACCCCACGACTAGAAAAATAATGCGGACACCCATCTTTGGAATCGTAATTTCATTTCAGCGGCGAACGGGGTGGTTTTCTCTTTCAGTCCAGAAAGGCTACCTACGCAACTGGTAATCCCAGGGGTGTAACCAAATAAATAAAGTTTGATCTGACAATAACTTAATTAATAATATTAAAAGGTTTTAAAGACAAAATAGTCGCTTTGGGGCGCGAGGGCGGCGCGCCCGTACCTCAATCGCCCCGCCGGCGGTTTTGTCCTCAGGAAACGATGGACGGGAACTTTCTGGAATTTTTCCATAAAAAGAGGGATTTATTTTACTTTCCCGCGAGGAATTAAGGCGACTTTATTACGATAAAACCACTCTCTAATGAGCGCCATGGCGAACTCCGACGGTCAAGTTACCCCGGTTAGGTCAATCGACCCACATGTGATCATGCGTTTTACGGGATCATAGACGTGTGCAAGTGATTTTAATACGTGCGTTTTTTTTAAATCCCTAAATAATTTCGCGGTTTCACCTTGGATGGACAAACATAGAATAAAAAACCGGGGAAATTTCCCCAGATGTCGACTGGCGGATGACGTGATTCATATGCGTATAATATGATCAGTAGATGGGTCCAATATCTTATTTTGACACGTGTTGATGTGTGGAATTATAGAATTAATTATTTTATTAGTTGATTAGTGGTAGGTCATGCCGTCTTTACTTGGGCTAGTAATGCCATTAACTAATACGAAGTGGTGATTTTGTTAATGAATTGGTAGCACGTGATCTCTCTCTCTCTCTCTCTCTCTCTCGACACGCTCCCCTGGCGCTTCGTGCTCTTCGGAATCGTTTATAATAATAAATATTATTCACGGTTCGTCTATTAACATCCCGTTCCCCAATATATATGTATGCAGCTTGAGGCCCCTGTCTACAACCCCTCTGCATCCCCCCACTCTCTCTCTCTCTCGCCCGCTCGCTCGCTCGCTCGCTACAGTCTACGATCTTTCTCTGAAATGGAGACGGCGTGCCTGGGATCCTGCGCCGAGTCCAGCTGGTGGGTCGTCGCAGTTCCGGCCTTCGTCGGCGTGGAGAGACTCTGCGATAGGTTCCTCCTCCTATCCCTCCTCGCCGCCTTCATCGTGACGGGGCTCCTCACCTGGGTTCTCACCCCCGGAGGCGCCGCCTGGACGCACGGCCGCGCCCGCCGCGGCCCCACGCCCATCCCCGGCCCCCGCGGGCTCCCAGTCCTCGGCAGCCTCCTCACTCTCTCATCCGGCCTCCCCCATCGCGCCCTCGCCGCCGCCGCCCGAGCCTGCTCCGGCGGCGCCACCCAGCTGATGGCCTTCTCCATCGGCGCCACCCCCGCCGTAGTTTCATCCGACCCCACCATCGCCCGCGAGATGCTCTCCCACCCGCATTTCGCCGACCGCCCAGTCAAACGTTCCGCACGCGAGCTCATGTTCGGCCGCGCCATGGGATTCGCTCCCAGCGGCGCGTACTGGCGCCTCCTCCGCCGCGTCGCCGGCTCCCACCTCTTCGCCCCTCGCCGCGTCGCCGCGCACGAGCCGGGCCGGCAGGCCGACTGCTGCTCCATGCTCGAGTCCGTCGCAGCGGAGCAGTCTTCTCGCGGGAAGGTCTCCCTCCGCCGCCACCTGCAGATGGCCGCGCTGAACAGCATCATGGGCAGCGTCTTCGGGCGACGCTATGACGACTGGTCGGAGAGCAATCCGGAGGTGGCGGAGATCAAGCGCATGGTGAGGGAGGGCTTCGAGCTGCTCGGGGCCTTCAACTGGTCCGACCATCTCCCCTGGCTCGGCGCCCTCTACGACCCCCACCACGTCACCGCTCGCTGCGCCGAGCTCGTACCCAAAGTCCGGCGACTGGTTCGCGGCATCATTGCCGAGCACAGGGCCCCCAGAGAACCCGCCGCTGCCCACGGCGACGGTGCAGACTTCGTTGACGTGCTGCTCGGGCTCGAGGGGGACGAGAAGCTCGAGGAGGACGACATGGTGGCCGTCCTTTGGGTTCGTCCTCTCCGACCTCCTCGTATTCCCGATTCTTCCATTAAAGACAATTGAGGCAACCCTGGCCATGGGCAACTGCTTACTCCCTGAGCTATGGCTTCCCTGTTCGAACATTCTGTTTACATGCTTTTCCACACCGGTTTCTCGAGAAGCATGTTTCTTACGGTGGTCATTTTTGCTTACGCTCACCGCGAATGATTCTATTTTGCAGGAGATGATCTTCCGGGGAACCGACACCACGGCGCTGCTGACCGAGTGGGCCATGGCGGAGCTGGTCCTCCACCCGGATGTCCAGTCACTTCTCCGGGCCGAGCTGGACGGCGCCGCGGGGCCCGGGGGGTCGATCAGCGGGGCCGACGTGGCGAGGCTGCCCTACCTTCAGGCGGTGATCCAGGAGACCCTCCGAGTCCACCCCCCCGGGCCTCTGCTCTCCTGGGCTCGTCTCGCCACGTCAGATGTCCAGCTCGGCAACGGCATGGTCGTCCCGGCGGGGACCACAGCCATGGTAAACATGTGGGCCATCACTCACGACCCGACCATTTGGCCCAGGCCGGAGGAATTCTCCCCGGAGAGGTTCTCGCCGGATCACGGTGGTGCCGCCGTGGACGTCCGCGGCGGCGATCTCAGGCTCGCGCCGTTCGGGGCGGGCCGGCGGGTCTGCCCTGGGAAGAACCTCGGCCTGGCCACGGTGGGCCTCTGGGTGGCCCGGCTGGTGCACCGGTTCGAGTGGGTGGCCGCACCGGGAGAGCCCGTTGACCTGAGCGAAGAGCTGAAGCTGTCGCTGGAGATGAAGAAGCCTCTCGTCGCCGTCGCCGTGCCCAGAGCCTCCGCCGTCTGAAGAACGACCATGTTCAGATTGTGTGTTATAATCCTCTGCTTGGGCCCGACTGCTCGGGTTAGGGTTTTCCAAACCGTCTGTGTGGGAGAGTGAGGGAACTCCGGTTTTGGTATACATATCTTGGAGTTCATGCACCGGGTTGTGAGCGAAGTATGTGAAATAACTATGGCTTCTATTTTTTCTAGTCTTTCTTCAAAAGCGACCTCTTTGTTCGCTGCTAGCTTCCAAGGAGAGAGCGAGAGATATTTCTCCGAGCATCTTTAAAAGTGACGTCTGTGTTTGCTGCCCTGTTCTCCTCGAGTTGGCTAGTTTCCACAGTGGGAGTGAGAGAGAGCTGCCGCCAGGCCTCCTCGGTTGACGGCTGTTACCGGCGGCGAGGTTCCGTGGCGGCACGGAAACGGGGCCACGCGTGAGCCGCGCCTCCGCCGCCGCCGCCGCCCGCAGAGCCACTGGGTCAGGCGCGTAAGAGCTCCCCCACCCGCCCCAGAGGCTTGGACGGCCCCAGCAGCCTTAACGCGCAAGAAAGCGACTCTTCGTGGGGAACTCCACCCTCCTCGTCTAGGCCTTGCCCCGACTGAGTACGACGCTCTCCCCAAGCGATAAGATGGGAGGGGAAGGCGGCACACGCGGGGGAGTTAATACATGCCACGTGAAGGCGAGGGGTCCTTTTTCTGATGCGGCAGGTCCTTGGTTTCCGGCTGTCTCCGTCACGACAGAGCTATTTTGTTCAGACCCCTCCTCGCTGACGGACACCTGTGAAGGCCTACCGGCGCCTCCGGTAGGTGGCGAGAGCTGTCATGCGCTCGCTCCACAGACGAAATCTCCTTCGATTCTCTATTTTATTGCCGCCCCGCTCTACGCCGATGCGGTAGATTGTCGTCTCTCCCGTCCATCATAGAGGTAAAGACTGAAGAGCGAGTGAGCAGCGCCTTGTCCACATGACGATGAGTATGGTCGTCATCTGGGCCAGGAGCCGGGCCATCAGCCCTCGCTCTCGCCGCGGTAAACACTCTGACGGTCATCTCCTCCGACGTCAGCCCACAGTGCCTGTCATTGCACGGATTGACGGGGAGAGAGAGAGCTGGTCGTCTCCGAGGTCAGAGTGAGAGTGAAGGGAGTGAGAAAACTATTCGCATGTAGAGCGATGGTCGCAAACTAGCAGGAACGGCTCCGAAGAGATTTTCGCACGCAAACCTTACAAGATGACGCGCGCGCGAAACAGAGAGAGCTAGAGAGAGAGAAAGATAGAGAGCTAGAGAGAGAGAGATTCCAGCCACGTGCACTGGAGCGGGTCGAGGTGACTAGGCCGGCGAAAGTTGAAGAGGCACCGCAGTAGGGGGCCGGCGGGCGCGAGTTCTGCGATGGGATGGCGTGCAGTCGACGAGACTAAGTGACTTTGTAATTTCTTGGGTGGCCGTCCACTTGGCAGGCGGGTCTTGGGACGCCACGTGGTAGGGTCGGGCACGGCGGCGGCATCCTCGTGAAAGCTCTCTGGCTCGACCGGCGGTCACATGAGAGGCTTAGCAGCTGCCAAAAGCCTGCGTTCGCCGGAAAATGGTCGGGTTTTAGCTGAGGAGCTCCTCCGCAGGAGGTTGTCGGCAGGTGGAGTCAAGTCAACCGTACCCCGAGTGGACGTCTGACCCCTCCCCCCCCTTCTCTCTCTGTCCCTCTTCCTCTTCCTCGTTACTGCAAGGTAAACTTGAACTAAACCCGTAGTACATCGCTGCTCCTCTCTCTCTCTCTGTCTCTCTCTGTCTCTCTCTCTCTCTCTCTCTCTCGCTCATACCACCCTCCCTCCCACCTCGGAGTTCTGAGTTCATCGCACCATCTCTCGGTGACATACGACCGCAACTGATTAAGCAGTACACCTGCTCACTCTGTGTCTCTCCCTCTCTGGTGGAGTTCTGAGTCTCCTTTCCACTTTTGGAGTTCTCAGTTCTCTCCACGATAACGTACAGCCTCAACTGAAACCGCCGTACCCAGTTGGAGTTGTGGGCTCTCTCTCTCTCTCTCTCTCTCTCTCTCTAAAGTTGGTGCTGTCCAGTGGATTCCCGCTGTCTGCTGCAGTGACCGGTCCTGCAAGCTGAGAACTCGTCGATGGGATGAGGCAGTCCCGCGGCCGTGAGGGCCGGCTGCGAGCTCTGCCACCCGTCCTATGTTTCAGACACCCCCCCCCCCTTCGGCAGCGGAGACGGTGAGGGGAGAGAAACCACGGTAAACGGCTCAGAACAGCGGCTGCATCAGCGTCTCTCTTTCTCTCTCTCTCTCTGTATGTGCCAAGCGAGGCCTGGCCATGGAAAGTGGTCAAGTCAAAAGGAGTTGGAGGTTGACAGATTTTGTACTTTAATTTGGACGGAGGTACCCGAAGGGGGGCCGCAGCTCTGTCCTTGTCGGAGTTCTGTTGTCAACCCAGCTACAGAGTGATAGAGAAAGAGAGAGACAGAGAGGACTTCCGATGATGGCCATTTAGAGAGAAAATATTTGATCGATGGTAGGTGAGATTATACGGAGATTAGCGAGAGAGAGAGAGAGTGAGATGGGGAGAGAGAGAGAAGAACCCACGGTGGCCATCTAGATATAGAAAAAAATTGATCTCTCGGTCGGTGGGAAGTTAGTCTATACGGAAATTGGCGAGAGAGAGCGAGAGAGAGAGCGATAGAGAGAGAGAGAGAGAGAGAGATGCTTACGATTAACTCCCAAGGTGAGACCCTGGAGACGGAGGTTATTTGATCATTGTCTTAGCGGGAGACGAGATTCCGCCAAAATTTGATAGGAAGCTAGAGAGCTGGAGAGGCGGATCTTCGCAACCGTAAGCGATCCCCGCAGAAAACGAAGAGATGGGTCTTCCCAACTGTAAACGATCCCGAAGAAAACGAGGGTAGACAGAGAGACTCAACGACTACGTACATTTTTATAAGGTAAGAGAGGGAGATCATCTAAGATAGTGATTTATGGACGACGAGAGAGATAATTTAACTAAGATAGATGGTGCATGTGTGTGCGCGTGCGTCAGATAGATAGATAGAGACAGAGAGAGAGAGAGAGATGGAAAGGAATTTTATCAATTTTAAGTGATAATATGGAAGATGAGGACAATCGAAGAGAGGAGACGGAGACGGATTTGGCCAATTGTAGGTGATAATATCGAACACGAGGGTAGTCTGGGAGAGAGAGAGAGAGAGATGGAGACGGATTTCACCAATTTTAGGTGATAATATCGAACACGAGGGTAGTCTGGGAGAGAGAGAGAGAGAGAGAGAGAGAGAGATGGAGACGGATTTGACCGATTGTAGGTGATAATATTGAAGACGAGGGTAGTCTGGGAGAGAGAGAGAGAGAGAGTGATGGAGATGGATTTGATCAATTAAGGTGATAATCTCGAAGACGAGGGCAGCCTGTGAGAGAGAGAGAGAGAGAGAGAGAGAGAGAGAGAGAGAGAGGATAGTTAGCAGACGTCCCTGAAGTCGTCACAGAATGGATTCCGATCAGCTCTTCGGGGGAATGGATTACGAAAGGAACCGTCTATACAGACGACTCTTTCCCTTGCCTTCTCGGTTAGCGGGCCTATTTTTCGATGGCCGAAGCACAGAAGTTGTCCGTTGGGCCGGCATGGGTTTCCATGATAGATGGGCCTCTCAATCGCGTAATTCGTCAGGCATCGTTTCCATCCTCCGGCCCACTGGGTCCATTAATCACAGGCCCAAGTGAGGCCCCCCTAAGTGGGCTTATTTTCGAAAGTATATGTGGAAGGCCAAGGCTGTTCCACGTACCTTTAAAACTATGCCCACGTGGGATTATGGGCCCCACAGGTCTCTACGGATTTATAAATATTTATAATTTTTCTGGAGTTTCTGAGATAATATTGGTCTTGTATAAATACTCGGCCCGCGGGGAACCATTTGTTTTCTGGCACCACATCCAAGGCGGGTGGCAGAGCGAAAGGAATAGAGAGAGAGAGAGAGAGAGAGAGAGAGAGAGAGAGAGAGAGAGTCTGACGATGGTGGTCTCCCTGACCTCTGTTCTCCATCTCCGGCTATCCACACGCTCCGGTCTCTACCGGCGCAGTGGCTCCCCAGGACTTCGGGTGGGGAAATGCTATGCCGAAGCTTTGCCGACAGCTCCACAGGTCAACTTGGAGACCCTGCAGACCGCCATCTCCAAGGTTTCCCGCCTTGACCGTGCTCTTTCTTCGGTGTCTCTCCCTTTTGTAATCCGCCATTCGAAAATCTTCTCGAAATTTGTCGTGATTATTTGCGACGTGAACCGTCTTAAAGGTCTCTGTATGAATTACCTCCGTTTCCGATTTGATTCGGTAGAGTGGTTGAGTTGGAGACTGACGTCGATGGGGCTATGCGATCCGTGAATAATGTAAGGAAGGATGTTTTGAAGTATCTGTATTCACTTTTCTTATTGAATTACGGCGGCTACGTATTTTTAGAGGTCTTCGTACCCGCTAAATTTGTTCCGTTATATTCACGCACAGCACAAACGAGATGGATGTTTCCATTTGGAGGGTATCAGATTTTATTACAACGCCCGGTAGAGTATGATATTTAGATAGAATTTAATAATGTCGTCATGTTGAACAGTTGAGTCTTATCAGCCTCAAAGACCCTCGACAACACTGTTCTCTATCCATTTTTTTTTTCTAGCCTCTTTATCTCGAATATCGTTTGTGACATATTTATTTAACCTAGATTCTGGGGGCTGTTCTTTTCCGTTGGAGTACTCTGCCTACCCGATCGAACAATGCTTCCGACCATTGAAAGAATTCTTTGCTTTTCCCGGATTCCCTTTAATCATCATACGACGATAACTGTTTTGAAACAAACTTATTGATAAAGTTTTTTCATCTGTGGTCTTTATTTCGGGCTTGAGATCAGACTAGCCATTGTGTCGGAAGGTAGTCACATACTGTTCTGGTTGCAGAAAGATGCTGATGGGGTAAAAGAGGCGCTTGATCTGTTAAACCAAAGCGGTTGGGCCAAGAAATGGAATTCTCAGCCATATGTTTCACGCAGAACGGTCAGCTCACCATTCTGTCACCGCTGAGTCGAATCCTATTCAAGTTCTAGTCACATCAACGACTGTCTTTTTTTCATCCGTTCCTCATTACCGTTTTAATTTGGTGAATCTCCAGGTGGATTAAACATATAACTGTTTTGAAAATTTTGCGCAGACATCTCTGCGGGAGCTCACAACTCTTGGGATTAAAAATGCAGAGAACCTTGCAATTCCAAGTGTTAGGAATGATGTAAGTTCGAACATGCAAGACCTACCCGCTGGAAATATCTCTCTTTATAGTTTCCTCTTTAAAATATAACAGAAAATTTATAAAAAAAACCTTCTACATCTAGGATATTTTTTTCATTATCTCATTAATGATAAAAGAATTTAGACACCATCAAGAAAAAGTAGCATCGTAGATGGGAATTCTTCATTGCACCTGAACGGTGAACTGTTGGAAATAATGTCTGACTGGTTCAATATAATCCAACTGATACTAGAAAGCCTGTAGTTTTTCCTGTAATCATAACCCGAAGACTCATGTTCTTTTTTACTAGCCTTACTTTCCATTTTCGCTAAATAATTGATGGCTGTCAGTAACACAGGCTGCGTTTCTTTTCACGGTTGTGGGAACCACAGGATTCTTGGGCGTTCTTGCTGGGCAGCTCCCTGGGGTACTGTCTGAAACTTTAATTATTTGATTCAAAACAATTCGATTTGATATTTTTGAGTCTAATTTTCAACTAATTGAAATTTTTGATATCCAACTCATTTTTTTTTGTTTTGACTCTCATATTTTTCCGATATGAGCCCATGTAAAACGCTATATTGCCGTCAAATTTTATCAAAACTGATTCTAGACCCGCTTCTGAATTGATCCTCAAGTATTTGCTCTGAGCTGCCGAAAATTGATTCCTCTTACGCTTTAAAGCTGATGATATCCTTTGAGCTTTAGCATAAAAATAAATAAAATAATCCTCCCCGTTTGGCGCTTGAGGTATTAGTTCATCCCATGTGAGTAAGAAGTTCAACCTCCTGAGTGAGCTCGAATTGCACGTCTGCTGGCATGCCATCAGTAAACCAATCCATGAGACGTTGATCGCGTGTAATTGTAGATGTTTGTGAAGCCAATGATACATTTTTCTTATGGACTCTAGAAATATACCACAGGGTAGTTGGAAGGTCAGGAATGAGGATGAAGAGATGGACTATTGAGAAATGTGTGATATGTGAAGACATGGAGAATGGAGAACCGGAGTCTGGTTCTTGTATGATGGACGATATTTTTTTTAGCCTTAACGCCAGAACCAGGGTCCTTAGGAGATGGTGAGGTCAGTTTAATTCCCATTTGTTGTCATATTTTTCATCACTCATTACGATACTGCGATTTTCTGGAGAATCCTATTTTTAAGACCAAATACTCCATTGTTGGTATTCATCTATATTGCTCGTAATACAATGAGTCAAATTATTTCAGCTATCATCCGTTTCTGTCGGTAAAACTAGTTTAAGGTTCTTTCTTCAGAACCTTATTTCATCCCTCAAAAAAATTTTTTAGTTGTCCCTTGGGAAGTTTCGTATTCCGTTGTACACTATTAATATTAGTCTAGATTATAGGTGATTGTTGTAGGATTTGTGGTGATGAAGTTGTCCATGCCCTATTCATGAAATGAGAACTGGTCCCTTTGACACGTTTATTCTTTGGTGAACAAAGTTTCTATTCTGTTATATATCCCCGAGAGCATAAATTCCTCCTCTGATAATAACATCCGATTATTTGTGAATTTTTCTGAAATTATCTGGTTCTGTGATGAGAAAATTCATGTATCCATATGTGGATTTATTTGCTGCTCCAACTATTGGATTTTGCAGGATTGGGGTTTTTTCGTGCCCTACCTCATTGGAAGCATTTCTTTGATTGTCCTGGCTGTGGGGAGCATCTCTCCTGGGTAAGATTCTTTGCGGCTGAAGGCATTCCCTCTTCTTGGGGCCCAAATAAAAGAAATATCAGAGCCCAATCAGTCAGCTCCATCCAACATTCTTTATTAATAAATAACCATTTGGGTAAATAAAAATAACGTTCAATGTTCCCCACATTTCCTAGTCGGAGGGATCTACAACACCGATGGAGACTCGTTTAAAGTATTTTATTCTTTCAATACTTTTTAGGAGATTTTCTTTGACCAGGGCATTGCATTCCGCAGAATATGATGAAGAAGATATTAATAGGATGACAATACCCGAATTCAGGATTATACCAGCCTTGCAGTATTGAGGGGCCTCCGTCCACCTTCAGAACCAAGTAAACCTACAGACCCTGAGGTACTAGATGAACCCTCTCTGTCGCTAATGGCTATAGACGGCGTTAGCTCACGATCAACGTAGTGAAGAACGATATTTCTTTTTATTTCACGACATTTCAGGCTCCTCAAGATTGCATTAGAAAGAAGAATGAATATCGTCGCCCTTGAGACTTAAATTTTTTTTGCAGATATATAATTGATTATTATGGGGGTCGGATGGCGTTTTTATTGCGCTCATAGTTTTCCGTCATATCTGTTTCTTTTTTAGAGAGAGAGAGAGAGAGAGAGAGAGAGAGAGAGAGAGAGAGTTAGTGACAGTCAGAGGGCTATATTTAGAGAGAGGATGGTTTCTAAGTACTCCACACGATTTTTCTCAGTTACTGCAAGTTCTGCAGGTGTTTTTCGCAGCGGATCATCTTTTTATTTTATTTTATTTTATTTTCAATGAATATATTTCTCCACGTATTCATCATTTCCCTGCTGAGCTGAACTGAACTAAAACCAGTTGACCCTTGGCAACCCGTTGACTAGAAATCGTTGTGAATCAGAACCTCTCTCTAGATCGCAGGGAACGACCAAACCTTGAAAGTGAGGCATGCGTCGCGCACGGCGTTAATAATGCACGTTATATTTCTCCTCCGCAGCCTTCTTCAGGCGGGGATCGGAGCTTTCTCGACCTTCTTCCCGGACTACCAGGAGAGGATCGCCAGTCATGAGGCGGCGCATTTCCTCGGTGAGTAAGCTGTTCTTCCTTGCAGCGGACGATCAGATCGAGCTCGCCCTCTTGTCTGGCGCCCATGGAATCTGAGATTCCTGCTCCTCCTTCGTTGACTTCCCCTGGGTTTTTAATCCGCTTTCTAGTTTTGGGGGGTCTCCCCCGTCGCCATGGACGGGCGGCGTCGAAGAGATGAAACCATTATTTCTGTGTGGGAATGTCCAGTGGCGTACCTGGTGGGCCTCCCCATCCTGGACTACTCCTTGGACATCGGCAAGGAGCACGTCAACCTGCTCAACGAGGGTCTTCAGAAGCTCATCTACAGCGGGCAGCTCGACGACAAAGAACTGGACAGGTACAGAGATTTTCACGCGTTGACTTTCTTTTTTTAAAAAAATTAATCTCGGGCTATTGCGTTGGCGTTGATTCCTTCCGTGGGTAGAGCCACAGGTTGGAGGTGTCTTCACGCGTTGAGTTTTTTTTTTTAAATTATAATTTCGGGCTATTCATCGGCGTTGATTCCTGTCCCGGGTCCTCAGGTTGGCGGTGTCTTCACGCGTTGACTTTTTAAAAAGTAATAATTCCGGCTATTTCGTCGGCGTCAATTCCTGTCCCGCGGTTGGCGGTGTCTTCACGCGTTGACTTTTAAAATTTTTTTTAACCTCGGGTTATTTTGCTGGCGTCGATTCCTGCCGTGGGTGCAACCGCAGGTTGGTGGTCTTCGAGCGTTGACTTTTTAAAGGATCTCAATATCGGGGTATTTCGTTGGCGTTGATTTCTGCGGTCGGTAGAACCGCAGGTTGGCGGTGTCTTAGAGCGTTGACTTTTTTAAGAATCTCAATATCGGGGAATTTCTTTGGCGTTGACTCCTGTCCTGGGTAGAACCGCAGGTTGGCGGTTGTGTGTATGGCTGGGTTGGCCGCCGAAGGGCTGAGATACGACAAGGTGGTCGGCCAGTCTGCGGATCTATTCACCCTCCAGGTAGGCCACCTCCCACGGGCCCGATTATCATCTTCTCTTCTCCATTACTACCTTAAGCCATCTCTCTCTCTCTCTCTCTCTCTCTCTCTCTTCAGAGACTTATCAACAGGACCAAAGCGCAGATAAGCAAGGAGCAGCAGCAGAATCTCACCAGATGGGCGGTGAGTTACTCACCGCCGGCGCTCTACTGCTTCTTCTTCTTCTGCTCTGCTGCGGACGAACGATAATCCTGGCCGCCGCGCGGCGCATTCGACGCAGGTTCTGTTCGCGGCGTCGCTGGTGAAGAACAACCGGGCGGCGCACGAGGCCCTCATGGCGGCCATGGCGAGGAAGGCCCCCGTGGTGGAGTGCATCGAGGCGATAGAGCGCCCCGGGGAGAAGAAGTGAGCGGCGAGTCGCCGGGGGGATTATTCTCGGGGGAAAAAAAATTACAGGGGACGAAAAAAAAAAGTCCAGATCGTTCCTGCTCCACACGCCGCGCCCGATCTGAGATTCTGAGGCCGCCGCGGGCCGCTCCCACCGTCCGGCGCCGCAGCCGATGGCCTTTATTCTCCGCCTCGTCTCTGGCCACCCCGCGTCGCTCATTCAGCGGCCGCGGTTGAAGAGCGAAATCAGGTCGCTCAGCCTCTTGGCCTCCGGCGCCAGAGATTCGAAGCTCCTCGAGGCCGGGATCCTCCACCGCCAGTTCCCCAGCTGCAGGTAGGCAGACAGACAAGGGAGCCACTGACGCACCACCGCACAGAGAGAGAGAGAGAGAGAGAGAGAGTAAGCTCACCTGAGTGGCCGGGATGTTCATCCGGGCCGAGTTCCCCAGGGCGAGGACGTCCTGCAGGGGGACGATGGCGGTGCGGGCCACGGACGCGAGCGCCGCCTCGATCAGGGCCCACGGGATGTCGTCGCCTTCGCTTGCGCCCAGATACTTGAGCACCTTCAAAGAGGAGAATCCGTCCAGTCAAAAACCCAGGCACCACCGCCACGCAGCCGGTGATTTCGCGGGATTTTTTTTTTTTAAAAAGTGGGACCCACTCGAGACTTCTCTCCTCCGTCGCCCAAGTTTTCCCACCACCCGAGCGCCTGCAGGGTGACAGCAGGAGCCCCGAGCCCATGAGCGAATGATCTCCATAAATAGCAGGTCGAGCGGGTCGCGCCTCATCTTACCGTGTCGTTGTCGTGGGTTCCGGTGTAGACCACCTGGTTGGGCTCGTGGTTGTGGGGCAGATGGGGGTTGTCCGGGCCGCCGCCGAACGCTGGGGCACACAACAGAGGAGCAAGTTTTCACGGAGGGTCGCGAGGTCAAGACGGGCGCGTTCTTGGGCTTCTTCGGAGGGGATTCGATTACCGAATTGAAGAACAGCCATCCCGGGAGCTCCGATGGATTTCCTCAACTGGACGACGTCCTCTGTTATCACGCCCTGTTGAAAAATGGGGATTTGGATGCTTATTTGGCATATTATCAGCAATAATAACTGAACTATTTACTGTGGAAAATCGTACGGATGATCCGTGCTCCATTTTCCATTATCAGCTGGCATGAATGAACTATTTAATCTCCAAAACAGGGCCCATTTCGGGCAACATTGACCAGCTATTTTTGGGAAAATAATGTAGTATGTTGAAATGTGCATAGAAAGAAAAAGGCTCTACATGGGGATCGAGATGATTTTCATTGAAGGGGAAGGCAAGAAAAATATAAAAAAATGCAACATTATTCATGGCCTCCGGGAGATGATTCTTGTGTGTGTGTGTGTGTGTTTTCTTTTCTTTCTTTTTTTTTTTTTTGCAATGCTGAAGCATGTATGCTGCTTCCTTCCAAATTTGTACACAGAATCGCACTGCTGAGCCTGTTTCCTAAAAAGGGGGACCGAGTCGACCTCCCATGACAGCCAGCTGTGCGTCAACTGTCCATTTTCTACATTCAGTTCTTCCTCATCTCCTTGACCCTATCGTCAAAAAGGTCTCACAAGCGGTCCAACCGGGCCAAGTCAAGATTTTTTTTTGAGCTGGTTTGACAAACGGGCATCAAACGTTTACCAAGTTAATTCCAAAGTTTGACCGCATTAACCAAGTAATGGAGGTGGGCCCAGAATCACATTACTAGAAATGAGTCCCCATCCAAATCAACCTATTCCATATATACAAGCACAGATCAAACAGTTCATCTGAAAGTAGAGCCACGGTACGAAACCTACCTCTATGAGTGTCAACACAAAAGGCGATTGATTAATATTTATTTGAAATGTCTGTAGACTGCGTGATGCAAGGTGAGCATAGGAGAAGCAGACGGTCTGCTGTGTGCTTGCTAGTCGTTTTGAAGGCTCAAAGATGAAAAAAATTGGCAAGTTACTCGGAAAGGAATGACTTTAGAAAGCTTACAAGATCTTCCGCGATTAAGCTGAGCTTCCCCACATCTTGGAAAATGGCATCAAATAGTGCTTCTTTCGGTCCAGCCTAGGTTGTGGAAACAAGAATCATATTATAACATCGGGGTAAAATGGGGGGGAGAATCATGTGGATCTCACCTTCCATCTTCCATCAATTGCCACTTTTGCCTCTGCAGCAAAAGTCAACGTGTTACTCTACTCATCCAGAGGGCATAGAATGAACTATCGCATCAAAATGGAAATAATGGACGATGTATGGGCATAAAATTTTTGTCACAATCATGAAAATTTTCAACTTTCGACGAAATCTAACCTGCAGGAATAGCCCAGAAACCTGCAAATCCCCGAAAATGGTCTATGCGGAACTCGTCATATAGGTTAAGGGCACGTTTTATTCTTTTTACCCACCAAGAAAATCCATCCTTCTCCATAGACTTCCAATCGTAAAGAGGACTGACAAACAAAAAGGGAGGGATGGGGGATGGAATCATAAATAGGTAAAATACGAAATATAAATAATAAGCATATTTCCATAAACATAAAATTACATCAGACAACAGAAATATTATCACATGACTGAGCCCTGGTGAAAAAATAACCGAGCTAGCAATGTCCTACTCTTTTTAAAGGTTTCTGAAATGATTACTTGAAATTTCCAGAGTGTGGACATCTTTTAGTGTAAAGTGTAAGGCTGTTCAAAGCGACTTTCATTTCCCGCATTCATTAAATGAAAACGAGTTCCAATATTTATACGTACCAACTCTTGGAATATTTGAGAATTTTTTTCATTATAATTTAATCAGCAACTCCACCTGCCCAAAGACTAGAAGGATAGGTCATGATTCATACGTTCATGCAAGAAAAACCACGAATCAATGTGATATGAAGGGTATTAATGGAAGTTGACATTAAAAAGGATAAAGCATCCATTTGAAGTAAAGAGATTGAGCAGCCTATTGTTGTAATGAGGGTATGGAAATCTAAAAAAATTATACCAAACCATTTGCAAATAGCAGTTCTCAGAATGATTGGTTATCTAGTGTTATGGTTTCTCAAAATGGGATATTGGGGTGGAAATAAACTACAGCTCAGCATGCAACCGAACCTGAATTCAGACAATATAAATGTCCAAGCATCCCCAGACGGGAACGTTGAATCTGTTGTTCCGAATTCTGTATGGACGTCTCAAAACTATTTGGAGGAATAAAAGGAGGTCTGATTTCCGCATAGCACATCGTGAAATCGATCAGAAAAACAGAGGATAATATAATTTTGCATAACAACTGACCAACCCTAATTAAGTAGCGTTAAAACAAAGACATTTTCCATTAAGTGAATCAGACTCCTTGAACAGTTGGTTGAAGTCCTCATCGATATAATGATCTATCATTATTCTTAATATCATACTTTTAGAGAAAAAAATATAAAATAGGATTCATTCTTCGTAAAGAGGATAATAACCTGCCCCACAATTGACCTGTTTCACTGAAAGCATCTGGGGGAACACCACTAACTAGAGTAGGGAAACCGCTCCGGTCCTGCAGATGGGAAAAAATCACCCACTGAGTGCCAGTACTTCTCCCATTAACGCTAGAAAAATGGGCATGCAGTCCGCTGAAATATCACCAGTAGAAATGACTTTTTGTTGGCCCAAACATCAGCACTGTGGTGACCCACATAAATGGGCATATCACCCATGATCCGAATTCCTTTTTCCTTTGCATGGTCACGAATTCTTTGCCACTGTTTCTGAAATAAGAACTGCTGAGCAACGAATATATCTATCTGCATCACAAAACATGAAAAATATGCGAAAACCATGAGAAATATCGAAAACTAATGATTTTTTCTCGGCAGAGATCCATGTGACTCCAACAGCACATACAAAATCCTTGTGGTTTTGATAAACCTCTTCTAGGGCAACAAGATGGCGATTTTTTAAGGGCTCAGGCCAGTCATTCCAAGCAAATTTGTTAAGACTGTTATCAATAGCTGCAAAAAGAGCAGCATCCTCAAGCCAACCTGAAAGCACGACACACAGCTGTCCACTGTTACCCACTAATTGAATGCAAAGTGAGACAAGCAAAAGGTGGAAAGGATTAAGATGGATAAAGAACACCAAAATAAATATAAAAAATTATAAAAACTAAAATCAATGAAATAAAAATAGAGAATATTATTTATGTTTGTAGCTTGAATCTGCTTAATAATGAAATATACATTGTTTGAGGTGATGCCAATATAAAAAGATTTACATCTGTTTCTTGATAAAGAAAAAATGTACTGAAGGTAACACACCTCAAAACTAGTGGACTTGTCCTGTTCGAGAAAAAGCCCACTCAAGATGATGAACAAATGTTGGTGTTCTAGTAGTAGTATAGCCAATGGCATTTATGTCTGAAATGGCTTAAAATAAAATTCAATAATAAATAGTAAGAGAATGAGATAAGCCGCACTTGAAATCTAATTCAATCGTCCGGATCACGGTTTTAAATAATTGGATTATCATGGTCAATCTTGATCAGAAAGTAGTGGTCCGGCATTTTGAATGCCACCCCAAAGAGGTCTTAAAGGTAGTTCATATAATAAAAAAGGAACCATTAAAGCCGAGATCAGCTTTGATGACGGAGTATTATGCTCTGGATGGTTACTAGCTCAGGTCAGCACGTCTTGCAAAAAAGTCCAAAAAGATATTAAGCCCAAGAACCTATGGCGAAGCCTTTTATCTGTTGAGTTTTGACGTAGGCATCCAATGATAATGTAGTACTGCTTAATTCATTTTCAGAAACCAAAAGGGACCGACAGAGGAGAGCACCGAAACACGTAAAAGAGAACCCACCTCTCGTTTCAGGATCCCCACGGAACTCTTCAAACTGTTTTTTCAGTCGTCCTTCACTGGAAAGGAGCCTCTCTGCGGCCTGACCATGGATTAGTAATAGAAAATGTATCTGTGCGACTATATAATACCAAAATAACAAATCTAAATTCCAGAGACACAATGATTTTTTAAAAAGGAAATTTTTTTCCCAAATAGACATAATAGTTTGAAAATAAAATCAGTAACTTGATATCCACGAATATCCTAGGTTGTGTCATGGTTCTTGTATGATCGTATCATTTTTCTAAAGTTTTCATTTAGTGGAGATAAAAAGGTACATCTACTGAAGTGAGCTACAATGAACACCAAAACCGCTTTATCAACGAATAAACAAAAAGTGAACAGTGAATTAGCCACGAGATAAATAAAAGGACTGCATCACCAAGACCAAGGTTATGTCCAACAAGGGGGGAGGACGACGTCCACTTGCCACAATCATTGATTGACAGTGCTATAAATTGAAGGATCCACAATTCATTGAATTATGAGTTTCTATTATTATTATTATTTATTTTTATACAGATACCAAACCATTAAAAACGCTCCGCTTAGTGCGTGCCCATAACTTGCAGTCCACTCAGATATCCAAAGAGGAGATGAATAAATAACTAAGTTACTAGTGTCCTGATGACATGATGCCTTGCCATCCCCACAACAAAGAATGAAATTCTCTTTTACATAAATCTACTACGAAATAACAAAAGGGAATAAGAACCAAAAGTGCTTTAAGTAATAACGAACGCTTGACTTGAGTCGGAAGAATCTTGTCTATGACCGCAAAATGAGTCCGTTGCCAAACAAGCTAAGCACTGGAGACCGATTTCACCAGGAAGACAGGAGAATATAATAAATTATAAGCATCTAGAAACTTTCACTCGCACACCTTAGTTATCAAAGGGTCTTTAACCTCAGCAACTGCTGCAAAGTTTACATACTCTGGATCCCTAGAATAACGCAGTAAAATTGTATCATGTTGGGGGAAAATAATGAATCATGAGCTTTGAATTATTCTTCAACGTCTTCGATTGAAATTAAGTGCCTGTAGAACCTTACATTGGCTCTGGAAGCTCATTCTTCAATAACAAGCCATCCTTTACGAGCTCCTCCAGAGAAATTAATAGGGTGTTTCCACAATTTGCATCCTGCATGAAATAATCAAGTCAACTTTAATAACTATCTTGTTCTCGGGCCTAAGGTCAAACTTCAGCCCTAATTGATCAGGGAAAAGTCAAAAGAAAGAGTTGGTGTAATTGACATGCTTTCTTCACAATGTTCGATGACCATAGGACGAATACCAACGCAATTTACAGCATGGTGCATTTGTGAGTAAAGCGCGCATGGATATTGATCGCATCAGAAACCAACATATCACGTGAAAATTGATCGAGGACTCTGATAAAATAAAAAGTTCAATGAGATCAAGTATTCCACATGTGCCAAAAAGCAGGGAAACGGCACATCAGGAAACGAATCCAACGACAGGACGGGCAATTGAAAGAAATGACGGGCTCCTAAATACGCCTGCTACATTTTTTTAAAAATGCACGAACGGTTTTCCTGCCCTGTTGCCGGAAAATGAATAATTTTTGATATCATAGGGCTTAATGACTATCAGCCATAAGTCGCTGATGCCAGTAGCAATGCATGTGACCTTGGTGTAATGAGGATCGATCATAGTATAATATGTGGCTATAAAATCTTAGAACACCCCGTTTACCTGGCCTGCATACGGCGAACCATCTTCATTCGACTTCCTCCCAGGAGGAACGAGCGGAAGAACCTGTAGTGATGAAATGGAGATTCATTAGTAAATGCATTTAATAGGACTTGCATTAGAGAAAAATTTTTGAATACAGGAAGAGGAAACGAGCGAATTACGCGTCCAAAGTTACTGCAACATCTTACGTATGACGTCAGAAGAGAACAGTTGTTAATGTCGACGATGAAAGGAAGAGAAGACAAAGAATGAAAACAAAACCTGCCAAATGGTACAACCAGCGCTGTGAAGCCAATCCAGAAATCGAATCGCCTCGTCCCCAAGGTCCCCGATTCCGTGCGGACCCTGGAGCGAGGTCGGATGAAGCAGCACCCCCGCCCGCCGGCTCTCCGCAGGGTCCTTCTCCGGGTACCACGACGCGTATTTGTCCGGGAAGTCCTCGCCGACTTTAACCTCGAGAAAGGACGAAGCAGCGGCGGCCGCCACCGGAAGCCTCCGCGGTCGACCACTCACCCCGGCATTGGCCATCCAAAGAAGAGACGAAGCACCAGAAGCCACGTCGAGAGGGGCTACTCCGCTCCTCGGCCTCGGAGAAGGAGATGAAGAGGAAGCAAGGACTCCTGCGGGGAGGAGGCGGATGGTCGGCGAGAAAGCCATGATCACAGAACACCTGCGTAGGAGCAGGGATACTGAGGCCAACTGATAAATCAGATCAGGGAGTTCTGCTACTCCGCGGTCGTCTTACCTTCCAAACATAATTTAATTTTATTTAGCCTTCCCGCGCCCAACGGTAGCCAACCCACTATGTGGGCCCCATGCGATGAGATTTTCAAAGAAAACGGACGGCCCGGGTCTCCCGGGAGCCCAAGTGGCTAGGCCCCCCCACCTCAACACGTTTCACCCGGTTGGCCCATCTGACGGTGAGATATTTCGGAACCTTTACAACTGGGCCTGGGCCGAAGTACCTTAGAGATGACCGAACTGACGCGGATGTTAATGGGCCAGACCCAATAGTATCTACAGGCCCGGCCCACATGACGTCATTATAATCGCAATAAAGAGATGACGATTCATGTAAAGTATGCATTTTGTATATTTAATAACAATTTCTCCGTTTCTCTGGGTTAAACTAATGGGGCCCACACGAGTCTCCCCCCTCTCCATGTATCTTCTACTGACTGGTTCCCTCCGTCATCTTCCTCCTCCTAGGGTTCGTCGGACCAGTCGGAGAGCTCGCTGTCGTAGAAGAGCCCGTCGACGAGGTTGTCGATGAAGGCGTCCACGAAGTTGTTGTAGCCCAGCTCGATCATCCTGCCGATGCGGGTCCGAGCGCTCGACGCGGCGGCGAAGGCGGCGGCGCAGGCCACCACCGCCATGCACAGCGCCGCCCCCTCCGCCATCTCCCGCAGGTCCAGCTTCCGGAACACCGAGCTCCCCGTCGCCAGCTCCACCGCCACCGTGCCGGCGAACGCCACCTGCCGGAAGAAGAACAAAGGGAGAGATAGATAGAATCAGAGCGAGCAGCGGCCACGGCTGATTGTGAAGCTTCTCTCGACGGAGAAGAGAAAATACCATGGCGAGGCGGCCGGATAGGGTCTCGAAGTCCTGGCTCTTGCGGGAGCTCTCGATGTAGTCGGCGAGGGAGGCGAAGAACGGGGAGATCTCCCCACCGGCGTCCCTCGTCGGCGGCGCGCGGACGGCGGCGCCGCCGGGGTACTCCCCTGAGCCGTACGACCGGAGGTTGGCCACCCGCGGCTGGAGCACGATCTTCGCGCTCTCCGGCGGCGGCTCCGCCGCCTTCGTCATCCTCGCCACCGCCCGGACTAGCGACGGCGGCGCCGCGGTCGTCCTCCTCCTCACCTTCTGCGGCGCTGCCAGCTCGCAGGCTATCCCCCTCGCCGCCGCCATGCCGAGCCCCGAGCAGCCCCGCCCAGAACAGATCGCCCCCCCTCTCTCTCTCGTTCTCTCTCTCTCTCTCTGAAAGTTGAAGGCCACAGGAAGGGAAGGGACGGCGCTTCTCTCCTACATATATCCTCTCTATTTGGAGAAAAGGCGGCGTGGTCCATGTTTACGACACCTGTCGTGTTGAGAGTGGCGGATAGTCGAACGCGTGTACCAGTAGGGACGAAAGCGGGCGCCGCCACTGCCAGCCGTTCGTATGGACAAGAGAGAAGAACGTCGACCCCCTTGCGACTCGCTCTTCGTCCCGGCGACGGCACCGGTCCAAGTTGACGTCTTCAACTACCACCGCCCGTTGACGGGATATTAATCCAGCTCGACCGGGTAAAGCTGAGAATCTTCTAAGTAGATGAGATTAAATAATTGCATCCCATTTTTTCATTTATTCGTTTGCATTTATTTGTATCTAATTAATTTCTTTTACGAACATAAAAATGAGACATGGTTATTACTAAAACTATATTTATTGGGAAAAATAAACATGGAATGCGTGATATATTATAATAGGCACGATTTTATTTTTTTGTGGATAAGAGCGAATGTCTGGAATTCTCTCCTTTTTAGGAATCTCAGGGGGCCACGTCGCCGCTTGGGAGCATCCGGGGCGGCCAAAGGCTACATGTCCGTCGATCTCGAATCGGACGGTGAGAAAGGTAAGAGAGACGTGTAAGAGGAGGTTCCAACCGTCCAGCGGCATGTCGGGAGCCGACAACCGGAGGGGGGCCGGTTCGTCATAAAGATGCAGTGCACCTGAAAAACGAGTGACACTCGGCGGAATTGATAACGTCATAATTCCGATGATGTCGTCATATATACTGTAACATGCATAATATGAAGAATTATTTATAATTATCAGTCGGCGATGCATAAAAAGCCAGTAATAGTTTAAAGAGGCGCATTTTTATTTTTTTAATTCCATTAAAACCCCATTTCATCGATTTTTGCACCGCGACGGGGGGGACTGATGATAATATATTTATTTTTTAAGGTAAAAAGAATAAGGTTCCTCCGTCGGATAGCCGCAGTAGGTAGGATCGAGCAACACCAGCCGTTGATGTGATGCATTAAATTACGGTTTTGCCCCTATTAGATCCGTCTCCGGTGTGTTGATCCGTTACCCGCTAATTTGAATTTTGAAACAACCCTCCGTACAACTGTCGCGGTCCGCAGGCACGAGTCGCCATGTTATGGCGGAGAAAGCCCAGTCTGCTTTGCCGTGGACGAAGTGGTACGTATATAGACAAAAAATAGTTTACATTTGAGATGACCTGGCTGGGTTCAGAAGCCAGAGATATCGTCGGGTGCAAAGCGAAACTTACGCAGCAGATCGTTTCAGGATGAGGCTTGAGAGGGGGAGACGGACGACCCATGAAGTCGGCTGTCCTTGTCGGATTGTACGGGTCTTAAGACCCAATGGGTTATCCGAGGGCTTACGTGTGCCCTCCGATTGTTCGCGACGGGGCGGTAGGATCCGCGATTCGCAGGGTAATATAAATAGGCCTCCCTTTTCCAATCTCTTCTGTTCACCCTCTCTTTCTACCTTCAAATTTGCGTGAAGACCGCGTTGAACTCAGGCGCGGATCTCTCGTTTACCACCTTCTGTAGCCGCCATCTCCTGTCTCGTACGCTCGTTAAACCTCGGGAACCCTAGCGCAATCTTCTGTAGCATTGATGGGGAGACCAAGGGTGGCTTCCAGGAAGAGGAAGGCGGAGTCTTCCGCTTCCAAGGAGGAGGAGAGCAGCAGCAGTAGGTCGCCGGATGAGGTTCCAAAGGACTCCACGAAGGCCTCCACCAGGGGCAAACGGGTGAAGGCTCCGGCGCGTAAGGAACCGGAAGAACCGGAATATTTGCCCGACAGGAGAAATCTGGTATTGGCCCATTTCATTTTGTCCGGAGATTCTGGGGTTTTTAATTCGCTTTTAGGTTTTGATCATCATAGTATTAGCGCGCATTCAGTTCTGTTTTTGGTAATTTGGCCTATTATCTGGTTAGTGTCTCGGGTGCTTAAGAATTTACGACGTATCATCTCGAAATGTCATGCAGGTGGCAGCACTTCAGTTGTATTTAGCGTCTAAAACGTATCGCATGCTATACATTTATTAAATTATGTACAACTCCAGCATAGTGGCTGATATCATGAAAGTCCTAACGTAGTGATGCTTTCTCTTGAAAAGCTTTCTACTTGCTACTCTAATGGTTTTTCTCAAATGATTCGTTAACTGGTTTCTGCTATTACTTTCCTTCAACTGCGCTTTTCTAATGTTGATTTCGTCTCTGTAGGAGGATCTATGGCAAGCTGCCTTTCCAGTTGGCACTGAGGTTTCTATGATTCCTTCTATTCTTCATCATTTGTGAAGTAGACAGTGTGTCCAGCAGCATCATTTTTAATCACATATGATGCCATCCTTCGTAGCGTCCGGTTTGGTGAATTGTCGTGATTTATTTGTACTTTTTGTTTCAAATGGCAGTGGCACAATCTAGATGCGCTGAAAGAGGTTGATTGGAAATTCACTAATTTGGAGGTGATAATCATTTTTTTTAATTGCCTCCCTTTGTGGCGTTTTAACGTAATGTATTATTTGTACAATGAAAAGTTTAATCTCTGTAGTCCGAAATTTGAATAATTTTATCAAGTGTTTTTTGCCCTTTGTGATGAGCACCTAAAAATATTGTCAATTTTGCCTTTTTAGGATGCTTTTGAAGAGGGCGGTGAACTTCATGGGAAAAAGGTGTACCTGTTTGGCTGTACAGAACGTAAGAAGCGATCAAAATAGTTTTCACCTGAAAAATATGCATCTGTGTTTATTTAAAGGGGGTTTTTATTCGTTGAAATTTGTATTATGGAAATCATTATGACTATGTCGGGGGTTTTATCATATTTTACGTTATGAAGCATCATGTGTGATTGTATAAATAGGGATGTGGAGAACACTTCTGATTCACTGACGTTTTTCTATACTGTTCTTTGTAGCGCAATTATTGGTAATAAACAACGAGCAGAAGGTTGCTTGCATCCCTGTTGTGGTGGCGGTAAGTGAAGACTTTGATCTTTCCTCATAATTGGTAACAAAATGCATTCCCCCAACGTCCTACATTTTGTCCCCAAGTGTCGCATTTATGTCTTATTGATGCATGGAGATCATAGAAAAAGCCTGCTCAAGGTTGATGCACCTCCTCATTTATTCTAATTTTTGAGGAGTGTAGTGGTGTTCAAATTCCAAAAATACATGGGGTTTGGTGGATGAAAACATGGTTCATAAATTATATAGCCGTACGGATATCTTTCTGCTTGCTCGCTGGCTGATTGGTCTGATTTTTTTTTAACTGTAGTTGTCACTCTCCGTCATCCAGTCTGTCAATAGTTTTTAGAAAAAATATTGAATAATCAATCCTTTTTCTTGCTTTTCTTCCATTTCCCACATCGTTCATTTCAATTTCTTTTCCTACAAAAAATATGCATTGATAAATTTGTCATGAATTTTCCAATTATGTGAAAGGGAGGAGGGATGGCTTTCATACAGTACTGGGGGATATTCTTAATTGTTGCCCGAGCAACATCATAATCGTAGCCGTCTCTTATCAAAATATGTCATAGAAATTAAGCAGGAGGATCATAATAATTACCATAGAAATTAATTTGTATTAATTTGGAATAAATTCACCAGCTTGTTTCCTTCATTACCGACCCCTTTTTACTGTTTTTCTAATCAGGTGGTGTCTCCGTTTCCGCCTTCTGACAAAGTTGGTATCAAGTCAATTCAGAGGGTAGAAGAAGAAATAATACCAATGAAGGCAATGAAATTGGCTTGGGTGCCATATATTCCTTTGGAAAATAGGTGATCCCTCCTAGTTTTAACTACTTTTCTAAAGCTTTATTTTGTATTTAGTTCTAGTGATTTCGATTGATCTCGTTACGGTTATTCTTCTAAAACTTTATTCTTCTATAGGCAGAGTCAAGTAGACAGACTGAAGACGCAGATTTTTACAATGGGCTGTACTCAGAGAAGGTACTGAGATATTTATTTCATTTCTGTGTCTGTGAGCTACGCTTGCAAATGGATTATTTGTTTTTCTTATGGATCTTTTGCAGTCTGTATGGTTGCATGATCCATATTTGGGATACTTGTCGCTTACTGTATGCTGATTTGTTGCCTCGGCTCTTGGTTTTTTCTGTTATATATCAATTACTCTGTGAAATAATCCTGGATAATTCATGGTGTGACTAATGAGATTGAAGGTTATGTTGTGGATCAACGTTACCAATAATCAGCAATCGTATCCAATGAAATCCTTTCTCAATTTGCTTTATTGTTGCTTATCCTTAGAAGTTGGATTTTGAAATGAGGACCGGATATCAACATATCATTCCTCGGTCTTTCTTTTGAAAAAGTTAAAGTATGAAGATGTTTGCCTATTGTACACTATGAAATCGTTCCTCCATAGACAGACTCAGTATGGAGAAAAGTCAAGTTTTTGTTCTCTATGAGTAGCTATATGCACCAAAATCCTTTTTGGCATATGGTTTTTTCCTCGGACCATCTCGTATGTCAAAGCTTGTTTCCCCACTATTGGAAAGTAACATCAAAATTAGGTACACTGTTTGGAAAATTTATTGAAATGCTATCTTATTGGGACTTCTGTTATCCATATATGATTCCAGATGAGGATTTTAACTCTCCAGAACTGAAGTGTTTTGGGAGATAACTTGGTTTACTTTGTTGTCGGATATGAAATCTGAAGCATTACATGTGAAAATTCGTTGTAGAAAATCTTTACGATATTGTGATACAGTTAAGGTGAGTTGATTCCGGGTAATGCAGACAAGGAATCTGGTTTTCTGAAACAGAATAGAGATTAATTGAAATTATATTCTTGTTCTTATTTGTGTGATTCTCAATGTCTGCATCATGTTGCTGGCTGGCTCATGGGTAGTGCGTTCTGGCTAGGATTTGATACACAAACTAGTAACCTATGATGGTGCAATGGGCAACAATATAGTGTTGCTTGTCTATGGCATGTACATAACATGTATGGAGTGAATATCTACGAAGAGCATGTAGGAAGAAAGGGATGGCTATCATATACCTGACTGCATGTTCCTGTTCTTTGAATAGTGCACAATTTTTAAAGGTAGAATTCGGTTAAGTTAAAATAAATCTTCCAAATGAAGGAGTACGCCTCGTTGAAGCAGACTTTTAGCTTCACATGTCACTAGTGTTTTAGTACTTGTTGTTTCTGTTAATAGAGTATTTTCACTAAGTCGCTGTTCCAGGCTAAATATGCCAATGGAAGAAAAAAGGACTGCATATTACCTTTTTCATCACTATGCTCTGGAACCTGAATATGCTTTTCGGTGACAGAACAGAGGGCAAACGATCAACGAGTACTTGTGATTGTGCCAAAGAGAAAAACGAATGATGTTTTAATACAACAGACAACGTCGTGAGGAATGAATTTTTCTCTCCCTAATTGATGAATGAATTATGGGATCAGTGCCTGTCGTTGGACGTCTTTCCGACCTAATTTTTTCTTCTTGTCAAAGTTATGCATACATCAACTAGATTTTACGTATTAAATGTAGATTATGCTGACGAAGCAGAGGATTTTTTGTATAATTTTGTGAGCTGATGCGAATACTGTTGTGTGGAATGAGGGTAAGCGCGTACTGGTGCATTTATGTTTGAGTCGCTGGGAATGATTTCATATTCATACGTTTGCAGACGGTATCCTTTATAATTAGACGAACAACTAGTTTTCAACTTTAGTTCCGCTGGAAATAAAATAACCGTCTCTCATTTGATAAGATTCTCCATTATATGGTATATATAATAGTTTTCTTATGTTTGAACTCGAAACCGTAATGGCTTAATCAAAAAAATTATAAGTGTGATAATAATTTTTTAATAGTCGATAAATCTTAATAATCCATGTGGGTGGAAGATGAGTGCGCTGTGCTCCATGAAAAATATTAGTGATGGGACGCTATCTTTGTATCATTGTAGGTGCTTATCATTCTCTCTAAATGTTACATAAGTTTCACAATTATTCCCTCAGTTTTTGTAAGTGTATCTTTTAGATATCATTTATGCGTTCTGAATGAGATCTAATTAGATTTATTGTTCCTACATGAGAAGGCAACTAATTGTTGCTATCGTGTCATTTCCAGAGGAGGCTAGATAAACCTTGATTTATTACGTCTTGGTATCATTAACTTTCTGATTTCCTGAGTCTCTGGTGTAGATCTTCTTTGTACTAAGACATTATGCTTTTTTTTGGCTCATTAATAGAATAAAATAATTATGTATCCTCGTCACAGTTACACATATAAATCAATCAGTTTTTTTGCTTAATATTCTTTCTGTTAAATAGCTGTTTTCTCTTGTACCACTCTATGACCATCTCTTTTGTTGCCCCAACTGTGCTTCAAAAGACTTGTTGATGTATATGTTGCCGACTTATTGTTATTTGTTCTGAAGTATCGTGACATTTGAATCAATTTTAGTTTCTGATGAAATATTTTTTAGGCTTTACCTGTCATTGTTTCCTATTAACCGAACCTGTCCAATTTTCAAACTGGGCGGTCATCTCTGTTTGCAGTTTGGGTTTCATTTTCATTGTCTTATGCTTCTTGTTTCGGAAATTTTACTTTTTATTTTGTCACCTCAGTTGCATCATCTTTCTTCAGGTCTGCTCTGAAACACCTTAAGGAGGAGCGCATTAAACAATATGAATATTGCCTTCCACGTGAGTTTGCTTTTTATGCTACTATCCGTGAACTTGGCATTTCTTTTGTGATTTTAGTGTTTTTATCTTCCTACTTGTATGGTCTTCTTGATTCATATCCTAATTTTATTCCAGAAGAAAAACCGAGAAAAAATGTTTTCAGATTTTCTCCGAATTTTCGGCCTGATGAGCACATAATAAAATATGAATTTCCTCTCTCTCTAGTTTGTTTATGTGCTATTCAGTAAATTGTGCTTCATTTGAGTAATACAACCAATTATTATTTAATGGAGCTTTCAGTTTGTTTCATTTTAGGGGTGGGATAATTTTACGAAGGAAATTAATTAACATTACCCACCAAGAAATGGCAATAAGATTATCCCACCGTAGAACTTTCAGAAAAGACGAAGAAAGGTACTATGATTCTCAAAAATTAGTTTTTTCGACAAAAACTGCTGTAATATCAATTGACAAGAGAGAATTAATGTCTACTTGTTTTAAAATGATGAAGCTTCAATAGGAAGCCTCATTTTGGAATTTCAGTCTAAAAAGCCGGTATGCTTGAAGAAGGGTAAAGTTTTGCGATAAACATGACCTTTTGTAGTACTTCATGTTAGACTTGGTGCCCCTAAAAATGTAGTCAAAGCTTTGTTGCTATTGCTGGTTGTTGTGGCTTTCTTGTGTGATATCCATTACCGATATGCATTGCATTCAGGAAGTAAACCTCTGTTCTTCATGTCTACATGTGCTGTCTTAATGTTCTTGTGATCTAGTGAATGGATGGCGAATGAAAGGTTAATGAACTAGAAGAGTTGGCCTAGACTTCCCTCTCTAGGTGGGGTGAGATCATGACATAAATGAAGAACTGAAGTAAGGATTGCTCTTCTGAGCCTCCAGGGAATGAAGGGGCCTAAAGATGGTTGTTCAAGAAAGCATGAACTGAATCATGTCCAATACCTGACAGAGGTTGGTGTTCTAAACCAGCATTGAAGTGGAAAGTTGGTAAAAAAAACCGTGACTTTGAGAATTATCTCTGGTATTGGTAACGTGGTCTGATTTATGCAGATAAATTTTTCGTAGAATATTGTCTCAGAGAAGAACTTAAATGGAGAAAAAAAAAAAGCCGGGAGGGGGAGATACAGTAGATATTTAATGCTTTAGCTGGAATCTTTCTTGTCAGTTTTGTGAAATTGATTAACAAGATGGCGGTGATGCCATCGTGGAAGCTTTATGAGAGCTGGAAAATGATTATATATCAGTAGAAAAAAGTCATCTTGCATTTCGGTAACACGATTATTTTTGGTCATGAATTTGAACCAAATGGATGCCTAATAGTCACCTTATAAATAGTCAAAGCAGTAAACTTATGCCGATCTATTTAAAATCCCATTTTCGCGCATATATTTCAACACTCCAATTGGGGACTTGTGATGTTATTCGGAAACCAAAAAATGCAAGCCGTAATAGAAAAGAGCAGTGCAAATAGTATTCTTTCAACTGCGTTTTTGATTTATTCTTAAATTGGTGTCGGTTGACGTGGATATTACAGTAAGATTTTCATTGGGTTTCTGTGAACAACCAGTGAGTTGCCAAATCTTTTTTTTAGTTACCAGGAATCTTCTAGTGTTTTTTAATGGCTTCCTTGGTATAAGCATGAGATGGCTGCCTTCATCATTCCAATGTCCCCAGCCTCATTGGCGAATCGTTAGTTGTGTAAATAATGATTTGATAATTTTAAGCATTTTCTGTCGTCATCTGACTTTTCATTGTTCTTTCACAACAGATTTCTACAATCCTCTAAAGGCGGACGAAGATGAAGAGGATACAGTTGTTCAAATTATGTACCCTTTTGAGCCCCCGGTAGGCTTGTTTCCTCCCCATTTTCCTTGAGATTTTTTGACCAATATTTTTTTATTTTTATATATTATAAATCGTTTCACCGTTTTAAAGAGCTAGAAGATCTGCAGTAATGCATATGTTATGTCATGGATATATTCAGCTCGTCGATATGGAGAATTCATATAATTTTGTTAAAAAAAGGATGACTAATAATAATAATTTCTTATTTTTTGATCACGTTCATGCAGATTGTTCGTGATTTTGACTATGAGCTGGATGAGCTTGAGGTACAGATTCTTAGCCATCTTTATTCCTGTTGCTTCTGATTATGGATTCGATTCTGCTGTCTCTACCCAGTCAATTAGTCATAGAATCATGCCTCGAAATAAATTCCAAGAAATTTTCATGTTTTAAATAGAGACATTTCTGCTCCATGAATTGTCTCCATGATCTAAATGCGTATGGCTCTCTCTCTCTCTCTCTCTCTAGGAGTTTGTCGATGGACTCGTCAGTGAAGAAGTGTTGCCAGAGGACCAGAAGGATGCCTTCACGGTACCTTCCCTCTCTCTCTCTCTCTCTAGGTACTCTTCTTTTTATTATTCTTGCCCCCATCCAAATTACTGAAACCTTGCTTATGTCTCAGCAATTCGTCAAGGAACAGGTTAGAGAGAGAAAGAGATCTCAACGGCAGGTACCACTCTAACGGATCAGAGACGCTTCTACCCAGTTACCCATTTTTCTTCCTCTCGATCGAAACCCATGCTTGAACTGGAAAGTTTAATGTTCTTGGCTGCACGTGTGAAGGCGAGGGAAGCCCGGCGGAAGGCCATCGAGGATATGGACGAACAGAAGAAAGCTGCGTTTGAGAGCATGAAGTTCTACAAGTTCTATCCCGTGCAGACCCCGACCTCTCCGGACATCAGCCAAGTGAAGGTGAGGCCCCCCTCCCTCCCTCCCTCCCTCCCTCTTCCATTTCAATCTAAAACGCTTGCTGACAGCTACTTTTTTTTGGCGTTATCATGCAGTCGCCATTCATTAATCGGTACTATGGAAGAGCCCACGTGGTGCTCTGATCTCCATTCTCTACCCGCCATGGCCTCTGCTTCTTCTGCCCAGAAGCATATAATTTTGGCGCTTGCCCCAGAGAGAGAGAGAGAGGGGGAGAGAGAGAGAGAGAGAGAGAGAGAGAGAGAGAGAGAGAGAGAGAGAGAGAGAGAGAGAGAGAGAGAGAGAGAGAGAGAGAGAGAAGAGAGAGAAAGAAATCTTTTCTCAAGGTACATGCGCTTATCTTGTGGGTCCTCTTTATTGTATTTGTAGTAGTACTCGCCTGCTCCCAGTGCACCGTGGGATGGCTGATGAGGTACCAGATGGTTGGTTGACTTTTGATCGTCTGAAAAGTCAACGCATTGGGTATTTGACCGCGTGGACTTGTACCCCAGGAGTCACCGCAAGGTGGATTTTTTGAAGGATTAATGCTTGAGTTAATGCGAATTTAATCTTTGGGCATTAATATTAACGTCTCTGGGTTATTTCACATTTTCTTTTATTAAATTATTTATTTTATGTAAACAAGCTCGTAGAAATTTAGAAAACAAACTAGTATAAATTTTCCTGGGTCGCCTTGGCGACGTGATGTTAATTATTTTTCTTAAAATATTTCTTAGTCTGCCGGGGTTGTCTATGAGCCGAAGGGATCGTGAGGATCTCTGTCGTTTGTTTGTCGACCGTTCGATTTAGATCGGACGGACAGTGGTGTTCGAGAGAACTAGCGGGGCCCATCTTGTGGATATGGCGATAATTTCCCTGTGGTCACGGTCTCGAAATCGCGCGCGCTTCTGCGCCTCTTTCTCTCTCCTGCTCTCTCTCTCTCTCTCTCTGCAACGGCTCGGCGATGATCTCACTCTATCCGCCGCGAAACGCCGCCCCCTCGGAAGCTTGGCGGCGATTCCGCCGCCATGGCCGTTGCGTCCTCCGCGGTCGCTCGGCAGTCGTCAGAACCTTCGCGACGAGTTCGCCTTCCTCGTCATCCCCATCCGCGGTGGCCTCCCCTCCATCAGGGGATTCCCCGCGCGCGGTGGTGATAGGTGCGGGGCTCGCAGGCCTCGCTGCGGCCGCCCGGCTCCACGCCGCCGGCGTCCCCGTGGTCGTCCTCGAGTCCTCAGACGGCGTCGGTGGCCGCGTCCGCACCGACGCCGTCGACGGATTCCTCCTCGACCGCGGCTTCCAGATCTTCATCACCGCCTACCCCGAGGCGAGAAAGGTCCTGGACTACGCGGCGCTCGATCTGCAGAAATTCTACTCCGGCGCACTCGTCTACGCTGGCGGCGGCCGGTTCCACCGCGTCGCCGATCCCCTCCGCCATCCCCTCGACGGCATCGGCAGCCTCCTCAACCCCGTCGGCACGGTGGCGGACAAGCTGCTGGTCGGCCTCGCGCGGCTCCGCGCCGCCGTGCGGGACGACGAGGAGATCCTCGCGGCGGAGGAGGTGGCGATCATCGACCGGCTCCGTGCTTTCGGATTCACTGATTCCATCGTGGATCGGTTCTTCCGGCCATTCTTCGGCGGCGTGTTCTTCGATCGGGAGCTCGAGACGACTTCCAGGCTCTTCGATTTCGTGTTCAAGTGCCTCGCTCTGGGGGACAACACCCTCCCCTCGGGAGGAATCGGCGCCATCGCGGAGCAGCTGGCCTCGAGGCTTCCGCGAGGGGCCGTTCGATTGGAGACGAAGGCCATCGGCGTGGAACCGGCGACGGACGGCGGCGCCGCCGTCGTGAAGCTCCGAGGGGGCGAGGTCATCGCCGGCGAGCTGGGGGTGATCGTGGCGGTGGAGGCGCCGGAGGCGGCGAGGCTCCTTCCGTGGGCGGCGGCACTGCAGAAGAAGCTCTCCGGCCGGCGGCGCCCCCGGAGCACCACCTGCCTGTATTACACGGCGGAGCGGGCGCCGCCGGTGAGGGAGCCGATCCTGCTCCTGAACGGGACGGGGGAGGGGAGGGTGAACAACATGTTCTTCGCCAATAACGTCTCACCGTCGTACGCGCCGCCGGGGAAGACGCTGGTGTCGGTGTCGCTGATCGGGGCGGCGGAGGAGGACGACGACCGGCTGGCGGCCGAGGTGGCGGCGGAGCTGGGCGGCTGGTTCGGCGCCGCGGAGGTGGCCGGGTGGCGCCACCTAAGGACGTACCGCATCCCGTTCGCGCAGCCGGACCAGAGCCCGCCGACGGAGCTGACGGCGGCGGACCCGAGGGCCGGCGGCAGCGTGTATCTCTGCGGAGACCACATGCGATCGGCGACCTTCGACGGGGCCCTGGTTTCCGGCAGGGTAGCGGCGGAAGCCCTCATCGGCGATCGCTTCCCCTCGGGGAAGCTTCTTCCTCTGGTCTGATGGCTCCAAGAGTTGACTTCCCCTTCGCCTCTCCTCCATTACTCATCTCATCATCCCTCGTCTCCTCTTCTACGATCACATCGCCGACGTCGCCGCCTGCGACTCCTCGTCCATCTGTCCATATTCTTCTATTACTCTGATTTCTTCTTTCTACCTTGTAAAATCTTGTCTGTTAGGCATTCATGATCGGACAGATCGAAGCATGTGGAGGACCCGGTTGAAAAAAATTATGAAAAAAGGAGTTCGACGAAGTGATTAGACTGTTTAAATGCCAGGTGTCGAGCAACAGAAGGATCTCTAAGAACAATCCCGCGTCCTCCGGGGTAAAGTCAACTATAGAACCACGTCAAGCTGTAATTTGACGCCATCCGGTGCTGTGAGGTCAACGCTTGGGGGGATTATTCAGCTGGAAAAGGTGGCAGGAAAGTCCAGCTGATATCAGAAACCGACGAAATTGATGATTAATAAGAGCTAAATGAATATTTAAATAACTAAAAAAATCGAATTCGTAAGATAATTTGGGCGGGCCTGATTTACCTTGGGCCTGACAGATGGGCGGTTCGGGCCCAAGTCGGAAGGCTATATCGATTTGGGAACGGCGTCGTCCTTGTCGGCGAACAGGAAGATGGGCTCGTTGGAGGGGACCGTTGCGGAGAACGGCGGCGCTACGGAGGCCGCCGCCGCCGCCGCCGCCCCGAGCTGCAACGGGAAGCAGCTGGAGGAGAACGGAAACGCGGCCGATATGGCCCAGATGGAGGGGCCCCCGGCGTTCCCTGGGGCTGACTGCGGGGATGGACCGGCTGCGGCAGGGGTGATCACGAGGAAGGGCAGGTCCGGGGCGGTGGTGTCGCTGCCGCTGGAGGTAGGGACGCGGTTGTTGTGCCGGTGGAGGGATGGGAAATTCCATCCCGTCAAGGTCATCGAGCGGCGCAAGCTGCCCCCGACGGTCTCTTTTTGCGGGGGCGGCCATGAATACGAGTACTACGTTCACTACACCGAATGTGAGTTGCCATCTCTTATGATAGGGTTTTTGGATCTTTATGCTAAGATTTAATGTTCCCGCTTCTTTGATCCTGCCGGTCCGGCATGGAGGGAGGATGGAAAGTCAGAGTTGGGTAAGCTAGGGTTTGCATTGGAAAAGTTTGTTGTAGCGTTTGCTAGCTGTGAAAATTTTCTCCTTATAGTTGATGCGTAATTTGCCGAAGGTTTTTAATTCTGAGGGCCAATAAACTGTGGATGCTTTGATTTCACGGACGTCCTCAGTCTTCTAGGATATTACTCCATCTGGTGGTTTTTATCCCTTTTGGGTTTCTGTGTAGCCATTTGGGTGAACTATTTTTGAATTGACCCGGCGTTTCGTTTGTGCTTGTTAAATTTGTAGCAGTGACCTCCTTGTCTTTCATGCCTTCACTTTCAGATGTATTCGGATGCATATGCCAATTTGAGGAAAATTTTGGTTTCTTAACAGCAGTATTTTCATATGAATATGGACAAATGAAGTAAATGAGGAAACTTCTGTTTACTTGTAGTGATTGATAGGCGAATTGTTTTAGTCGAGTATGTGAAAAGTTTGTTAATGTTTATATATTATGATTCTTTCGAAGTCTTTTCTTCTTTATTTGACAGAAAATTGAAACGTGTGAACTAAATGCCGTTTTCTTGTATGTGACTGGAATTTTTGAAACTCTGTGTAAATTATAAAAATTAATCTTTCCAAGGGTATCGGCTAAAAATGGGTACCATATCTCATCAGGATACCTAGATATCCTGATAGAGGAGGGAGTATGTGTAGCAGTAATTTTTTTTGTTCTTGTTGTTCATGGGACTATCCTTGCAGAATGGTAAATTTTAAACTATCCTTATCTTGCGCGTTATACCAGCTTGTTTTGACTCGGACCGAGATGAGCAATACGGGTTGGTTTTTCAAGCTTTGATATGCATCAGGGGTATTCATTTCAATGATTAGAAAATTTTTAGGGGGAGTTCTACGTCTTTAAAAATGCCTTCTACATAGAGATGGGGTAGATAGAGCCATGATCCTGTCACTGCGATCCAAGTTTTCTTAAAAAAATTTTTGGAGTTACTTGGAGATATGGAATTTTCCAGTCATCGTTATGTGTTGTATGTTTTGTCCTTAGTTATGTTTAACCAACTCAAAAATTTCATTAAAAGAATTCTGGTGTGACCGCAATGTGTAAATTACAGATCTATGTTATCCGTCCACAGTTTTCCTGGACTATCAAATAATTTATCATCTCATAGTTAGAATGGAGATGCCTCCATTAGCGAGCTGTAAATTATTGGGCATAAATTGGGTTCAAAATATTTTTCATGAATATGCTTTTTTCGTATTATCGAATTTTTTTTGGGGATAAATTACGCATCCAACTTATCTTTTATGAGCCTCCAAGGTTCTGTTCTGATGGTTTTTTAAAAATTCTTCATGCAGTCAACAGAAGGCTTGATGAATGGGTTAAGCTCGATCAATTAGATCTTGATACAGTGGAGGCAGATATCGATGAAAAAGTGGAGGATAAGGTATTTGTCTAATCATTGTTCTATTACTTCAGGAAGCTTTGCATTGCTTGTGCGATCGTTATCGGCACCATTATTATTCATTTGAAAATTTCCAAGATCTATAACCTATCATTTGCCACAGTCTGGGGTGATCAATATACCAAAATCACTTCACAGCTACTGATTAATTGATCGATATGAAGAATGAGTGAAGGGGGGTGGCATTGTCCATAAGTCAACCTTTTTTTAAGTATCAAATGCGCACCTTTTCATGACAATCTACCAAGGGAGTGGGAGGGGGGACGATATTAGATGCTATCTTTCAATTTGACCTTAAATGAACTGCTTTCTCTATTGAGGTTGGGAAAGGGAGACGGTGGAGGGGAGTGGGGGTAGTAGATACGGAGGTGGAAGAGGAAGATACTACATTTTTATTTTAGCTCTAGTGAGCGGCTTTTAGCAACCTGGAGAGGGGGGGATATAGAGAGGAGGGATGATGCTCTTTCTATTAACTTAGATGAGTCCCTTCTCATCGCAACCTATCATCTCTTCAACAAGCCTGATAGAAATCTTGCACTGGTGCTTTTAGAAAAAAATGCGAGATTGTTTGTGGTGTTCTAAATCTGCCTTTTCCTGTCAGAGATTTTTTTTTAAGTTGGGGCAACTTTTCATTACAAGACATTGTCCTTCATCTGCATTCTGTCAATAATGCTCTGCTTCTTGTTAAGATTTCTGTATAATACGCCTTACGCATCTCTTTATCCCAATGTTGTTATTATAATACGCCTTAATGATACCTCCCTTGATTCTTCATGAAAATGTTGCTTTATCTTGTTTTTTGGATTGTTATAATATGACTGGTGGTGTCATTGATAGCACCCGGTGCCTGCCTTTTTTTCTTTTCCTAAGGCATGTCAGTTCCATGTCGAACCTAGAGTTCAAAGACTTAGAAATTGGAAATTCTCTCTCTTTTTTTTTCATAGATGGACGATGTTATATGTACACACACCTTTCTTCTATTATATTTATAGTTTTGAATGGTCTCAGAGATTTTCTTTTACAGGCAACAAGCTTGAAAATGACACGCCATCAAAAAAGAAAGATCGATGAGACACATGTGGAGGTATGGATATTGTCGAGCTTTCACTTTTTTTTTACTGGTTTATTTACATTTTCCAGCAATAAGGACGATCCAGGAAACTATCTGTGGGGGCAAATAGGCAAAATGTGGTATGTTTTGTGGGGAATTGATGGTGTCACCATGATTCATGCACCCTGATAAGGCATGTATTTGATAGGAACAACTAGGCTATTCGTTTAAGTTTTTCCAGACAGATGTGGAAATGTGTAGTTTTGTCGAACTTCAATAAAAATGATCATTTGGAAAGTGGCTGGCTGAGGCTACCTTCTTATGACAGATTTTTTATGGTTTGTTGAAGAAAATAAGAATTTCACATACGTATTTTGTCAGTTCTCTTAAACTAGGGAAATATTGCCTAAGCTGACTGAACTCCAAAAATAGCTCGATTTTCATGCTATTCTGTTGTATTTCGAAAAGCGGAAAAGGGGCTCAACAATTCATCATAGCAGTTCACCTCAGGTTTCCCATTTTTTGAGTTTTCCTCCACGGATTGGAGCCCAAGTCTGGCAACCCTGTATATGAAAAAACATTGCCATATACATCATCAGTTAGGATATGTCAAAGAAATTATCAGATTGCTCTAGGTGACAGGCCTGAAACTTGAATGGGATTGATTTGATAATAAAAGTGGGAAAGAATGAAGATAGTACTTAGCCAATTGCTCAATGCATAGAGAAACATCATAGTGTATTGTTTAATCATAAAGCCTATAGGAGACATAACTTTTCACTATCGAATTAAACCTATGCTATTTAGTTTCATGATTTTAAATGCCTTCTAATGTTAACGAGTCTTTTTAATCTTTTGTGTTAAGAAAACTGATGAAGGTCATGTTTTTCTCATATCCAGGGCCATGAAGAACTTGATGCGGCTAGTCTGCGAGAACATGAGGAGTTCACAAAAGTAAAAAATATAGCTACCATAGAACTCGGAAGATATGAGATCGAGACATGGTACTTCTCTCCTTTCCCGCCAGAATACAATGACTGTGTGAAGCTGTACTTCTGCGAGTTTTGCCTCAATTTCATGAAGCGGAAAGAACAACTCCAGAGGCATATGGTGAGCTTTTACAGAATTTCTCTTTAATCTGGAATTACTCCACAGCCATCAGCTAGGCGCTATAGTTTCCTAACACAACCAAAGTCATGAATTGGATTTTTGATTCAACTTCGTGATGATGATTCCCTTCAAATCAATCTTTAATATTCACCATCTTCTAGGTCACCTGCTGAATATTTGAATGAAACACATCTCCCTGTACATGATATTTTATTCAACTGTTTGATTGCTCATAAATCCTCATAGATATCGTGGATTTGTTCTCTTTGGACTATTTGACATCCAACGAAGCACACAATGATCTAATTATTTTTAACATGAAGCTCAAGTAAACGTGTTATTACAATGTGCCATCTTTTGTGAGAAACCTGAGTTGCCTGATGATATTAAGTCAAGTATGCAACGAAATCCTGCTTTCGCTTTAATTTTAAATCCCTGATTATAGTTTTCCTTTCCTATTCAGAGGACAACTCTCAGAAAATCGACGACTATTATACTAGACAAGATTGCGTAACTTTGTATGGCATATAGCACTGTGGTTTTCTAGATCGACTTTGTGTCCTCTATATCTGCTTTGTGTAGTAATGCTAGGAAAAGAGAAGTGTTCTTACTGATAAGGATTTGCTGGGTTGGCATCATGAGTTTGACATCATGATAAGTTCCAAGAAGATGAAAAATATAAGCCTCAAATAATTTGGTTCATCCACAATTACAGTGTGTAAAATTGTGCCCATTTTCATCCTTTCTAGAGAGTGATAGGATTATGTGATCTTTACTTGAAATGATGAATGGAAACTGGTGAGATTGGGATATTTTATCTTTTGAAGGATTAGAATAGTATCTGGGATTCGGATATTTCATCTTTAAGACCAGCTCACTTTTTCACTTGAAAAAAAGAATTGATTGTCATCCACTTCGAAATAAAAAATAGATCAGAAGGGCTTTTCAAGTGATGTTTTTTATGTGCATTCCTAGTCTTCATCCTTCGCATTAAGACCGATGATGTTTCTTTATTATCAATTTTTATGGTTGGAAATTGTCTCCCCTTTATCCTTCTGTTACCAGAATGTTAATTCTTACCTCTATCCAGGTAACCAAAACATTCAGGTTTCGGTCCAGGAGAAAAGATAATAATTTTGCTACCTTTCGTCCCAAAAATTAAAGAACAGAGTTTTTCAAGTCTTGATGCGTTCAATTTCACGTATCAATCTTTCTCCATCTGATTATTATCACATTTCAATGCTTTTTATGGTTTCCGTTATAACTACCTAGCCGGTAGCTGTGTTCTTTGCTTTAAATTGTTAATGGTAGTTCTTTTGGTTCTGATATTTTCCTGTAGTTTTAGTTAGAAGTGTGGATTACATGGGTAATTCACACCCTTGTTCGAAACATCAGAGAACAAAATGGGCCTGACTTCCTTTGAGAAGCACAATATTCATGATTACAAAGGGATAATGATATGTCAATATCAACGGAATTGCTTCTTGAGGCACTTGTGTGCCTGCTTGGTTCTTTTACCCGAAGATTTGGATCATCCTTAGTAGTTTCGTATGTGCTTTTCCGCAGAAGAAATGCGACCTCAAGCATCCCCCAGGTGATGAAATCTACCGTTGCGGCACACTTTCCATGTTTGAGGTGAGTTCTCTTAGGCTTCCTGAAAATTTCCAATGTAGTCTATCTGTTTTCCAGTCAGAAAAATGTATTCAATGAGGGCTCGAAATTGGTAATAGTGATAGCAACCGTCCACTTTCTTAAACCTCCTGTGTATTGTTTCATGCTAAAGACCATATTTATCCTTTCAATCTTCCTTCCTCTCAGAGAGGCACCGAATCAAAAAATCAGTAGCATTTTAGAAGCTTCGATTCCTGCTGATAGTCTCTCCCTTTTGTGCCTGTCTAATTTTACAGTCTAGCTTGTACTGCTCCAGCCCCGTAACAGGTGCTTGGTTGTTGTTGTGTTTGGGACTAACTATATGACGAGATTTAGTGTCCTTCCTAAATTTTATAGTTTGGTCGCAGGTCGTAAACCTTTTTATTCTGTATTTTCCACATAAGCGCCCTAGCTTCAATGAGGGCATATTTCTGTAACACTGCAGCCTCCATCATTGCAACTATTATGCAAATATTTCACTGTGAATTCTTTTTTATGCCCTTCTCCAGACTTTGTGGTCTTTGATATTGGCTAGAAGGGGAAGTTCTCAGTCTGCCTTTTCCGTCTTGTCTCTCATCCTTAACTCGTTTCAGTTCTTTTCATATACTCCCCTTTTCAGATGCCTTCCTTGTTATGTTGGTCAGCAGAATAATAAAAGTCGCCAGTTTCCTGGCAAAACAACATAGAACCGTTATGTAACATTATCACATTGGAAATCCTTGCCGTGAGTTTCAATATCTGGTGCAAAATGTATGGTGTGCTTTGTGGCAGAGGGCTCTCATACGATCTAGGCTTGACTCCCCAGGCGAGATCTCATTTTGAACTTGCTTGCCTGAGTTGTTATATCAGTATTGGTTAGCATTTGTTTCTCGCACCCAGCATGTTTTCAGAAAGTACACATGGCTTCATTTTTCTTCTGAATAAGTTCTCAATGGTTTCTTTGATACTTTGTATTTTACATCTTCAAACAGGTTGATGGCAAGAAGAACAAAGTTTATGGACAGAATCTCTGCTACTTGGCAAAACTATTTCTTGATCACAAGACACTTTACTATGATGTTGATTTATTTCTCTTCTATGTTCTATGCGAGTGCGATGATCGAGGCTGTCACATGGTTGGCTACTTCTCTAAGGTGATTGATTGTTTTATATATATCTTTTACCTTCAGCCTATTTACCATCGACCAATTTGCCATCTGGTTGCATGATATTTTATTTGGTGGATGGAATCAAATTTGGCACTATATGAAGCTCACTTAATGAACATGTTTCAACAGTTGCCTTATTTACACTGTCAATGTAATCTCAGTGAGATGTAAGCCCTTGGCTGTACGAACGTCAACTGTTGGGGGCGATTTGTCTCTGTTCTTTTTTTTCTTTAAATCCGCCCAATCTAAACTTTTCAAAATTGCCACTTATTGTGGGCTGGGGACTACAAAATGACATGCCATTGATTCTCAAGGTGAACATGAGGAAAAGCCCGTCTTGCGCTCCTTGGATGTAGCTGTATCATTGTTCGTCTTCTTGAGAACTTTGTTAGGAACCCTGCTTGAGGATCTAAACAGGGATTTACTGCAAATAAACTACAAGATCTTAAAGGATGATCCTAGGAATGAAGTGCCATCCTAGACAATTTCTGTGGTGAGTATGCACAAAGATTGTCAAAAGAAAAATATGTCAGGGATGAAGAAATACCGTATATATGTTATTAGAATTGTGATTTGACTCACACCCTAATTGCACTCGGGATGTCTGTAGAGTTCTTCAACAGTAAGAAAATGCCCCGCCCTTTCTGAGTAAATATGTTTTTCCAGTCAATTTTCTGCTTACCTAACAGATGGAAGGATTTTTTTCCCATTAGTTTATTTGTCTTTATCGGGTTTGACTTCATTGCACATACTGTGCCCTAATATATTATTATCCTTCTAACTCTACAGGAGAAACATTCGGAGGAGTCCTATAATTTGGCTTGCATTCTTACCCTCCCTCCTTACCAGCGAAAAGGATATGGGAAATTTCTCATTGCATTTTGTGAGTCTCTTTACATTTTTCTTTTCCTTTCTCAGTGATCTCTCTCTCTATCTCTCTCTGGATTTTACTCCTCTATTGGCTCCAAACCAAGTTCCATTAATCCTAAGCCCGGTTGCATCGACCATAAGATAAAATTCCATCTATCACTAACATTCTTTAGGCTTTTAAATCTGTTTTCATATGATTTATTTCGAATTCAGAAGGAATTTATTACGGAGGGGAAAGTGGTCTGCGGTTAAATGAAGTAATGGAGGATCATGGCAATGGCTGGTGGTTGAAGCTCTCAGCCGCCAATGCTGTGAGATTAAGAAAGGAAATAATCTTCAGAGATTGTCAAAAGCCAGATCACTGATGAAAATTGTAGAATACCCATAATTCCGTGAATAATTCAAGAAGATGGAGATGCACAGAATCGTTATATTTTCATCACTTGCAATTCAAAAAAAAGGGCTGACTCGATGGTGATTCTGACCAGCTTACGAGCTGTCCAAGAAGGAAGGCAAGGTGGGCACCCCTGAAAGGCCTCTCTCTGACCTTGGGCTGCTGAGCTACAGAGGGTACTGGACCCGGGTTCTCCTGGACATCCTGAAGAAGCACAAGAGCAACATCTCCATCAAGGTGACGACGCCTGCCTCCTATCCGCACCATCCATCTTCTTTCTTGTAGACAGGGACTTCAGTGCCTGATCTTCGTGGTTGACTTTTCCCCACGATGTCAAGTCAACTCTCTGATGGAGGAGGGGGATTCGCCTGTCGTGGGTCTCCGTCAAGCTCCTAGATTTTTGGAGGCTCGATCTATGAATGAGTCAATCTCTCTCCTCGGCCTTGTCGCAGGAGCTCAGCGATATGACGGCGATAAAGGCGGACGATATTTTGAGCACTCTTCAGAGCCTGGACCTCATCCAGTACAGGAAGGGGCAGCACGCCATCTGCGCCGACCCGAAGGTGCTCGACCGCCACCTCAAGGCGGCGGGCCGAGGTGGCCTGGACGTCGACGTCAGCAAGCTGATCTGGACCCCCTTCAAGGAGCAGGGCTGAAGTAGACCGTGCCCTCCGTCACTGGTCTCTGTACATATGGGAGCAGGTTTACCCAGATTGTAGAAGATGACCGTTGAGATGCCGCCACGAGGCATCCGACAGTGCAATACTTAGTCCACGTGGCAGCATTCTTGTCTCGCGTCTTCCCCTTCACACACACACACACACACACAGACACGCTCTAATGCCGATCTAGAGAGAGAGAGAGAGAGAGAGAGAGAGAGAAGCTCATTGGTGGGCGGTGGCTTGTAGTGACTTCTTCGATCCACCGACGCAGGAGGTATGAGAGGTATGAGAGAGAGGAGAGAGAGAGAGAGGAGAGAGAGAGAGAGAGAGCGAGCTTGGGAGAAGATAGTGTTCGGAAAGAATACACTTTTCGTGGGAAAGAACGATGTAAACGGAGATAGGAAAAGCTCGATGCTCCGCCGTGGATGAACATCTCCCCCTCTCTCTCTCTCTCTCTCTCTCTCTCTCCTTATTTGGGACTTTTCTTGAGAGAGAGAGAGAGAGAGAGAGAGAGAGTGTCCATGTGTGTGCGTTGTGTGTATGCGTGTAATTGTTTGCAGCTGGCAGGCCCACGCGGAGTCCTCTCCCCCCCCATTCCAAACTCAGAAGACTACAAGTTCCCCCGGCAGGACCTGCCGGGCACGCACCTCATCCGCCCCTTTTTCCTCCGCCGGGTCAACCCGCCGGCCCACGCCACCGCCTCCGCCGTCCTTGTCACGGGGTCCTCCCCCCCTTCAATCTCCTCCTCACTTACCTCCTCCCCCTTCCGCAGTGAAAGCCCAGCTCCCCCCCGAAGCCTCTGAAGTACCGGTCGGCGCAAAGGCCATCGGACTTGAATTCCCTTGGATCCATCCTCACCATGAATGAGGCGCTCCCAGGCAGCGCCAGCCCCCTCCGCCCTCTCTCTCTCTCTCTAGAGCTGAGGGATATCTGCCACAACTGTTGCCATTTGCAGAGAGCAGATTTAATGGGCTCTCTCTCTCTCTCTCTCTCTCTCTCTCTCTCTCTATCTCTATCGATCCTTTTCAGTTTTTAGGGGTTCTTGGTGGGACAAGTGGTTTGCTTGTTTATATGTCAAAGTGTGGATAATTTAATAAGATTTTTTAATTATCGGGAAAAGGGACGTTTTTTCGCTATTATTTTAATGGGATAATTTTATGATGGGCATTTGTGATTGAACAAAAAAAAAGGACTGGCCATAAATGTGGGCGAATTGGAATAACGGAGGAAAATTAAAAAAATATGACGCGTGCTGGCAGGTGCGAACAGGTCGGGGAGGGAATCGCATGTTCAGACTCACGTGGAGAGGAGGGAATCCCTGCTGACGTGGAAGTGTGAAACGCGATCCAGGCCCTCCGAGAGGACGCGGACAACGACGATCTATCCGGACACGTAAATTTCTTATAAATATATTAACTCATAATATTATTTTTATTTATTGTTTAAATTTATTTTATTGGATATATTATTTAATATTTATTTATTATATCCTATTGTACTCTATTCTATTCCATTTTTAATTTAATTTATTTTCCTTTACTATAACCAGTTATTCTTTATTAAGAAAAATCATCGGCATGAATGAGAGAATATCGTTGTATTTTACGTATTAATTATAATATTTTTTAAAAAAATTGAGAATACTACACGTATTACTTTACACCGTTCGATGTGAACGTGAGTCGATCGAACGCAACCTCCACACGTGGTGGCCCACGGATGAGATTATCTTCGCAGCAAGTCAAACTTGAGAGAAACAGCAGGAGAGAGACAACGGAGGTTTGACTTTGAGCTTTCGTTGGACCCCCCCCCCCCGGCTGCCCGCAAGATCTACCAGCACTGCGACACCAACGACTGGATCAGCCGGCTTGATCCGACTATTAAAAAAGGGCCCAACGATCACGCCCCAACCACAAGCAGTCCGGCGCTGCCCCTCCTCGAGCTCCCAAGTCTCGCCCCCGCCGGCTGTCCTGCACAGGAAGCTGAAGCATGGATCAGTCCGCCGTCCAGGCTCCTGTTGTGGACGTCTTCTTCCTCCCCCTCATGGTCCCAGGGCACGTAAGGCCCATGGTGTGCATAGCCAAGCTCTTCGCCACGCGGGGCGCGAGGGCCAGCGTGGTCGCCGCCGCCGCCGAGGCCGACGCCTTGCGGCCTTTGCTGGACTGCTCCGACCTCTCCGGCCGCTCGGTCCAGCTTCTCCTCCTCGCCACCTCCTCCGTGGGCGGCGGAGGCGAGGCGCTGCGGGAGCCGCTCCGTCGTCTTCTCCAGGAGCAGCCGCCCGCCTGCCTGGTATTTGACGCGTTCTTCCCGTGGGCGATCGACATCGCGGGGGAGTTCGGCGTGCCGGCGATCACCTTCCACGGGAGCAGCTGCTTCACTTCCTGCACTTACGCCATGCTCGGCCGCCACCCGCCTCCTTCCCACGGGGACTCCGTCGTGGTGCCCGGACTCCCTCACCGCGTGGAGCTGCTCAGGACCCAGTTGGCGGATCCGACGGTGCCGGCCATCGCCGCCATCTTGAGCAACATCACCGAGTCCAAGTCCCGCAGCGATGGCATGCTGATGAACAGCTTCTACGAGCTGGAGGCGGAGTACTTCGACACCATCCGCCAAATCCAGGGGAAGAAGAGCGTGTGGCCCATCGGCCCATTGTCGCTCCTCCCCGACGCCGCCACCGGCGGCGGCGGGGCCGGAGAAGACGTCGGCGGATACCTGAGATGGCTGGACGGGAAGAAACCCGGCTCCGTGGTGTACATCTGCTTCGGCTCCATGGCTCGGCTCTCCGGTGCCCAGCTGGGGGAGATTGCCGCGGCTTTGGAGGCGATGGAGTGCCCCTTCATCTGGGTGCTGAAGGGTCCGCTGGAGGAGGGGCTTCTGGAGAAGGCGACGGCCGGCGGCGAACAGAGAAGGGGAATACTGATCACGGGTTGGGCACCGCAGAGTCTCATCCTGGACCACGACGCTGTGGGGGCCTTCGTGACCCACTGCGGGTGGAACTCGTGCCTGGAGGCCATCGCCGCCGGCGTGCCGATGGTCACATGGCCGCTCATGGCCGAGCAGTTCTACAACGAGAAGCTGGTGACGCAGGTGCTGGGGGCGGGCGTGGGGGTGGGCTCCAGAGTGTGGACCATGAATGAGGAGAAAAGGGAGGTCATCGGCAGGGAAGACATCCGCAGGGCGATTACACGGGTGATCGACGGCGGCGAGGAGACGGCTGCCCTCCGGAGAAGGGCCGCGGAGCTGGCGGCGTCCGCTCGGAGCGCCGTCGCGGAAGGTGGGTCCTCCTACGAGAGCGTGGGCCGCCTGATTGACCAGCTGCGTAGGGGAGTAATTATGTAACAAGATTTAGTGTCCTTGCAAAGTTTTATAGTTGGATCGCAGGTCGTAAGCCTTTTTATTCTGTATTTTCCACATAAGCGCCCTAGCTTCAATGAGGGCATATTTCTGTAACACTGCAGCCTCCATCATTGCAACCATATGCAAATATTTCACTGTGAATTCTTTTTTATGCCCTTCTCCAGACTTTGTGGTCTTTGATATTGGCTAGAAGGGGAAGTTCTCAGCCTGCCTTTTTCCGTCTTGTCTCTCATCCTTAACTCGTTTCAGTTCTTTTCATATACTCCCCTTTTCAGATGCCTTCCTTGTTATGTTGGTCAGCAGAATAATAAAAGTCGCCAGTTTCCTGGCAAAGCAACATAGAACCGTTATGTAACATTATCACCTTGGAAATCCTTGCCGTGAGTTTCAATATCTGGTGCAAAATGAATGGCGTGCTTTGTGGCAGAGGGCTCTCATACGATCTTGGTTTGGCTCCCCAGGTGGCGAGATCTCATATTGAACTTGCTTGCCTGAGTTGTTATATCAGTATTGGTTAGCATTTGTTTCTCGCACCCAGCATGTTTTCAGAAAGTACACATGGCTTCATTTTTCTTCTGAATAAGTTCTCAATGATTTCTCTGATAGTTTCTATTTTACATCTTCAAACAGGTTGATGGCAAGAAGAACAAAGTTTATGGACAGAATCTCTGCTACTTGGCAAAACTATTTCTTGATCACAAGACACTTTACTATGATGTTGATTTATTTCTCTTCTATATTCTATTGGGCAAGTGGCTCATAAAGTCGCCATGTCTAGTTATGGGTAGTTATGGTAGGCCAAATCAGATAGGAGAAAATGATTCAGTTGAGCTATTTCAGCTTCAAGGAAGAAATGATTGGTATATTTTGTACTTCTATTACATCTAGTAGAACTTTTTATCACAGCCCGTGGACGTAGAAGGCCAACCTCTAAATCATGTAAATTCTTATATCTTTGATTGTGAGTTTTTCCTTTAATTTTTATCTTTTAGCTTCCCCACTAAGTTCGTATTAAGCTCTTATATGTGATATGTTCTATGCGAGTGTAATGATTGAGATTGTCAAGTGATTGGCTACTTCTCTATGATTATTGATTGTTTTATATATACCTTTTACCGTCAACCTATTTACCATTGACTTATTTGTCATCTGGTGACTTGATATTTTATTTGGTGGATGGAATCAAATTTAACTAGTTGGAAAGATATAGAACAAGCTTTTCTTTAAAAATTTTACCTCTTAGGAAAAACTAAAAATATGAGAAAACATATATGAAGTTTTGCTCAAAGGTCAGGAAAAACTTTATATGAAACATAAGAAAAATTCAAAGATTTACTTAGAAAATATCCTCATCATGTTATACCTAAGTGGTAGCTTAATAGAATTTTTTATGATGGATTATTAGAACAACATAGAAATATGATTGATTTTATATGTGGAGGAGTATTTATGGAGAAGACCCCTGATGAGATACAACCTTTATGAAAATTTAAGTGAAAATTCGAGAGATCAAGCCTCTTTTGAGTTATATGACAAGGATAAAAGGAGATGAATATATGAATTCTATCATCAAAATGACTTTAATATAAGAAATGAGGTTAATCAGATTAATAAAAAATTAAATAAGCTTGATGTATTTATTGAGAATTTTCAGAAGCTTCATAATCCTCCATTTAGTTCAAATAATTCATATCCTATGTATGGTGAAAATGAGCATTTTGAATTTCAATATTATAATTTAGATCAATCATTTCAGCCTATACAAGAATAAGTACAAGTAGCCCACGATTTTAATAGAAATAGGGAGCATTTTCCTAATTCTTATAATCATAATATGAGGAATAACTTTTTATAGACAAACCCGAATAATATTTAAAATCCAGAAGCACTTAGACCTAATCTAAATTCTAAATTTCGTCCAAAATATGAAAACAGATTTCAGAAAAATCAGTCATCCCATACTCAACTTAATGCTATAAAAATGATATAGCAAATGAGTCAAATGATATAACAAACTATGAATCAAATGATGTTACAGTAAAAATAAATTATAGAGGCTCTTAGGAATAGGAGAGAAGAGGGACAACTATTTAGTCAGCCCATTGAAAATCTAGAAAAATGCCCAACTATAAGATTTCAGTAAGGGGAGTATAGTGGCATGAACCTAGGAAAAAACCTACGAAATGATAATGTTAGGACAATAAATGCATTAAGGAGTGAAAAAATTTTATTTAATCCTTATCCCCAAATAGTAGTAGAAGAAGAAAAGGTGGACAGTTCAAAACAAAATCAAGAAGAAGCAAATGAAGAACTTTTAGATTCTACTAAGGAAAATCTAAATGAAAGGATGAAAATTCTATTTCTTAAAGCTCTAGAACCTAGACAAAGAAAGAAAAAGGAACATAATGAAGAAATAAAGAAAATTTTATAAGATGTGTAAATTAGTCTTCCTTTACTTACGGCCATTGAACATATTCTTGAATATGCTAGAGTTTTAAAAGAAATGTGTACACCAAAAAGAGCACATAGAGTAGAAAAATTATATATGCATGCTTGTGCTTTATTATTAAATCATGTTCCATATAAATCGAAAGATATTAGTACTCCTTTAATTTCGTGTGATATTGGTAGATTTATTTTTCAGAATGTATTGCTTGACATTGATGCTAGTATTAGTTTATTTTATGTAAGTATTTGTGATAAATTTAATATTTCTGATCTTAACTATTTACTGTCACATTATAATTTGCTGATAGATCAATTAAAAATCTTAAAGATATTTTAGAAAATGTGATAGTAACAGTGAAGGGATGTAAATTTTTAGTTGATTTTGTAGTGTTGGAAATTGATTTTAATGGACAGTTTTATGATACCCTAATCATCTTAGGGAGATCATTCTTGCATATAACAAAGATGAATATTAATTTCCCCACAGATATTGTAAAAATTTTATGTGGAGATTAATCAGTAGAAATTAAAATCTTTGAGATATCAAATGATCTTAAGAAAACTCAAGTGTATGATTGTCATACCATAAAATTTTTAAATAATTTTGATGGTCTAGATATTATTGATGATTGTGTGCTAGAAGAATTAAAGAAAATTGAAAATATAAATATAGGGAAGAAGAAAGAAGAAGATCACACGAATTTAGAGCTGAAATCTCTTCCCTCTAATTTAAAAAATATATATTTTGGAGGAAAATAACTCATTTCCTATTATTATTGTAGTTGATTTGAATAATGAGCAAGAGGAAGAATTACTAGAAGTAATTCAAAAAATAAGAAAGCTATTGGCTGAAAAATAGATGATCTTAGGGGCATTGATATGAATGTTTACATGCATAATATATATTTAGAGGAAGAAGTTAGACCAAGTAGAGAACCACAAAGAAGATTAAATCCTAATATGATAGAAGTGGTAAAAAAGAAAATTTTAAAATAGTTGGCTGCTGATATTATTTATTTTATTTCAGACAGTAAATAGGTTAGTCTTACACAGGTGGTACTAAAGAAATCAGTAAAAGCTACTTATTCATGGAAAAAAAAGAAAAAAAACAAGAGGAAGAAGAAATATAGTGCAAACTTAAAAAATCAAGCCATAAGGAAGGGAAAGGTAGGATCAATATTATGCTTGGATGATTTTTAATAATTAGATCATCTTGTGAATTATATTCATGAGTAAATAAGTGATAAAAATGTAAATTGAAGAAGTGAAATCTATATTGTTATTCTAAAGACTACTTAGACATTTAAGTGCTTGATATTTTTTTTCAATACTTGATAAAATGGTCTAAGATATCTAGAGGTGCATCATTTCTAATTGTATTTTGTACATTGAAATATGATGCCTTAAATTTCTGAATGATAATTTTATTTTTAATTTCATTGCTAAGGGACTAGCAATGACTTAAGTTGGGGGGTGATCAAAATATGACGTGACTTAATCATTATATAATAAATCATGTAAACTTGAAATTTATAAAATCCGAAAAGAGAAATTTTTGGAATTTTAAATATTTATCAGAACGAATAAGTCAATTATAAATCGATAAAATATTTCAAAAATAGTGGGAAATTTCTAGGTCAATTATAGGGATGTAGTATAATATCGGATAATATTTCAGAATTTTCTTTAAAGAATAAAATTTTGTTATGATTTTTTAAATGAATGATAAATATAAATATATTATATAAATACGAAAAGGAAATAAGGTTATGACATCATGTGACGTCAACGCCTGAAGAACACGAATCAGGCGGAAATAGAGTTCCGACCTACAATTTTTTCGTAAGTGATTACCGTCAATTTAATTGGTCAAATTAAGTTCTATAAAAGCCTGAAGAATCGTAACTCGAGGACGAAAGATACTGAAGGTTGAAATCGTGCCTAAGATCACTAATTTAGATGAAAATAAAGTTTAAAATAGGAAAGGTAGAGTTCCGACTTCGCGGCGGCAATTGCCGAAATTCTGCACGTTCAGAAAGGAAATCGTGCAATCTACATGGCCTCGAAGGCTCTCCTTGAACAAAGACGATGTGGGTGATCTCTAGAACTTCTTTTGAAGCCCATAAATCGGTGGAATGGTTTGCCAAATCATTTCCATTGGTTGTCACCCGGCAGAACGGAAAAATAGTACTTGCGGCCCTCCGACGACTGTCACTCGATGGAGGTATGCTAGATGGAGATGGGGTGCATCTCAGGGGCTTCGTCCTCAAGTTATCGCAGCAAGAGGAGGCCCTTTATCACATCTGGTACGCTCTCTGGAGGTGACGACTCGTCTCCTGGCGGATCGTCTTATTCTCAACGACGGCTTGTTCGTCGATCAAGCAGAGATGATTTTTTCGTTGAGTTCATGATGTCTTGTCCAGAATCCTACATCAATTTCAGCCACGATGCTTCGTGAATCGCGTTGACTAAGTTTTTGTTGAATTTTTGGTGATTTTTGCAGCTTAATCGCTCGCTAGAAATCGTGATTTCTTCACCGATTGTCTGCTTGCTAGAGAGAGAAAGAGGGAGAGATGAGATAAGTACTAAAATGTCTTTAATGTATGACATCATAAGGATCATTTTATAATGGTCATTGAGGGGCATTATTAGCATTTATAAAATATGCGGGAAAAGTTAAAGTGTCGAGTTTAGTCCCACATTAGTTTTCTGGGTGATTTTCACACGAATATAACATGGTTGTTTCTTTAGCCATCAATAGGTACAAATCACCCGCATATGTACGACCACTCCTTGCCCCACACTCGACTGGTCACTAGTGATGTGGAAAGGGAGTGACGCACATGTTAGCCACTTGAGCGCCTAGCTCGCGGTCCGCCTCACCAACTACTTGAGCCTCGAGCTCGTGGTCCTTAGCCGCTCACTGCCTAGAGAGGCGGAAGCAGTCGCTTGACAGATGAAGCCGAGCCGATACGATAGGCGGTGGCCCCGCCCGATTGGGTCTCGACCCACTAGCAGGCCTAGCTGGCCAGTGGTTTTTTTACTTTTTACTTAAATCATTTTTTTTTATTTATCTCAATAAAATAAGATTATAAAATCATGTAATTAAGCAAAAATTCATATTAACCAATTAGAAATCACTTTTCATGATTTAGCATAAAAATAAGTCTATTTACCATGAGTTAAAGCTAAAAACATCATCTCACTAAATTATTAACTCATGATAATAAAGACTTATCACTATCTCTCTCACGATCAAGATTTATCACCGCCGAGCATCAATTGCAAGCAAATTGTATTATACTTCTTCATCAACGATTGGTGATCAAGAAAAAGTTTGAATATGTTAAGAAGGCTCTCCATGAGGCCCTAAGGTAATTAGGTGAAGAGTGGAGAGTGAGTTTGGGTAAAGGCACAAGGTGCTCTAAGCTCTATTTGATCCGGAAAGGGTTGAATCTCTACAGGGGTCGAACTTGAGGTGTTGGGTAGCTGATCTCATTAAAATCAATATTTATTTTCAAGAAAAATAGTAGAATACTGATAGGAAAGATCCTCTAAGACTAGAAGTAGCTAGGTGAGGGGTGAACCAATATAAAAAGCTCTTGCCTTGTAGTGAGATTAAGTCGGAAGAGAGAAAAAGTCATTCTGTGAGTAGATAATCATGTAGAATTATGTTAACATATGTGTTGACACATCTAGTATTTGGGAAGAAAATCCGAGATTTTTAAAATACCAATTTACCCTCCCGCTTGATATTTTATCTAACCTTTAAATCTTTCACTTGATATCAGAGCTAACTTTGATTTATAGATATTTACACATCTCAATGAGTAGATCCTGTAGCTAGTGAAAACATCGAATTTTTAAATCCTAGACCACTTATGTTTGATAGAACTAATTATACTTTTTAGAAAACTAGAGTTAGAATATATGCTAAAGGTCAAGGATCTAAAATTTAAAAAATGATCAAAGAAGGATCAGAAAAATCTGATGATGAGTTTATAGAGGAGCAAAACTCCACACTAAATACAAGGGCCATGAATATTTTATTAAGTGCTATTCATATTTCTGAGTTTAATCATGTGCAAAGTTGTGAGATAGTCGAAGAAATATGAGATACGCTTGAAATGATGTATGAAGGGACTTCACAGGTAAAAGAAATCAAAATCGACATTTTGGTGAGCAGGTATGAACTATTTCAAATGGAAAAAGGTGAATCTATTCATAATTATGTCAAAAGATTTGATGAAATCGTTAATGGGATGAAAAATCTTAGAAATACTTTTTTTAATGCTGAATTGAGTAGAAAATTACTCAGATCTTTGACTGATGATTGGATGGCCAAGAAACAACAATAATTGAATATAAGGATTTAAATGTAACCTTTCTTGACTATATTATTAGCTCTCTTCTAACACATGAAGCTGATGTAAGTAGAACTAAATCACTTGCTCAAAAATGTGAGAATAAATTTTCTCTTAAATGTATTAAATTTCTAGATGATGAAAATGAGATTACTTTACTGACTAAGATGTTAAATGTGTTGTGGAAAAGGAAGAATTTCAGGCACACAAAAGATGTAAATATGCAACCTGAAAATGTTGACCTATGTTTTGAATGTAAAAAACTAAGTCACTTCAAGGTCGACTGCCCAATGTTGAAATCAAAAAAGAAAAAGAAGACAATGATGGTAACGTGGAGTGATAGTGAGTCAAGTGCTGATGAAGAAAGACAGAGTTAATATAACATATGTCTAATGACAAAGACATCGAAGTTATATGATTTTGATTCTTCTTTTTCGCAATAAAATTTTGATGGACTTATACATGCTGTTGATAGTTTGAAAAGAAAATTAAAAATAGAACAAATTGAGAATCAGACACTTAGGAAGTCAATTAGAATATATGAGGAAAAAAAAGTATCATGCAAAAATTATTGACAGATTATTCATTGAAAATGAACAACTTCTCAAGAAACTGAATATCTCTGATGAAAACTATAATGACACCTATTTTGACACATCTTCTATTTGTAGATTAACACAAAATATAGATTATACATCCCATAAAAACACATAATTAATGAAAACACTTAGGAGCCAAAGATTCTTATCTATTTTACCTATTTCAGCACCTGATTGTGTTATACATGATAAAATGATTTCTGATTTAAATATAGAAAATCAAATGCTTAAAAATTAGAATAATATACTGTACACTGAGATTGAATAGGTCAAAGAAAATGATATTAAGCTAGAAAAAAATTTACTGATTTGAAATCCTTTTATGATAAATTTTGTGAAAGTCAAAGAGCATTGAATATGTTGCTCGGAAGTCAGAAAAAGTCACTAAGGAAGGAATGATTAAGATTTAATTCTCATCATTTAAATCATATATTAAATCTGAAAATAGGTCTAAAACACAGTATATTTGGGTGCCTAAGGGTAGTATAGTTAAACTCAAAGTAATTTGGGTTCCCAAACTAAAAACTTAATTATATTTTCAGAGAGATTTTTGGTGGACCACTTCATGATGGTACTTGGATAGTGGGTGTTCAAGACATATGACTAAGGATAAAAAATGGCTCTCCACATTCAATCCAACAAATGGAGGAGAAGTAACATTTGGGGATGATAAAAATAGAAGTATATAAGGGTATAGAAATATTAATTTAAATAATCAGTCTTTAATTAAGAATATTTTATTTGTTGATGATTTAAGATATAATTTGATTAGTATTAGTTAATTATGAGACAATGACATGGAATTTAGGTTTTAAAAAAATAAATGTTTAATCATGGATGATAAGAACAACAAAGTTTTACTTACTAGTGACAGAGTCAAATATGTTTATGTTATAATGTTTAAAAATGTGATTAAATCTAATGTTTGTCTTGTTGCTGAAAAGGATGAAGAACAAATAGATCTTTAGCATAGAAAACTTGGTCATATAAACATTAGAACCATTCATAAACTATCAAAATTAAGATTGATTAGAGGACTTTCAAAATTTTTAAACATAAAAAACTTTACATGTGAGAGCTGCATCAAAGGAAAACAAATAAAGGAACCCTTCAAAACAAAAGAATCTATCTCATCATCATAACCCTTGGACTTGATTTATTTAGATTTATTCGGTCCAAGTAAAACCGTTAGCTTAGCTGTAAAGTATTATGGCTTAGTTATTGTTGATGATTATACAAGATTTACTTGGATATTTTTCTTAGTTCAGAAAAATGAAACATATGATTACTTCACAAAATTTGCAAAGAAAATATAAAATGACCTAGGGATGAACATTAAGAAAATTCGAAGTGATCATAAAGGTAAATTTCAAAATGTTTTATTTTATGATTTCTGTGATAAATTAGGAATATCTCATAATTTCTCAACACCAAAAACACCTCAATAGAATGACATCGTTGAAAGGAAAAATAGTACATTACTTAATTTATCTAGAACTATGTTGGCTGATAATGATCTTCCAAAATATTTTTGGGCTGAAGCTGTTAAGATTATATGTTATGTTATTAACAAAGTATTAATTAAATCAAAATTAAAGAAAACTCTTTATGAACTGTTGAGAAATAAAAAACCTAATATGAGTTATTTTAAATCATTTGGCTACAAATGTTTTATTTTGAACAATGGTAAAGATGACTTAGAAAAATTTAATCAATGAAGTGATGAAGTAATTTTTCTGAAATATTCTGAAAATTATAAATCATATAAAATATATAATAAAAGAAAATTAATTGTTGAAGAATTTATTCATCTAAAATTTGTAGAACAAGTATATGTTCAGAAAACTATGGATTTAGAAATTGATTGTGTTGACACAAGTTCTAACAACAATAAATATATAGAAGATGAAGAAGAAGAATTACCTTATTTTGAGTCAAATCTTGAATATAAAAATTTGCCTAAAGCCTGGAAATATGAGAGTCATCTAAAAGAAAATATTTTAGGTAATTTGAATGAAAAAGTAAGAACTAGATCTGCATTAAGAGAATAAACTCATATGATATTTACTTCTCAAATTGAACCGAAAACTATTGATGATGCGTTGATTAATTCCGATTGGATTATTGCAATACAAGAGGAACTTAGATAATTTAATAAAAATAATATTTGGTATTTGGTTCCTCGACTTGGACATCAAAATATTATAGGAACAAAATAGATATTTAGAAACAAATTAAATGAACAAGGAGAGGTAATAAGGAACAAAACAAGATTAGTTGTTAAAGGCTATGTTCAAAAAGAAAGAATAGATTATGAAGAAACTTATGCTCTTGTTGCTAGACTTGATGCTATTAGAATTTTATTATCTTTTGTGTGTGATAATAATTTTAAATTATATTAAATGGATATTAAAAGTATTTTTTTAAATGACCTTATAAAAGAAGAAGTTTATGTTGAATAACTCCCTAGTTTTGAAAATTCTAAATTTCCTGATCATATTTTTAGATTAAAGAAAACTTTATATGGTCTGAAACAAGCTCCACAAGTTTAGTATGAAAAATTGAGTTCATTTCTTTTAGAAAATAATTTTCAAAAAAGAAATGTAGATACAAATTTATTCATTAAAAAAGTTGATATATATGTGTTGATTATTCAAATATATGTTGATGATATTATTTTTTGTGTAAGTAGTGAATCTCTATGTAATGAATTATCATGTTTGATGCAAACTGAATTTGAAATGAGTATGGTGGGAGAGCTGAATTTCTTTCTTGGCTTACAAATCAAATAATTAGGAAATAGAATAAGTTACTTAGAAAATTTAATATGAATAATTTGAAATCTAAAAGAACTGATATGGGAATAAATGTCAAATTAGACATAAATGAAAAGGGAAAAAAATTGATAGAAAATTATATAGAGGAATGATCAGATCCTTATTATATTTGACAACAAGTAGACTTGATAATTTATTTATTGTTTGTCTTTGTGCAAGGTTTCAAAGTAATTCCAAAGAGTCACATCTCACGACTGTCAAAATAATATTTAGATGTTTGATTGATACAACAACTCTAGAGATATGGTATCCAAAGAATCAAAATACAAACCTTCTAAGATACTATGATTTTGATTTTGCAAGATGTAGAATTGATAGAAAAAGTACTAACAGGTCATGCTTAATTTTAAATAGTTGTTTGATTTCTTGAAGTTCTAATAAGTCTTCATTATCACGAGTTAATAATTTAGTGATATGATAGTTTTAGCCTTAACTCATGATAAATATACTTATTTTTATGCTAAATCATGAAAAGTAATTTCTATTTGGTTAATATGAATTTCTGATTAATTACATGATTTTATAATATTATTTTGTTGAGATAAATGAAAAAAAAATTAAGGAATAAAAATTAAAAACACCTTGGCCAACCGAGCCCGCTAGCGGGTCAGAAGACCAGTAAGGCGGAGGCGTGGAGTGGCTAAGGATCGCGAGCTCAAGGCTCAAGCGGCTAAGGACCATACTGCAAGCTCAAGGCTCAAGCGGCTGATGACGCAAACCGCGAGCTCGTCGCTCAAGCGACTGACGTGTGCATCACTCCTTTTCCACATCACCAGTGGCCAGTTGGGTATGGGGCAAGGAGTGGTCGTACACATGTGAGTGAAATGTACAAAAAGAGGGAGCACTTATTTAGGGGGAGACTTTTTGATCTTACAAAAAGAGGGAGAAAGATTGAGAAAATTTGAAAACTTATATGAGTGCACAACCTCAAGGGGAACACTTATTTAGGGGGAGCAAAGATGTATTTCATGTAATTATGTTTTTATTACTTAAATATCTGTAAATGAATTGTGTGAACAGATGTAAATGTTGAATCTTAACTGTTCTATCTGCACATTACTTTGACACATTTGTTGACACATGACAATTGATTGCTATTATTGTCAAAGTTTTAATTATTATGTGTGTGAACCTATTGCTATAATATTTGTACACATAGTTCTACTGATATATATGTTTTCTATAGATGATTTTATAAGTATAAAAAAGGGAGAGATTGTTGATGTCCTTGGGCATAGATTTTTGATATTAAAAAATATATGAGAAAATATATAACTCATGATTGCTATAATTCACAAGATTATGATAAATGATTTATAGATTTCATACAAGTAAATTTATTATTCATCTTGTGACATTATGACTAACCTTGAGATTAAGTGAAATGATGAAGAAGTGAAGCACCACACATGGATAAATATTTATTAGAAAATAAATATTTTATAGGTAAATGATTATTATATTTTTAATTCATATATCTATATTTATTTAAACATTTAAGTACATCTATTATTTATTAATCACGTGTATCATTAAAAGAAAAAAGAAAAAGATTCGAAATATCAAATGAGCTCTCATGAGTTTTGAACTAGAAATCTAGATGGTGATACATCAGTTGCTTATATGGAAAAAATGACCAACTTAACATTTGAATCTATAGACAAAGTCAACATAAAAGTTGTTCATCTATGAGAGAAAAATATTAAATTCAAATTTCAAATCAAATGAACTAAAGAATAGAAAGATATTGAATTTGTAATGGTCAAAGGTTGTTACTATACATTTTAGAAAATGGTAAATATTCAAATTGACCTTTTGACTTTGTCTCTTGAGCAAATCATGAAAATTTATTGGAGGATGACACCCTACAAGTAAAGGAAGTAAAAGAGATAAAAAAAAATGATTCTACTTCGATTTACAACGAGTTATCTCTCTCACGATCAAGATTCGTCACCGCCGAGCATTAATTGTGAGCAGACTACATCATACTTCTTCATCAAAGATTGATGATTAAGAAAAAGCTTGAATCTTTTGAGGAAGCTCTCCATCAGGCCCTAAGGTAACTAAGTGGTGAGTGGAGAGTGAGTTTGGGCAAAGGCACGAGGTGCTCTAAGCCTTGTTTAGCTTGGAAGGGGTTAGATCTCTATAGAGGTTGAACCTGAGGTGTTGGACAACTGATCCCTTTAAAATCAATGTGTATTTCTGAGGGAAATAGTGAAATAACAGTAGAAAAGATCTTCCGGGACTAGAAGTAACTAAGTAAGTGGCAACTGTATAAAAAGCTCTTACCTCGTAGTGAAATTCCATCAGAAAAGAGAGAAAGTCATTTTACGTATAGATAATCATATAGAGCTATGTTAACATATGTATTGACATATCTCGTATCTAGGAAGAAAATCCAAAATTTTTAAAATATTAATTCACCCCCCCTTTTGGTATTTTGTCTAGCCTCTAAATCTTTAAACTATGTCATTGTTCATCTTCTTAAAACTTTGTTAGAAACCTTACTCAATAGATCTAATAGGGATTTAATACAAATAAACTACAATATCCTAAAAGATGATCCTAGGAATGAAGTGTCATCCTATACAATTTCTATGGTGAGCAGTTTACATAAATATTGTTAAAAGAAAAATATGCCAAGGATGAAGAAATAATACATGTATGTTATTCGAATTGTGATTTGACTTGCACCCTAATTGCACTCAAGATGTCTATAAAGTTCTTCAATAGTAAGAAAATGCCCCCCTTTATCAGTAAATATGTTGTTTCAGTCAATTTTCTGCTTACATAACAGATGGAATGATTTTTTTCCCATTAGTTTATTTCTCTTTATTGGGTTTGACTTCATTGCACATATTGTGCCCTAATATATTATTATCCTTCTAACTCTACAGGAGAAACATTAGGAGGAGTCCTATAATTTGGTTTGCATTCTTACCCTTCCTCCTTATTAGAGAAAATGATATGGGAAATTTCTCATTATATTTTGTGAGTCTTTGATAGGCTTTTGTGCTTGCCTAGTCTAGTGAGACGGAAGAGGAATATGAATCAGATTGGCTGGTGCACAAGAGACCCAACTATAGATGGATTGTAGGAAGCAAACATGACCATTAGAGAGCCAATAGAATAACGGACAAGAAGAATTGAGAAGAGTCAACCACAGAAGAATGACAAGTAGATAGTCGGCTATAAATATTGTGAGAAGACACTAGAGAGAGGTGGGAGGGAGTTACAAGGCTAGCCATCTCTAATTGGCATGTTTTTTCTTTTCTTTCTAATTACTCACTCATTTTCAATTGTGATTGCGAATTAGTTATGTCATTAGATTGTAATCAAATCCATTCTGTTCAAACTTGAACACTAGGGAAATTCATCATTCTTAATGTAATAATTGTGATTGCAATTCAGGTGTCTTTGTCGTAGTTTCGAATCTATATGCCATCTATCTTGTTATTAGTTTCCATGGACCCCAAGAATATTGAGTCAGTGCAAAGCGATCCAGAGTTGTATCAAACTAGTGCTTTCATTGAGAGCTATCTGGCTCTTAATTCTTTTGTCCTCATAAATTTCGTGAATTTCTTAGAAATATATGCAATTATATCCATCAACCTTTCAATTTTTTGTATGATGATTTTGAAGTTGAAATTATAGTAAAAAAAAAGGTTTCTAAGTCAATGGACAGTTGAGTGAAAAATATGGAAAAAGAATTATAAGAAATCTGAGCACATGCTCAACATAATGCAAATAATTTATTGACAACAACCAAATAAAACAATGAAAAAATACTAACTTTGCAGCAACAAATATGTATTACTGTATAAATGCTAGATGGAATGCATTAGACAAATAATGAGATAAATCAGAGAAATTTGGGAGAATCTAAACAACCACATGGCCCAAGCAACCTATCACCTACAACAGAGAAGGCATCAACATCAAAATCAGCATCCAAAAAAGATAGTGGTGTTGCCTATGTACAAAATCATGGTTTTGAAAACAGAAATAATAGGAGAAAAATTGAGATGCCAACTTTTTATGGAGAAGACCCTGAATGGTGGTTTTATAGAGGAGAATTATATTTTTCTATGAGCGAATACTTTGAAGAAGAAAAACTAAGAATCACTGGAGTTTATTTTGAGGGAAGAACACTCAAATGGTTTAAATGGTACAACGATTGGGAACCATTTCAGAAATGGGAAAAATTTAAGAATGTGACAATAGAGAAATACGAAATTTCACAAGCAAGACCACCTTGTCATCAACTTATGGACCTCAAGCAAAAGAGAATAGTATCAGAGTAATGTGAGGAATTTGAGATGATTACTTTGACGATAAACAATATGTCAAATAACACATTGGAGAACACATTCTTAAGAGGATTACGTGAAGACATCCATGTAGAAGTAATTCTATTTAAATTTAAGAGACGAGCGACCATTATGCGAATGGTTGGACATATAGAACTAAAGAACAAAAGGCTTAGGAATTGTGCGCCTCATAGGATCTACAAGGATTCAAGGATTGAGGGCTGTTTTGACAATGTAACATAGAAGGGACAAGATATGGATGCACTTCCAATGAGATAAGGCGAAGGAAAATATCAAACTAGTGAAGGACTATAAATAGTGGAAAGATTTCAAGGAGAAAGGAGACAACTAACAATATCATTGGCAAAATTACAAAGGAGAAGACTTCATGGCCTGTGCTACTTCTGCAATGAAAGGTACTCATTGAGATATGAGTGTTCAAAAGAAATTCATACGATATTAGTGGGAGAGGAAGATGGGCCGGAGTTCAATTTGCTAGGAGGAGATAGACCCATGAGTAACAATACTCAGGGTATCATTAACTTCATTATTAGAAGGATCTCAACAACGAGCTCTAATATTCAAAGCTAAAGTAAAAGGAGAAGAGGTAACAATCTTAGTGGACACTAGCACAACACATAATTTTGTTTCGCAGCAGCTGATTAATAGATTGTGATTGATGATACAACCCACGGTAAATACAGAGTGATGGCAAGTACATGTGAAAAAGTTTTGGGAGCAAACTATTACAAAGAATTATTGGTGCAATTTCTTACTATGGTTGTAAGAGATAGTTTTCTCATTCTACAACTTGTTAACATTGATACTATTTTGGGATTAAAGTGGATGCAAGATAAAAAATGAGTGGAACTCAATTTCAAAGACTAGAACCATTCATATTTGTCTAAAATAGGTTAAACTATATTAGAAGTGGACAAGAAACATGATTTTAAGGAAAAGGATATTACAAAGAGATCAAGGGAGACTGTTTAATGATTGAGCTTATATCAAATGGAGATGGCAGAGGAAAAGTAGGAGGATAATGAATGGGAGAAATGATTACATCTCATATTTTCTCAAGTACTTCAAGATCTTGAAGGATTACGACCCACTAGAAATGTAGATCATTCAATGAACTTGAAAGACAATAACCAAATAGTGAATATTCGGCCATTCAGGTGCCCTTATTTTCAAAAATTGGAGATTGAAAAGAAGGTGAAGGAAATGTTCAAAGTTAGGATTATTAGGCATTCGATCAGCCCATTTTCAAGCCCGATATTATTGGTAAGAAAAAAATTAGGGAGTGGAGGTTTTGCATTAACTATAGGGTGCTGAACAAATTGACTATACCTGATAAATTTCTAATTTCAATGATTGATGAGCTTTTGACGAGTTACATAGGGTAGAAATATTTTCAAAACCGGATCTTCAGTTGAGCTACCACCATAGTAGATTGAAAAAAGAAGACATTCACAAATCAACATTTAGAATGCATGAGGGACATTATGAGTTTATGGTAATGCCATTCGGTCTCACGAACACACCGACAACCTTTCAAAGTCTTATGAATTGTATTTTCAGTCAATTTCTTCATCAATTTGTATTAGTTTTTTTTATGATATATTGGCATACAACACTAATTTAGAATTACACGAATCACATTTAAATATAATCTTCAAAATTCTAGAGAAGAATCAATTGCATATCGACCAGAGTAAATGTTCCTTTGGGAAATCATAAATTTCATACCTCGAGAATATGGTTTCTAATCAAGGAATTGAGATGGATGTAGAGAAGATTAACTTGGTGACTCAATGGTCTATTCCAACTAATATCAAAGCACTGAGGAAATTTCTGGGGCTGACTGAATATCGAAAATTCATCAAGAATTATGGAATGATCACTCAACCTCTAACTCAATTACTGAAAAAAATTCATTTCAATAGAGCAACGACGTCGAGGATTCTTTCAAAAACTTGAAACAAGCTTTGACTGCCACTCTTGTGTTGGTCCTACTAGATTTTTCAAAAGAATTCGAGGTTGAAGTAGACTCATTAGGTGTGGGAATAGAAATGGTGTTGATACAAGACCAATGCCCTATTGTATTTTGTAGCAAAGCCTTCAAAAACTCACATCAAAAACATTAAATTTATGGACTAGAATTGATGGTGATTGTATTATATATCCTCAAGTGGAAGTGTTACCAATTGGTGAGAAAATTTGTTATATTCATTGATTAGAAAAGCTTGAAGTATATATCATGGAACAAAGACAAGTATTGTCGGAATACCAAAAATGGGTCTAAAAAATTATGTGCTTCAATTTTGAAATGAGATTCAAAGAGGGAAAGGAAAATAGAGTGGGTAAGACTTTATCAAGGCAACCTCCTATAATGAAGTTGATCTAGCTAGAAGTTTCACAAACAAAATTGTTAGATCTTTTAATGATAGCTAAGGAAGTTAGAAGAGATAAATATTTGATGCAGATCATCAAAGACTTGGAATAACAAGCATAAAATTGGCCACATTACAAGGTAAATCAGGGAATTTGACATTCAATAGAAGGACCTAGCATAAAATTCTACATTGATTCCCATCATATTGTGAGAATTTCATGACTCTGCGATAGGAGGACATTCATGCTATTTACGAATATATAAATGAAGTACACAAAATGTAAAATGGATGGGAATGAAATCTACAATAAAAGAATATGTACGCAACTTCCATATATGTAAAAGGAATAAGGTTGAGCACCTTTGGCCTATGGGCCTACTTCAATCTATTCCGATATTGAATCAAGTGTGGTCAAATATCTCTATGGATTTCATTGAGGGTCTACTGATGTCAGGAGAATATAATTACGTCATGATGATAGTAGGCATATTCAATAAATATGCCCATTTTTTGGGAATGAAGTATCTTTTTACATCATCTCAAGTCATTGAAATTTTCATAAAAGATTTTATCAGACTCTACAAAATTCCATCTTCAATCATCACTGATTGAGGAGAGGTATTTCTAAGCTGATTCTAGATACAATTATTTCAAGTGCAAGGAACATTCCTAAGGAGTAGTTCATATCATTTGCAATCAGATGGACAAACAGAAGTCGTAAATATTGGTCTTGAAACATATCTAAGGTATTTTACAAGTGATCAACCAAGATGATGGGCAAACCGTGGGTAGAATACTAGTTTAATACCAATTTAAATGAATCAACAATATTTATGCAATTCAAAATTGTTTACAAAAGAGAACCACTATGGTTAATTCATGTATGCTTAACCCAATTTGTATGATAAAGTGGGTTAGCAATTGATGAAAAGAGATTGGCTCCTATAACAATTAAAAGATAATTTAGAGAAAGCCCGAGTGAGAATGAAAACTTACGTTGACAAAAATCGCCAACATGATGAGTTCCATCCGAAGAATGGGTGTATCTCAAAATTCTGCCATATCAACAACATTCCTTGGGCCATAGGCAATTTGCCAAGCTCAGTCCAAAATATTTTGGACCATATTGAGTAATTCACAAGATATGACTGTAGCTTAAAAGCTCAAATTATCAAAAGCTACAACAATACACCTAGTATTTCACATGTCCCAATTGAAACGAGCAAAATGGATAATGGGTCAAATTCAGACTCACCCTTTATGTTTGGATGAGAATAGGAAATGGACAATTCATTTGAAAAAAGTTTTGGCTACTAGACATCACCCCAAAGGATTATAAGTATTGATCTAGTGAGAAGGACTGCTAGCATCCTCGACTACATGGGAAATGGCTCAAGAAATATGAAGAAGTTTCAATTTTTTCTGCTAGAGGACAAGGTGGAAGCCATGGGGGGAAGAACATGAACCGGACCAGCCAGCCCACTTGAGCACACAAAGGCTTATGTACCTGCCCGACCTAGTTAGATGGAAGAGGAACATGAACTAGACCGGCCGACACACAAGAGACAACTGTGGATGGACTGCAGGAAGCAAACATGGCCACTAGGGAGCCAACAAAATAATGGACAAGAAGAATCGATAAGAGTCAACTGCAGAGGAATCAAAAAAGCAAACATACAGTCAGCTATAAATACTACAGGAAGACACCGGAGAGAGAGGGGAGAAAGTTATGAGGCTATCCATCTCTGATTGGTGTGTTTTCTCTTTTCTTTCTAGTTACTCACCTATTCTTAATTGTGATTACAAATTGGTTGTCCTTGGATTGTAATCAACTCTATTTTGTTCAAGCTTGAACACCAAGGGAATTCATTATTCTTATTGTAATAATTGTGATTGCAATTCAAGTATCTTTATTGTAGTTCCAAATTTATATGTCATATATCTTGTTATTAGTTTCCATAGACCCCAAGATACACTGAGTCACTGCAGAGCGATCTAGAGTTGTATCAGTCTCTTTACATTTTTCTCGGTGATCTCTCTCTCTCTCTCTCTCTCTGGATTTTACTCCCCTATTGGCTCCAAACCAAGTTCCATCAATCTTAAGCCCTGTTATGTCGACCATAAGATAAAGTTTCATCTATCACTCACATTCTTTAGGCTTTTAAATCTGTTTTCATATTCAGAAGGAATTCATTACGGATGGGAAAATGATCTGCAGTTGAACGAAGTAATAGAGGATTATGCCAATGGCCGGAGGCTGAAGCTCTCAGCTGCCAATGCTGTGAGATTAATAATGGAATTTTTTTTCTTTTGACGGATATATATATACCGGCTTAAGAAAAGAAATAATCTTCAGAGATTGTCAAAAGCCAGATCACTGATGAAAATTGTAGAATACCCATAATTCCGTGAATAATTCAAGAAGATGGAGATACACAGAATCGTTATATTTTCATCACTTTTTTTTTACAATTCAGAAAAAAAGGCTGACTTGATGGTGATTCTGACCAGCTTACGAGCTGTCCAAGAAGGAAGGCAAGGTGGGCACCCCTGAAAGGCCTCTCTCTGACCTTGGGCTGCTGAGCTACAGCGAGTACTGGACCTGAGTTCTCCTGGACATCCTGAAGAAGCACAAGAGCAACATCTCCATCAAGGTGACGACGCCTGCTTCCTATCCGCACCATCCATCTTCTTTCTTGTAGACAGAGACTTCGGTACCTGATCTTCGTTGTTGACTTTTCCCCACGATGTCAAGTCAACTCTCTGATGGAGGGGGATTCGCCTGTCGTGGGTCTCCGTCAAGTTCCTAGATTTTTGGAGGCTCGATCTATGAATGGGTCAATCTCTCTCCTCGGCCTTGTCGCAGGAGCTCAGCGATATGACGGCGATAAAGGCAGACGATATCTTGAGCATTCTTCAGAGCCTGGACCTCATCCAGTACAGGAACAGGTACCACGCCATCTGCGTCGACCCGAAGGTGTTCGAGCGCCACCTCAAGGCGGCGGTCCGATGTGGCCTGGACGTCACTGAAGGAGACCGTGCCCTCTGTCACTGGTCTCTCTCTGTACATATGGGAGCAGGTTTACCCAGATTGTAGAAGATGACCGTTGAGATGCCGCCACGAGGCATCCGACAGTGCAATACTGTCCACGTGGCAGCACTCTTGTCTCGCGTGTTCCCCGTCACACACACACACTCATTAATGCCGATCTAGAGAGAGAGAGAGAGAGAGAGAGATAAGCCCATCGGTGGGCGGTGGCTTTTAGTGACTTCTTCAATCCACCGACGCAGGAGGTATGAGAGGTATGAGAGAGAGAGAGAGAGAACTTGAGAGAAGATAGTGTTCGGAAAGAATACACTTTTCGTGGGAAAGAACAATGTAAACGGAGATAGGAAAAGCTCGATGCTCCGCCGTGGATGAACATCTCCCTCTCTCTCTCTCTCTCTCTCTCTCCTTCTTTGGGACTTTTCTTGAGAGAGAGAGAGAGTGTCCATGTGTGTGCGTTTGTGTGTATGCGTGTAATTGTTTGCAGCTGGCAGGCCCACGCGGAGTCCTCTCCCCCCCATTCCAAACTCAGAAGACTACAAGTTCCCCCGGCAGGACCTGCCGGGCACGCACCTCATCCGCCCCTTTTTCCTCCGCCGGGTCAACCCGCCGGCCCCCGCCACCGCCTCCGCCGTCCTTGTCACGGGGTCCTCCCCCCCCTCAACCTCCTCCTCACTTACCTCCTCCCCCTTCCGCAGTGAAAGCCCAGCTCCCCCCCGAAGCCTCTGAAGTACCGGTCGGCGCAACGGCCATCGGACTTGAATTCTCTTGGATCCATCCTCGCCATGAATGAGGCGCTCCCAGGCAGCGCCAGCCCCCCCCCCCTCTCTCTCTCTCTCTCTCTCTCTCTCTCTAGCTGAGGGAGATCTGCCACAACAGTTGCCATTTGCAGAGACCAGATTTAATGGCCTCTCTCTCTCTCTCTCTCTCTCTATCTCTATCGATCCTTTTTAGTTTTTTAGGGGTTCTTGGTGGGACAAGTGGTTTGCTTGTTTTCATGTAAAAAATGGATAATTTAGCAAGCTTTTTTAATTATCGGGAAAAGGCACGTCTTTTACGCTATTTTTTTAATGGGATAATTTTATGATAGACATTTGTTGTTGAACCAAAAAAAAGGATTCGCCATAAATGTGGGCAAATTGGAATATCGGAGAAAAATTAAAGAAAATATGACGCGTGCTGGCTGGTGCGGAACAGGACGGAGAGGGAATCGCATCTTCAGACTTCACGTGGAGAGGAGAGAGAGCACGTGGCCCTGCTGACGTGGAAGTGTGAAACGCGATCCAGGCCCTTCGAGAGGACGCGGACAGCTCCGATCTATCCAAACCCGTAGATTTCTGATAAATAAATTAACTCGTAATATTTTCATTTTATATCATCTTTTTTTTACTCTCCGAAGCCGAAAGCTGGGGGCCCACCGGGCAACATGTGGGTGACGTGTTGGCGTGGGCCCCGTACACTCCTCGTCAGTCCAGCCTTCCGTGTCCTTTACAGGGTGTTCCTCTCTCTCTCTCTCTCTCTCTGTTTCTCGCTCTCTCTCCTCACTCCCTCTACAGTCCAGAGAGCATAACGAAAGCTTCTTTCGTCGACCACGTCCGCCGCAGCAGCTTACAATAAGAACCCTAACCTTCTCATCCCCATTTTTCGTAGACCTCGCCTTCTTCCCCACCCGATTCCTCACCTAGTTTGTGGAGATTCTTCGCCAATGCCCATGACCGGTGCCGGCAGCTGGTAGAGAGAGGGGCGGAGAGGGGTGGGATGGCCGTCCGTCTCCATTTTCTGGTGTTGCCCTTGCTGATCTGCTCCACCGTGGCGCAGCAGCCGCCGCCCTCTACCGGGGAAAAGGACGATGTCCGATCCCTGCTTGAGTTCAAGAAGGGCATCCGGGACGATCCCTCGGGCCTGGTCCTCAGGTCGTGGAACGAGTCGTCGGCATTGGAGCCGGATGGCTGCCCCAGCTCCTGGCATGGCGTAATGTGCGAGGGGAATGGGGTCGTGGTTGGTGTCGCTCTGGACGGCCTCGGCCTCAGTGGCGACCTCAAGTTCTCGACTCTCGTTGGAATGCAGTCCCTCCGCAACCTCAGCCTGTCGGGAAATAACTTGACTGGCAGGCTCGTCCAAAGGGTTGGGTCAATGGCGTCTCTGCAACACCTGGATCTGTCGGGGAACCGCTTCTACGGCTCTGTTCCGGAGAGTATCACAGACCTCAGGGGCCTCGTGTACCTAAATATTTCGCGGAATGGCTTCACGGGGGGGTTCCCTAGTGGAATGATGAATCTGCAGCAGCTAAGGGTTCTGGATGTCAGTCAGAACGGCCTTAGGGGTGATGCCGGGGAGATATTCTCAGAGCTACGGAACGTGGAGCACCTTGATCTGAGTAACAACGCGTTCTACGGTATGTTGACGATGGACACAGCAAATCTCTCGAGCTTGGCAAGCACGGCGAAGACTATTAATGTGAGTTACAACAAGATCAGTGGGGGACTATTTACCAATGCCACTCTTCCTCTGTTCAAAAATTTGGAAATTTTGGACGTCAATTATAACCAGCTGAGTGGTGAGCTCCCGTCATTTGACGCCTTGCCCAACTTGAGGGTTCTGCGGGCAGGAAATAACCAGTTATTTGGCCCTCTCCAAGAAGGGCTCTTCGGGAGCGCAATAGCCTTATTGGAGCTTGACCTAAGTGGTAATGGATTTACTGGTAAGTTACTTCAACGTTATTCTGTTTCCCTTTTATCTCAGAATCGATTGGAGCCTTCTCTGCCCATTGATTCGTCTTTTTTTTATTGAGTGGATGCTTCGTTCTTGTCCATTTGTCACAATCCCATCTCCAGAACTGGAGGAATATCTAAATTTGATTAATTTTACCGCAAGCTATTCCATTAGTTTCAATCTGAAAAAATGGTGAGAATCTCTGATATCTGGTAACTTGATCGACAGTTGTGTCAAGGAAATTAGATAATCATCTTAGTGTGAAAGACTAGTTTTTCGGGTCAACCACATGCAGAATTTAAGGGGCATCCATATCAAAGGGGTAGAAAGACAAAAGGATGGGTATAATTTTGCTTGGCTCTTGGACCTCTCAACTTCTAACAACTTTTGGTACTTTATCGCACTCATTTTTTGTGGGATGTGGGATGGATGTGTTTGGGTTTTTATAATGTTGACATGAAACAATATGTATTTGTACTTGTTTCCCGCATGTGGAGGATGAAGTGAGACTACTGTTTATCATTTCATGATGGATAAAGTGAGGATCTTGCCTTTTCCGTGTAGCCAAGAGATGTGAAATTCTTCTGTTTTACGTAGAACGTAGCTTTGTGTGTAGCAGGAAATGGGTTTCTCCTTATGTATAGCAGTATTGCCCAAATTAGATCCTCAAAGAGATGGGCTATATACCTTTGGCCATTCTGAATGTTGTTGGAGATGTTGTTTGACAATCTGAATATTTTCCTTTTTCAGACTGATTAGTCCTACATTTATCACTTAAAATATTAGTTCAAATGTCTGGTTTGCATCGACGCAAGCATTGTCCAAGTCAATTCTCTTCTTTATAGTACATTTATTCCCTATATAGCACCGACTTTGAAGTGCCACAAATATTGTGATTCGTGGATACGTGAGTTGCAAATTCCGAGCCTAAGCCCAGATTACCCAGACTTTCTTCAACTATAAATTTGGCCGTAGGAATGGCATAATTTTCCTTGGTTTGATTTTCTGTGCTTTCTCTTCTTCAAATGTCGGCACTCCTGCAGTGAAAAACTTATCTACCCTTCTGTAAATCTAGAGCAAAGTGAACTTGTTATGCCCACTTTTCAGAGTTACAAATAATATTCTGAGTTCTCCGCTTCTAGCAATTCCCTTTCCAAGACTTATGTCTAACTTTTCATCCCCAGTTCCCATTGTAATTCTTTATCTTTGATTCAGTGGAACTTTCTGAGTCACGAAATCAGATGTGCATACACATTTTTCTCTTAGACAGATCTTTGTTACCTTGAAACGAGATCTCAGGATTGTCAATGCAGTGCACATGTTGGGGCTCTCTATCGGTTCTTGAGCTGTATGTTAGAGACGGACTTCTGATATTTATGCTTCATAAAATTTCACACTTGCCCCGAGTGATTTCATGGTTTTTTTTTCAGTTTATTGTTTTTTACTGAGATAAATCAGTTTAAAAGGAAACGATGGATTGGTATCTATCATAGCCAGTTCGGAATTGAATTCATGATAGTGGATGACGGTGGTCTTTTGATTTCTTCCAGATGTCCTATCGTAATAGTGGGGCCAGTCAACCATATTAGGGGCAGTGGGGTTTCTTCCACTCTAGAATTTTATGTCAAAAATCATCTGCAGTTTAATTCTTTGTGCTTTAAAAGGAAAAGTATCATGGATATTCTTTTTGACATTTTGAGATCACATCGATTGTGCTTTTTATGCATATGAATCTCCTTAAATACTCATGTTTTTTCCTCTCTCTCTCTCTCCCTCTCTCTCTCTCTCACCCTATATATATGTATATACTTGATACCTAGTACGTGAATGACTCTGAGTGATGTTAAACAAAACTTGAAGTTCCTATTTCCTGTCTGATAAATGTTAATAATGGCACTTCATCCCCAGCTTTGTGCCGAGCTACATGCATGGCTGTTTGCCACTGGTGTGTTTTTCTTCATTTCCTGGCTTTGGAAGTTCATTTCTTTTCCTCATCCTAACCTTAAGTGAGCTTTTTAATCATGACAGAGGTTATTCTCTTGCTTTGATTTTTACGGCGTTAACTTTAATATTTTCTCTTGACTTTTTTTACACAGGTCAAATATTTGCTATTAACTCTACCTCTTTGAAAGTTTTGAACCTTTCTTCAAATGAATTATCTGGCTCGTTACCCGTGGATATTGGCAGCTGCAGAATAGTGGATTTGAGTATGAACCGGTTGTCTGGCGATTTGTCTTCGATGGAGAATTGGGGATCTACAATAGAAGTTGTTGACTTGAGTTCAAATATGTTGTCAGGAAACATACCAAATAATACTTTCCAGTTTGAAGGCTTGACTTCGTTGAAGATGAGAAATAACTCTTTGGTTGGATCTGTTCCTTCTGTGTTGGAACTTGGCCATCAGTTATCTGTTGTTGACCTCAGTCTAAACAAGCTGACAGGGACTCTCTTTCCTAGTTTTTTCACATCGTTGTCCTTAACATATTTGAATCTCTCAGGAAATCACTTTACGGGAAACCTACCAATTCAAGCTCCTCATTCTACTGAATCACTAGCTGTACCTTTTGTTTTACAAATGGAGTTTCTGGACTTGTCTGATAACTCTCTCTCTGGTTCATTGCCTCCTGAAATTGCTGAGTTGCAGAAGCTTAAATATCTTGACCTTGGAAACAATTCCTTTTCTGGAGAGATACCAGTTGAACTAGCCAACCTTGATGATTTGGAAGTTCTTGACCTGTCTATGAATGACTTCAAGGGGAAGATCCCCGATCTTCCTCAAGTCAACCTAAAGAAATTAAATGTCGCCTACAATGATCTTGCAGGCCTTGTCCCTGAACATCTGAGGAAGTTTGATGATGACTCATTTCATCCGGGAAATGCTTTATTAGTCCTACCAGGTCGGCCATCTTATCCAGAGACTAGGTCAGGGGTCATCGGAGGCCGCTCAGAGCATCGACAGATGAAATCCAGAATTCTAGTTGCAATTGTCGTTGGTTCCATTGGAGCTGTCGTGTTGATTTTCTTTATTTTTATGGCTGTTTATATGATAGCGACTCAAGAACTCTGCGGAAAAAATGGGTTCAGAGAGTATGCATCTGGGAGAGAGGTCAAATTGGCAAGATTTTCTCCATCTAATATTTTCAGGTTCCACAAAAATGATGCGGTGCAAAATCCGGTGAGTTTCTCCAATGATCAATTATTGACCTCAGCATCGAGGGCGTTGCCGGCACATAAAGAAATGATTACTGAGACAGTTGAAAGAGGCTTCTCTAATTCAAGAGAAATCGGGTCTGAGCCTGCGCGGGATGGTTGTTCTCCAGCTGGTGGATTGAAGGCATCCCCCGGTTCTCCGTTGACTTCTTCACCACATTCCATTAGAAACACAGACTTTGCTGACCAACCTGTAGTGTTAGACGTCTATTCACCCGACCGACTTGCTGGAGAATTGTTTTTCTTGGATAATTCGTTGACATTTACTGCGGAGGATCTGTCTCGAGCCCCAGCAGAAGTGCTTGGTAGAAGCAGCCATGGAACTTCGTACAAAGCGACCATGGACACTGGCCATACATTGGCGGTGAAGTGGTTGAGAGTTGGCCTTGTAAGACGTAAGAAGGAGTTCTCCAAGGAGGTGAAAAAGATTGGATCTATTAGACACCAGAACATAGTTCCCTTGCGGAGCTATTATTGGGGACCAAGGGAACAGGAGCGTCTAATTCTGTCAGATTATATTCATGGCGATAGCTTGGCACTCCATCTTCACGGTATGAACTTGAACTATTTCAGGTCTCGTTTCATCTAGTTTGATGAGCATCTTCAGTTAACTATCTCCATAATGGAATCCGCAGTTTTATATTTTCGCCTGCATTCTAGTTGCTGGAAGTTATAAATGCTGCTTTGTGGAGCTGATCCCTTTGATTATTTTGCTCAACTGCTTCTCTCACTTTCTCCACTCTGCCGATGAGCAAGCCTTTTGAGTTATATGCTACAGCGCTGTCTTCATACTGCCGTTTCCTTTTTAAGGATTGTGCTGTTCTTAAGCTTTTCTCAGTCGAGGAACCCGGATGATGAGATTTGATATGCATTGCTCGCCCCCTCTCCCTTCTCTCTCTTCCCCCCCTCCTCACCTTGCCCATTAAACCTGCCAGAACCTTTCCTCTGTGTCTGGCATGTCCAATGGTGTGGCCACTTTGCGTCGTAGTACCACCCTTTTTCTCCAGCTCAGTGATGCCTCGGATGCTGGGACAGTGAATTGATTCTGCTGCTTGGTACCCACAAGTAGTTGACTTGGACATTTTTGTCGGATTCATGTGCTCTAGCGAGTTGACTCAGTAGTCTTTTGATATCTTGAAGGTAGAGTTTTAAGGAGAGCCAGAGGACACCTCAGTCACTCCCAGAGGTCTGAGAGGTTTCATCATGGCTGAGAGAAAAGTTGCAGAGTAGAAAGGGGAATATAGGAGTGCAGGGCCAACAGGATGAGAAGCCTGGGGCAATAGAACCTGAGTCGATGGCTTGTTCTCTTCCTGTCCTCTCAGGCACTCAAGTTTGGACTCAAAACAGACGATATTGCATGCTAATTGTGTGTTCCGAGGTGATCTTCCCCTTGTGTTCGTCGTAGTGGAACATAGAATTTATCCGAACACCCATTTCTCAACTTTTCTTCCTGCTTATAATCATTTGATCGTCCTCTGCGGATCACAGACTGTTCATTCTGTCGGATCCGGCGGTATACGGCAAGACTCGAGGAGCAATGAATCGACTCGTGTCAATCTTTTGTTCATTCAATCGCACTGGTTCCGCATGATCTGCCTTGGTTTTGGCTGACGAAGGCCTAATGGGTGAGTGCTCCCTGCGCAGAATCTACCCCGAGAAGGCATTCCCCTCTGTCGCTGAGCCAGCGGCTGAAAATCACCATCGACATCGCCCGGGGGCTGGTCCATCTTCACCATGACAGGGGCCTTCCGCATGGCAACCTGAAGCCGACCAACATACTCCTAACCGGCCCTGATCTCACTGCCCGGCTGACCGACTACTGCCTTCATCGCCTCATGACGCCCAACGGCACCAGCGAGCAGATGCTCAACCTGGGAGCTCTCGGCTACGCCGCCCCTGAGCTGGCTGGGTCGGGCCGGCCGTTCCCGACGGTGAAGGCCGATGTTTACGCCTTCGGGGTGATAATGATGGAGCTGCTGACCAGGAGGAGCGCCGGTGACATCATTTCCGGCCAGTCAGGCGCCGTCGATCTCACCGACTGGGTGCGGATGTGCGTGCGGGAGGGGCGGGGAGCAGAGTGCTTCGACAGGGACATCGCCGTCCACGAGGAGACCCCCCCCAAGGCCATGGACGAGCTCTTGGCCGTGTCACTCCGCTGTATTCTGCCTGTAAATGAGAGACCCAGCGTGAGAACGGTGTTCGAGGATCTCTGTTCCATAGCGATTTGATTTGGGAGGCGTGCTGTACATGTGAAAGCAGAGGGGATCAGGCCTTTCTCCGCTGAGCTCTCGGTCCACTGTAAAACAGTTGGTTGATCCATTGATTGATTGATATTAGTTGGGGTTCCTAGGCACGAAAAAATTTGGAGCTCGTCTGAGACCGGGTCTTCTCCATCGTGAGCTTGACAGCATCGTGATCTCTGAAGACCAGCAAGCAGGACGACTGTGGAAGAAAGACGGAGCGTTCTAACCGCGCCCAGTTCAATCTAACAAGCCAGAAACTCTCTTGTTTATTACTGGGGGATGCCAATAGACAAACAAAAGTATGGTTATTGCAGAGGAGAGACCCTCCGTAGATTGTGCAGAGATCGCCGACAGGTGCGCCGCCACCGTCGCCTATGGGCCCGCCTCGGCCGGCGGCGGCGGTTTGCGCCAGTCTCCCCTGCGCAGCTGGTCGATCAGGCGGCCCACGTTCTCGTAGGAGGACCCACCTTCTACGACGGCTCTCCGAGCGGACGCCGCCAGCTCCGCGGCCCTTCTCTGGAGGGCAGCCGTCTCCTCGCCGCCGTCGATCACCCGTGTAATCGCCCTGCGGATGTCTTCCCTGCCGATGACCTCCCTTTTCTCCTCATTCATGGTCCACACTCTGGAGCCCACCCCCACGCCCGCCCCCAGCACCTGCGTCACCAGCTTCTCGTTGTAGAACTGCTCGGCCATGAGCGGCCATGTGACCATCGGCACGCCGGCGGCGATGGCCTCCAGGCACGAGTTCCACCCGCAGTGGGTCACGAAGGCCCCCACAGCGTCGTGGTCCAGGATGAGACTCTGCGGTGCCCACCCCGTGATCAGTATTCCCCTGCTCTGTTCGCCGCCGGCCGTCGCCTTCTCCAGAAGTCCCTCCTCCAGCCGGCCATTCAGCACCCAGATGAAGGGGCACTCCATCGCCTCCAAAGCCGCGGCAATCTCCCCCAGCTGGGCACCGGAGAGCCGAGCCATGGTGCCGAAGCAGATGTACACCACGGAGCCGGGTTTCTTCCCGTCCAGCCATCTCAGGTATCCGCCGACGTCTTCTCCGGCCCCGCCGCCGCCGGTGGCGGCGTCGGGGAGGAGCGACAATGGGCCGATGGGCCACACGCTCTTCTTCCCCTGGATTTGGCGGATGGTGTCAAAGTACTCCGCCTCCAGCTCGTAGAAGCTGTTCATCAGCATGCCGTCGCTGCGGGACTTGGACTCGGTGATGTTGCTCAAGATGGCGGCGATGGCCGGCACCGTCGGATCCGCCAACTGGGTCCTGAGCAGCTCCACGCGGTGAGGGAGTCCGGGCACCACGACGGAGTCCCCGTGGGAAGGAGGCGGGTGGCGGCCGAGCATGGCGTAGGTGCAGGAAGTGAAGCAGCTGCTCCCGTGGAAGGTGATCGCCGGCACGCCGAACTCCCCCGCGATGTCGATCGCCCACGGGAAGAACGCATCAAATACCAGGCAGGCGGGCGGCTGCTCCTGGAGAAGACGACGGAGCGGCTCCCGCAGCGCCTCGCCTCCGCCGCCCACGGAGGAGGTGGCGAGGAGGAGAAGCTGGACCGAGCGGCCGGAGAGGTCGGAGCAGTCCAGCAAAGGCCGCAAGGCGTCGGCCTCGGCGGCGGCGGCGACAACGCTGGCCCTCGCGCCGCGCGTGGCGAAGAGCTTGGCTATGCACACCATTGGCCTTACGTGCCCTGGGACCATGAGGGGGAGGAAGAAGACGTCCACATCAGGAGCCTGGACGGCGGACTGATCCATGCTTCAGCTTCCTGTGCAGGGCAGCCGGCCGGGGCGAGACTTGGGAGCTCGAGGAGGGGCAGCGCCACACTACTGGTGGTTGGGGCATGATCGTTGGGCCCTTTCTTAATAGTCGGATACGCCACCTACCCTCTCATGCCGGCCGATCCAGTCGATAGCGTCGCAGTTCTGGTAGATCGTGTGGTCAGCAGGGGGACACGTCTCCTCAAAAGCTCGTAGTGAAACTGGCCCTCTTCTCTCCCTCAGGTCTCTCTCGAATATGACTCGCCCCGTAGAAAATCTCATCTGTGGCCCACCACCTGGCCCGCAGTCGATCGACTCCCGTTCGCATCGAACGGTGTAAAATTATCCGCGTAATATTCTCAAATGTTTTTTAAAAATATTATAATTAATACGTAAAATACGACGATAATCACGCATTCATGCTGATGATTTCTATTGATAGAAAATAACTGGTTATAATATAATATGGTGTAATACAATAATAAAATAAAATAATTTAAAATAAAACATAAAACAAAAATGAATAAAATAATAGTGAGTATTTCTGGTGTCACTGGGCCGGACTAGCTCGGCCCAGAAGGCCCGTCGGCGCTCTAGCTGGCGTGGAGCTATCGGAATGGCATTTCATCAGTCGGTGAGAACGCAAATCGTACGGCCCACAAGACCGTTCGGACGTCGCCATCGGAAAATCTTCACCGTTCGTTGGTCGAGATAAGGCCACGGGCGGGGGTTGGGGCGTAATTTTCTCTTCTTTAGGGGGGCTAAAGGTGAGTTCATTCGGAGGGCTTTTTATTAATTTAGTCGCGTCGGGCTAGGAGGTCACCACCGCCTTCTCCGTCGGCTCTCGCCATTTTGTCCCCCTTCGAACGCTCGCCGCCGCCCGGCCTCTCTGGTCGCCTTTACTCTTCTCCGAGTGGTCCCGGAGCAGGCTGCTCCGCCGCTGCCTCCCTGCTCTTCTCAGGTTTCGCCCTCGTCTGGGGTCTTCTCCGTCTGTGATCTGGTCGTCGTACTAACGAATGCCGGGAGTTTTCCTGTTGAATTCCCCGCCTGCGTCTGTGTTTCTTCCTCGCGAATTGCTCCGACTTTCCGGCGGGGTAATCGGGGTGTGGATTCAACTGGGCCGTGGCTTCCTCTCCATTTCGGCCTGCCGTGGTTTTCGAAAAAGAATTGGAGTTGGAGGAGGAAGAAGCGGGATTAGGACCTTGATTACCGGGTTTTTTTTCTGCATGCATCGTTTCTGCGAAAGAGTGGAACCGAGAGGAGTTGAGGGCGAGCGGCGTGCTCAAATGGGTCTCAGAATGCGGACCGCCGAGATCGCCGTTGTTTTCTTTACTACCTGGGATCTGAATCATCATGTGAAGGCGTCTGAATTCCATTGAAACTGGGTTTTTCTCATTCTCTTGTTCAGATCTCTAATTTTTTGTTCTTGCTAATTCTTGTCTTCTGATGATCGTTTCAGAGCCAAGGAATCGATCGCATCTTCCGTTCATCAGATTGGAGGTCTCATACGTCTCATCATGAATTACGGCGGCCACACGGTGCAAGTCACTAATCTCTCTCCCAGAGCTACAGAGGGAGATGTCATCGACTTCTTTTCCTTCTCCGGAGAGATCGAGCGCGTTGAGATCGTCAGGTACCAAAATACATTGCCCACATAATCATGAAAAGATCGTTCGACCTGAATGTCTCAGAAACCTGTGAATCGATCGGTAAAATAGCCGCTCTCTCCAAAAAAAAAAAAAATGGTCTTGTTCATCCTCGCCCCTCTAGACTTGGATCTTACTTATTTATATCCATCGGGCACTCGTCGCTTCCCTTTCATGCCTTGCTGATTCGCCTTCTTGGATGGACCACTCGATCTGCAGATCCGGAGACTACGCTTCCACCGCGTATGTGACGTTCAGAGAAGCTCGGGGGTTGGAAACCGCATGCTTGCTCAGTGTAACTCTCCTGAAGCTGGTTTCTGAGTTATAAAAGAGCTTGCTTTCTCTCAGTCATCTTGAGCTCCTTCCTGCTTTGACTGTCTGTCTGTCGCAGGGGTCGATGATAGCAGATCAAGCCGTCTGCATAGATCGATGGGGGCACTACGAGGATGGCTCGTACGATGTTTGGGCGAGACCCTCCTGGAACGCTGGAGACGACGACGGGCACGCGGTAATCAATTCATCAGTTCTTCCGGAAATATTGTTATCGAAAGAAGCAAAGTAAGGTATCGTCACATTGATCGATTCTTCCGAAATTCATACCCCGGGGCAGAATTTCCACGCCAACGAGCTGTCCATCACTCCGATGGAGGCGGTGACGATGACCCAGGAGGTGGTGACGACGATGATCGCCAAGGGGTACGTGCTGAGCAAGGACGCCCTGAGCAGGGCCAGGGCCTTCGACGAGGCGTACGGGTTGTCTGCGGCGGCGGCGGCGAAGATCGCCGAGCTGAGCAAGCGGGTCGGCCTCACCGACAGGATCCGGTCGGCGGACGAGCAGTTACACCTGTCCAATACGGCCACGACGGTGGCCACCGCCGCCGGGCAGATAGCCGCCGCCACCGGCCATATAGCCATCGCCACCGGCCGGACGGCCGCCGCCGTGGGGAGCTCCATTGTCAACAGCAGCTACTTCGCCGCCGGAGCCCTGGTCGTCTCCGATGCCCTGCATAAGGCCTCCAAGTACGCCGCCGATCTCGGTCACCGCGCCGGCAAGAACTGAACCAACCCTTCTCCTGCACCGCCGCCGCTGTCGACGGCGGCGGATATTATGAATGGATATTACAGCGATCACACTTGAGTTAGATAGATAGAAAGATTTGGGAGGGAGAGGGGTGGGGGGTGATCAAGGGCGGTGCGGGTGGTGCTGGAGCTGGAGGAGGCGGGAGTAGGCGCCGTCGGGGCGGGAGAGGAGGTCCGCGTGTGGGCCGTGCTCGACAATGCGGCCGTCCTGGACGACGGCGATGGAATCGACGCCCCTGATGGTGGAGAGGCGGTGCGCCACCAGGACGGTGGTTCTGCCGCGCATCAGCCGCTCGAGGGCCTCCTGCAGGACGCACTCCGACTCGGCGTCCAGCGCGCTCGTGGCCTCGTCGAGGAGCAAAATGGCCGGATCCTTGAGCACCGCCCGCGCGATGGCGATCCTCTGCTTCTGCCCCCCCGACAGCTGCACCCCCCTCTCCCCTACCGCCGTCTTGTACCCGTCGGGCAGGGAACTGATGAAGCCGTGCACGTTGGCGGTGCGCGCCGCCGCGACGACCTCGTCCTCGCTGGCGCCGTCCTTGCCGTAGGCGATGTTGTCGAAGACGCTGCCCGCGAAGAGCGCCGGCTCCTGCTGCACGAGGCCGATCTTCAGCCGCAGGGACTTGAGGTTGAGCCGCCGTATGTCCTTCCCGTCGACCATGACCTTGCCGGCGGTGGGGTCGTAGAACCTCTCTATGAGGGCGATGACGGAGCTCTTGCCAGAGCCGCTGGCGCCCACGAGGGCCTGGCTCTGGCCAGCGCGGATCCGCAGGTTCAGGTCCTTGAAGACGGGCAGGTCGGGGCGGGACGGGTAGGCGAAGTCGACGTGCCGGAGCTCGACTTCCCCCCGGAGGGAGTCAACGGGCTCGGACTCGGGGTCGTCGGGGTCGATGCGGGTGGCGCGGTCCAGGATGTAGAACACGGAGCGGATGGACTCGCCGCCGCGGACGATCTCCGGCGCGAGGCTCACGGTCTCGGCGACGGAGTTGGCGGTGATGACGAGGACGACGAAGACCTTGATGACCTGGGAGAAGGTTGAGGCGCCGGAGCGGACCAGGTGGGCGCCGTACCATAGGATGAGGGCCTCCGATGCGTAGAGGAGGAGCTGGGAGACGCCGAAGAGGGAGCCCGAGACCTGGCTGCGCCGCAGGCTTCGGCGCTGCGGCGTGCGGAGCTCCTGCCGGAACAGGGAGATGATCTTATCCTGGGCGTTGAAGGCGGCCACCGTGCGGATGTTGCTCACGCCCTCGCCGGCGATCATGCTCGTCTTCGCGTGCGCCTTGGCAGTGTCCCCGGCGAACCCCTTCAACGACAGTTGCTGCAAGAACACAGACCAGAGACACCACACATTGAAGAAGAAGAAGAGGGGGGGATGGGAATTCTGAGAACTGCGGATGGGGAAATTCTGAAATCGAAGGTTACCTGGGCGAAGTTGGCGAGGACGAGCAGAGGGAATGTGCCGAGAATGAGCAGCGAGACGCGCCATTCTATAACGAAGCCGACGATGAAGGATATCAGGAGCGAGGTCATGTTCTGCAGAATCACTGAGATCCTGTCGGCGATGGCGGACTTCACGTCGGTGGCGTCGGTGGCCAGACGGGCCGCGACGAGGGTCGAGTTGTGCTCTTCCTCGTCGAACCAGCCGACTTCGTTCCTGAGGATAGCTGGACGACGCAGGGTTGTTTTTTCCATGAATAACAACAACCCACCATGAAAAAGAACAACCTTTTTCTTCCAAACGAAGATGAACAGGGGAACTAGTTACCTGCTAGCATCATCCTTCTCACCCTGGTCGTGAGGTTCTCCCCCATGATGCTGAAGAAGTAGTGCTGCACCAGGTAGGCCATGACGGCATAAAGCCCAGTTCCGATGTATATAAACACGAATTCCTTCGTCTTCCTCTCCATAGCCTCAGGATTTCGATAGTAGAACACCTCGATCATATTACTCATCACTATAGCAAATATGGGGCCGATGAACCCTGAGAGGACAGACCCCAGAGAGCCCAAGATAGCATAAGGCCATTCAGGAGCGTTCAACTTGAGAAGCCTGCAGAAGTAATTATCAGGAGCTGGATACTTTCTGTCATTGTCCGCGTTGGAAACCATCTCTATGCGCCCGTCTGCCCCTGTGCTGTACTGGTAGCTCAGGTTCCTCAAGCTTCCTGATCTGAGGCTGAGTGATTTGGTGGAAAGCGAGTGGCTCAGCCGAGAAGAACGAGACCTGCGAGAAGAGAAGTCTCTCGTCCTCGCCATCTCCTGGAAACGGATGAGGGCGGAGTATGCCCCGGAATTTCCTTTGGCGATTAGTTCGTCGTGGGTTCCAGTCTCAACCACCTGACCTTGCTGGATCACGGCGATCATGTCCACATTCCTTATGGTGGAGAGGCGGTGTGCAACGACCACAGTCGTTCTCCCTACCATGATGCGGTCAAGGGCCTCTTCGACGATTCTCTCGGAGCCAGCATCGAGGGCACTTGTAGCTTCATCTAAGAGGAGAATCTTGGGATTCTTGAGCATGGCTCTTGCTATTGCTATCCGCTGCTTCTGGCCCCCAGATAGCTGAACTCCTCGCTCTCCAACCTGTGAAGGTCAAGAAAGAGAAGTGAAACACATAGTTGGAACCTTCCATTAAAGTATGGGCCTATCGCATCTCAGTTCATGGTGCATTCACTCTGTTAGTAGATGAGAAAGCTCACACTTCCACTTCCAATAATGAAAACCCATTTGACACGAAATCCAGACATACACTCACACACACACCCACCCACCTGCGTGTTGTATCCATTGGGAAGAAGGGAGATAAAGCTGTGAGCGTTTGCCGCAGACGCAGCAGCTTCAACTTCTGCGATTGTGGCATCAGACTTTCCATAGAGTATATTTTCAAGAATGGTTGTAGCAAAGAGCGCTGGTTCCTGGTTCACCAAGCCTATTTGATCCCGAAGCCATGTGAGCTGCAGCGTTTTTATATCCACGTTGTCGAGAAGAACTTGCCCTGCAACAAGGAACAAAGTATTATACAATGATCTTCTTTGTGCCCAGTATTATAATCTGTTTTCTTCAAATATGAGATTGAGGTGGAAGTACCCTGGTTGGGATCATAAAATCTTTCTATCAGAGAGACGACGGTGCTCTTTCCGGACCCACTGCCGCCAACAACTGCAACAGTCTTCCCAGCAGGGAAGAAAAGGGAGAGACCACGGAAGATAATAACATCTGGACGTGAAGGGTAGCTAAATGTCACTTCTTTGAACTCAATATTGCCAAAGACCTCATCCAGGCACTTCCCGTCAGATGAATCTTGAACTATTGTAGGTCTTTGCCGAATTATCTCAGTCAATTTGTACCCAGCTACTTTTCCTTTGCTAAAAGCACCAAGATTTGAAAAAGATTGACCAAGACTCCTGCAGGGTAACAGAAGGAGAAAGTGAACATTTATGGGGAAGGGTATTAGCCATATAAGATCAGACAGATAGACGCTTCACTGACATATGATTTGGGTGAGCTCAATGCAGATTCAAGGAACTTACATGCCACCAACTATAGCAGAGAATATGGCGGTGAAAGCCTTTCCACCATCAGTCTGCCCATCACGGATGAATACACCAGCGTACCAGAAAACCAGAGCCCATGACATGCAAGCAATGCCATATGTGCACCCGATTCCCAGACCTTTTGCCATCCCTGCCTTGTATCCAAGCTTCAATGTGTTTTGTATTGCTTCCGAGTAAGAAGCCAAGGACTTGGACTCCCCAACAAAAGAGTACACTGTTCGAACTTGTGCAATTGCCTGTTATAAAGTATGAAGTAACTTTGGAGTTAGCCAATCACAATGAAAGGAGAGCAAAAGGCAAAAGGCATAAAAGTTCATAAGTGACAAATCTTCCAAAACATCTATGATACGGATCCAAAGGCTAGAATCAGCAAGTGTCTGTTTCATCGAAACAGACTCAACGTGTAAATAAGCTCAACTCATACATCCGGGTAAAACAAACTTTCTATGGGTTTGAACAATCTGCCGATGCAAGTCAGATAAGCTTACATTAATTAATTATACCATCATCAAACTCATTGGAAATTCACTGCAAGACATAAAAGTATAAGCCCCAAGAAACTATGCATTCCAAACCAATAAAACACATCAATTGTTACTACTCAGCGCTCCTCTTATTTAACGGAAATGTTGCTAGCTGATTCCATAATCGACAAGAATATCCACGAATTGCTAGATGATTAGTATCTACTATAGTTATGTTCCAATTTCATCCAGAACCACATTTAAACTATGGAGTATTAATAAGTAATATTTAAACCTATTTTCAACACATCTACAACCAAATATGATGAAATATTAGAAGAGGCTTGTCAGTTTCACGAATGATTTCAGTACAAACACGGTTGCAAACTGTTTTATCCGAAGCCTTGCGAGGTTTTTACTACGTCTCCTCATTTAGTCATCTTTACTTCAGCTTATGGAAGCATAGTTTTAACTTGTGATGACAAATCCTAGCAAAAAGCTGAGTGAAAAAAATCCTCGACTTTCTGCTACTTTCCGACGAGAATCGGGACGTAGAAATGACAAAAAAGAGTGCATGGTTAATATTATCAATAAGTACCACTGAATAAACTAGAATGACGAAACAATAATCGCCGGGAAGGGTCCGCAAATCTTATAATAAATGATGAACTCAAGGAAAATTTAACATCACGGATTCACATATTTGAAAGGACAACGAGGGCAGTAAGGATGTGGACGGGTCAAAGGACTCAACAACGAATAGTTTAATCCACATCTGCGAGTTGCTCCAGATGACTAAGACAACGGGAAAGCAACAAATGCAGCAACAGTTGAGAGTACGAATCCAGGAAACGCCACAACAAAATGTCAGACGGAAGCACGAGGGAGGTCCCAGTAAAGGCATCGTCGGGTAAATCTTTGATTCACAGATGAACTCTGCTATCTTCACAGAACCTCCACATCGAACGTCTGTCGTGAACAGACTCCGATTTTTTTCCACATGGAACAGTGTGTAGGGCCATAATAGTTTCTTTTGGGCGGTGAGGATCAGTGACGATCTTTTCCCCGGTGATCACGGCTACCGTAACCTATGAGTATGGGCAGTACCCAGACTCTATCAGTTCACTGAGGAAGCTCGAAGGTGATGCTTTTTCTTATTTTAGCTTTCGCCGCCAAGAGAGAAATTGTATTTCTTTGACAAAAAAGCAGCCGAAGTTCAGAACTAAGTGACCTCACCTGTTCGGCGATAATGCCGGCATTGGCGTAGGAATCGCGGCTTTTGGAGGTGAGGCTGGTGAGAGTGTAGGCGTATAGACCTCCCGCGAAGGCGATCCCGGGGATCACCGCCACGCTGAGCAAGGCCAGCCGCCACGCCGAAACAAATCCCACCACCAGCCCCGCTAAGAATGTCGAGAGGTAGTGGATGAAGTTGCCGACCTGATGTAACGAGAAGAAGGCGCAAGTTTGGAGCGTCACGACGGCCGCGTCACCAAAGTGTTGCGCACGAGGAGGGGATACGGGTTCCAGTTTACCTTCTCGCTGATGGCATCCTGAACAAGAAGAGTGTCTGTGGAGACACCGAACACTATGTCCCCTGTGCGAGCGTCCGTGTCGAAGAACCCAACATCCTGCCGTAGGACGGCCTCCAAGAAGCGCTTTCGCAGGGCAATCACCTGCCTCTCTCCGGTATACATCCAGCATGAAATCTCTGCAAGAAGCCAAGGGAACCATCAGAATGTCACGTCACCTTTCACTACCGTTGCCCAACACCGGCAAATCTTGGACACATGATCCCTGTACGCCCGGCGAGAGCCCACTTGCTCGGGGCCGAAGCTGTAGACGTAGACGGTATGGGGACTCGGAAAATACCGCAGGGAGAAGATGAGAAGAAAGAAAAAAGCGCAGCTGAATCTCGGATCTCATAGCACCGACGCGTCCCTCCGGCCCATTTAATTGCTTTTAGTTCCACGAGGTGTTTGCTATAGCGACGGCGTAAGAAAAAGATAGGCTGCGTGGGGCTCGGGATAGGGTTGGAGAGAGAGAGAGAGAGAGAGGAGCGGCGGAGGGAGAAACGGGGATGGGAACCAAGGTAAACGGAGACGACGGGGTAGTCAACGTCGCTACTTCGCAGCGGGCTTCTTACGTCGTCCAGGCGCTCCGCCCCAACGAGCCGATGTCGGCACAGTCACATCTCGTCACCGCGTTGCCCTCCGTGAGATCTCAATATTAAGACCAAAAAGGGGGAATCGAAAGACGCAAATCAGGTGACGGGTAGAGTAGGCGAATCAGCGCGAACAGTACTCACCGGCGTAGGAAGATACGCATACTATGAGCCCCAGGTAGACAAAGTAGAGTGCGTACTGTAGGGCAGAAGAAGAGAACTGTGAGCATTGCAACGGAAGATGCAGGCATTTCTAGCAAGAGAAGCAGATGTCGTGCCAGTTATGGCGAGAAGTGAGTGGCCGTAGCGAGCTTGTACCTTGGATACCTCCTCGATCATCTTGTGGAGGTCGTGCTGGTTCTTACCGAAGCCATTGACGAGGTTGCCAAAGAGGAGGAAGAAAACAGGCATGGCGGAACCATGGATGACGGCGCCGAGGCTGCCCCCGGCCATGAGCAACCAATCGAGGCGGTCGGCGTAGGAGAAAAGCTGGAAGAAGGGCAGGCTCTGGTCCTTCTTCTTCTCGGCCTCCATTGCAGTAGTCTTCGCGTCCCCCGCGTCCGCCATCGTTTTGCCGGAAACCCAGACTGGTCTATCCCGTCAGCCTACTCCACTCGCCAGCCTCGGCCTAGACTGAGAGGCAGAGAGGGAGAGATGGTATCCCGTAGACAGGAAATGTAGCGAGATCAGGTATCCCGGTGCTGTCGTTCCTCCATGGGACCTCGGATCGGAGCCCGCCTCGCCTTTGCCCGCCTCAAACGTCAGCTTCTCCCTCCCTTCCGCTCCGTTTTCTCCTCCGATGAACTCTTCAAAAGAGGAAAGCAAGCGCTCTGACAGTGCCGATTGGTATCTGCAGACCCTCTCGACCTTTACTACCTACTCTCCGTGAGTGAGAGAGAGAGAGAAAGCGAGAGAGAGAGAGAGAGAGAGAGGGCGGGGAGAAGTTGTCGCAGAGAGACAGAGCGGGAGACAGCGCAGGGAGCTGCTGCAGAACACAAAATAGAGAGAGAGAGAGAGAGAGAGAGAGAGAGAGAGAGAGAGAGAATATTTGTGCATGTGGCGAGTAGGCGTTTACACGCGGAGGGGGGAAGAGAGCAAGGCGCCGTTATGACGACGATCCCAAGGATAATTTCGTCCAATCACCCAGGGAAATCGATTCCGATTCAGTTGGTCCACTGGGAGAGGGAGTAGCGGGAGGGGCGGGGTTCGTGGCAGCAAATGATGGGCCGGTGACCAGCTTCGAGTGGCGGACAGACAGAGAGACCGCGAAGCTCCCGAGGTGGCAGCTTCTGGCGGACGCTCGTGACCAGGTCAGCGAAACTCGCCCGGTGACCGGACCGGGAGGGTGCATCGATGATCTCCCGCTCGCAAAGACGATATCACCCCTACTTTTAGAAATTAAAAAACTTTCTCCCCTCCAGATATCTCTGAACCCCCCCCACATATTTACTATTTACCGCATACTCCTGAAAGTTTCCCGCGAATCCACACCCCCTCCCCTGCTCTTTGTCGCGGATGTCAGTTACCATACTGTAGGTGAGCCTAAGGCTTCTCTCACTCCCTCCCCCGAGGTAAGCCGACCACCTGGGGGCCCCGGGCCTTCACATGGACCTCAGCGGCAGCAGTACCTCTGCAGAAGCTTCACCGGCTTTACAATGAAGCGACTCCTATCTCTCTCTCTCTCTCTCTTTCTCTGTGGGGCACTTCAACAAACAGGATGTGGGCAGGCGAATTGAGGTGGCTCCAAGAGAGTCGGACCGGGAGGGAATCTATTCGTGTAGAACTCTACACGACGATGTGTAGAGGAAGATGGAGGGACACGTGTCCACACGATGCGCTCCCTACGTGCCTATATCCCACGTAAAAAGGCCGTTAATTTTATGGCCCATTCGCTTTAAAGTGGAAAAAAAAGGAAATTATCTCAAATAACGGGATGGGCTGATGAATCATGGGGCGTCGATTTAGATCTCGACGATGGGGGGGACCGTTGTGCAAGAGTCAAGGTAGCTCGGGTAGCTAGAATGCTAGCTCCCAAGTTTGTATTTATTTAATGCGGGATCATAAATATTCGAGTTTAAACACGTATTTAATTATTTTAGGTATCTCGTGGGGGGTTCAATTAATAAAATAGCTAATTAATTGTCTAGGGCGAGGGTTATAAATAAACTAGAAAGTCTCTTCGGGTCGGGTTACCGCAGTATATGCTCCCGGGCCTCTGCCCCCGCGCAGTGTTTTATGTCGCAAGGGGGAGGTGACGACAGCGGCGAACCCAAGGGACTGAGCCCTCCCGTCTTCCGAGAAGGGGTTTTTTCTTAAATCCATACGACTCTAAAAATCTTATTGTTATCTTCACCTGTCAGCCTCCAGTATTACTCTGATGCCCTCATTTTATATTCAAACTTTATTTCCCCCAATAGAAAACAATAAATATTACTCTCTCTCTCTCTCTCTCTCTCTCTCTCTCTCTCTCCTTCTCTGTGTTATGTTGGGACGTGGCAAGTAGAGGACGGGATCCGTCGCTTTTCGACTAGTACCACGCCGAACTGTCTGAAGACGTCACCGCGCAGAGTCCAGGTCATCAGGTGGGCCACGTGGAATTAATTAAATAGCGTAAATAACGGGGGGGGCAGCTGGGAGGAAAGAGAATTTGGGGTACACCACGGGGGGGCGGCCTTTCTTATTGCCTCCCATCAGCGGCCCATCACCGTCCATTTTTAATATGATTGCTCCCACGCTGAACTTTATGGCATTACTTTCGGGACATTGGTCTTATTTTAATCTTCCTTTGAGCTATTAAACAAGTGAAATGGCTGCGGACGTGTCGGATCCCCCGCGACGCATCCCGGGGGAGTGCGATTGATGATTGGACGGCTCTGATCGAGAGGGTAGGCGGTGGTCCCGTGGCGACTGGGGCGGTGAGTCACATGCTCTGGAGCACGGACACGACCCCCCGCCGTCCCATCCTCTTTGCTTCCCGTCACCGCCCGCTGACAGACCGATGTCTTCTTTCCCCACTTTAATAGCCTGACCACGACTCGTGGGTCACGTGACCGCCGGGTCAGTAGATGTCGGGACTATGACGTGGCCGAAATCGGTCGGCTGATCACAAACTGTCCGCCGCGCAGATCTTCCCGATCGTTCTTGGCCCATTAAAAGCCCGAGCCCAGTCTTCACTTCACTCAATCCCCACCGTCAATTTCAATTTTCAAATCGTGGAGGTTGAGGAGATCATTTCCCGCCATGGTTGTGACGGACCTTCTCTGTTCTGAGTCGTGTCTTGGCATCTTTACCCGCCTCTGTTCGTCCTCCCTCTCTCAGTCAAGCTCTCTGTTGAGATCTCTGGATCTCTATCCTATGGCTGCCCTCCACAGATCAGCCCTGGCAAGTTAGTCAACCTGGAGTATGCATCTCTGCTCTTTTCACCCCGTCCGGAATCAGGTCGTTCCCCCGTCTCCTCTTCTTTTTTTTTGTCCTTCGTGCGAGAATTCAGACTATTTCTTCACTTCTGAACGCTCGATATCTCTGGTTTTATATTCGAATTGAGTAGATCCCTTCTTTCTTGACCTTTATCCTCCTGTTTTCCGGCGAATGCAGTTCGAGGGCAAATTGCGAGCGGCACGACAGTGAGAAACGGCACTGTTTCAGACCCCTCTCCAGCTTGACATCCGCCATCAGGCATGTTCCTTGAGAGGTATTCGTCGACTTGGGGACCACCATGAAGAGCGAGGTGCAGAACGGCGCCCACCGCCAATTCCCATTCCTGGAGAAGCTAAACAGTGGCAAGGAGAATGCAGCAATCAACCTCACGCGCTGCCACTATTTGTGATGGGGAATGAGGCTATTGATCTATGCCCGCTCGCATCACGAACCCCGTAGGCAACCTCACGGGCCCGCAAGGGTTCCCAGCTTTGTACGCCGTCGGCGGCAACACAGGCTCCGGCCTCGGCTCCCTTCTCCAGGGGCTTCTCTTCGTGGATTACGGTAAGAAGTCGACTATAGGTTCATAGTCCACCCCTCGACGTTGGTCTCCATCTCAGTCGTGGAACCCTACAATTACGTCCTCTCCACGTACTCCCTCGTTTATGTCAACTGCAGGCGGCCTACGAGATTTTCCGCTGGCCTCTGACAACTAACACCACACCTATGCCAATCTTAATCGCCCCATGTCGCTGGTCATCTCCTTCCTTTCTGCTTTCCTCCACATGGAGAAGGTGTGGTGCGACGGATAGCACTAACACCTCCTAACCGTCGTCAATGATGACCTCTTGTGCTCTGTTCTTTGTAGGCTTTTGTTGGAGTAGCTTAAGAAATAAGAAGTTGAAGTGATTAAGACGGTTTCTTCCCTCTCTGTTTTGGTCGGTAGGTTTCATTGCAGTTGCGGGTTGGATAGTCAATATGCATGTCCAAAGCTTGATCCGCTTTGTCTCTGAGGCCTTGAAACTCTCGTTCTCAGGCTTTTTCTGCCTGGAGGAGTTTGGAAGCTCCGGCTTGCGGATTCGGTGAAGAAAGAGCGCCATCTTGTTAAAGGCAGGGGACCTACCAGAAAGAAAAGGAATATTCTGCGTTTAAAAAGAGTCACCTTAAGCATTCGTGGCTGAAAGATTAAAGGGTCCAGCTCATGATTTTGAAGGTCCCTGGGTCATTCAACCAGTCCGCCGGAGTTGGCTCTACATCATTAGATTCTCATCATCCTTGCGTAAATGAAACGGTATGGAAAATTCTTAACCTCTCTCTCTCTCTCTCTCTCTCTCTCTCTCTCTCTCTCTCTCTCGATCACCCAGAAGCAGGGGTCTGCGAAGGGATGAGTTTGACTTTTGTCGTCATTATCTCTACGTCAATCCGTCCCTCTGTGTCTGTTGCTTCCCTCGCATCGTATTCTGCCTATTTCTAAAGATGTCTCGGCATCTGCAGGTGGGTTTCCTCTGCGGGAGCTTGAGAACCCGCCACCCTCACAGCTCTCAGAGTGGACAGGTGACTTTGTTTACTCCTCTCTCATGGAATCCTGTCCGCCTTTCCCTCCTCAAAAATCTCCCCCACGGGGAGGCAGCTTTGTGAAGCTAGGATAACCCACGGCGAGGTGGAGATGAAAGACTCCTCTCATCAACCAAACTTGAGAGAGAGAGAGAGAGAGAGAGAGAGAGAGAGAGAGAGAGAGAGAGAGAGTTGTGTGAAGTCGCCATCAAAGATGCCGAGAACCGGGACAAAGTGGCAACGCAAGCATCCCTCCTTTAATGGAAGGTGTCGACAGATTGTGCAATCTGCTTTCCTCTACGTCGGTCTCTCTCCTCACTCTGTAGCCTTCCCTTTCCCTGAAAGCTCAAGCATTGTACTAACCTAGAGCAGGAAGTAGACCCCAGATCCATGCTCACCCAGAACGTCCCCCATTTGATTTCTCTCTCTCTCTCTCTCTCTCTATCTCTCCCTCTCTGTCTAGAGCAAGAGGCGGAGAACCCTGGTGGAACTGCTGCTGTTATACTGCTCTATCCTAAGTTGGGGCTGAGCGGGCGCGATGTTCTCAGGAAGAGCGTTCTGATCAAAGTGAGGTCAAACAAAGAATTCATTTATTGTCTGTTAAACAAATATTTTTTTGGAAAGATGCGCTGAGATGTGCACTGAAGGCATCTTGTCCTGTACACAGGGTCTAAAAGCTCTGTACGCAAAGGAAGGCCAGTCCACGGAGAGAAGATCTCAACTGTTCATTCTACATAGCTCCGAAATCTCACCATTCATCGTGTGTTTCCCACGGCGGCGCCTCCATCTCGCCGCCTCCGCCATCTACTGCTCCCGAATATTCTCTCTGAATTGCCACGACAGTCCAGTTGCTTTAGTAATAATGGTCAAAGCGCCGAACTTGGTCAAAAGGGTCGCTGGAGCTTCTCTGCTTGTGGGTGGATATGGGGGCTGCAGAGCGGGTGAAAGCGTGTAGAATATCTATCCAGAGGAGCTCTTTTTTGGGATTCCCGTTCCACAACTGTAAGAATCTTAACTCCGCCCTCTCGTCCATCTTCAACGCCCCCCCTCTCTCTCTCTCTCTCTCTCTCTCTCTCTCTCTCTCCCCATATATCAATCTGACCTTATTCCTCCCTCGTCTCATCAGTTCACCGGCATCGTCTTTCTCACGGCTAAACCCTTTCCTTCTCACTATAAAACCCAGCCCACACCCCTTGTTCTGTAAGGTGCGAAGGGGTGTGTGTGTGCCTCTCTCTCTCTCTCTCGCTGAGTTCTGTATGGTTGGTGAAGATGAATAGGCAGATGCAGGAGGCGGAGGGGAATCCCAAACGACCCAGAGAGGATGCGGAAGGAGAGGAGGCAGGAGAAGACGAGAGCCACCAGCCGCAGAAGAAGCCCCGACTCTCCCTGATCCTCGAGGATACCGCCGACGGCGAAGGCGGCGAAGGGGAGTTCTCTTCTCTCATCACCAACTCGCAGCATGAGCTCGGCGCGTCCCTCGAGGCCCCATCGGACGCCGGAGGAGAGGACGTGGAGGGGATCATGCGGCGGCTGGCTGAGGCCTCCGACGACGAGCTCGGCATACCACCCAGCACCAGCTCCCGAGGGGCAGTGGCGGAGGAGCAACCGGTGTACGCCTCCGAGGAGTACGCCGCCGACGGTGACGGGGACTTCTGGGTGGCGGTGGATGACGCCGCCGCCGACCGCTACTGTGACGACCGTGGGTTTCAGCAGTCGGATCTTTTGCTATGGCTTCAGCAAATCGGGTAAGGAGGCCGAAGATCGCTGACTTTCCAATTTAAATCGTCAGCCTAACCCAAGTGCTGCCCTATCATATGCTTGCATTGATAGATAGCGACAAGGTCCAAGAAATTTTCATGAAGATCCCAAAATCGGCATAAAAATTTCCCCCGTTTGCAGAAATGAAAAATTCGGAGCAGGAAGCTAAGTGATAATCACTCCTCGTCTTCTTCGTCGTCCCCTCCGGCGGCCTTCTTAGCAGCAGCCTTGGCGTTCTTCCGCTTCACTCTCCCTGGACGGCCGCCGCCGAAGGGGCTGGTGAGGGAGAAGTCAATGTGCTTCTGGGAGTCAACCCGGACCATGAACGAGGGTATGTTCACCACCTGCCTCCCGACCCTGCGTAGAGTCGGACACCAGAGAGGGACGATACCTTAGAAAACAATCAGATACGAAGCATCATAACCACCAAGGTCAACACGGGGAGGTGGGAGAGAACAGGAGGGAGATGGACGTCGAGGGATGATCGGATCTAAAAAGTCAACGATTCGATCATCATACTCAGTATATGTACCGATGCAGGATGCACTACCAGCCGATTTACCTTCCTCTTTCTCATGCCGGTCATTAGAACCAATTCAGAGAATAATTATGAATGAATGAAGAGGAAATACTTCCGGGAGAGATTGATTCGGAGTACCTGATGTGGCGCTGCCTGATGAGCACTCGGGCATGGTGGATGGACTTGGCCATTCCAGACTTGAAAACGAGGGTCTGGAGGCGGCGCTCGAGGAAGTGCTCCGGCGTCAGCGCGAGGACGTAGTCGAGCTTGTTCTGGCTCTCGTCGAGCAGGCCGTACCTGTTCATCCTGCGCAGGAGCGCCTCCCCCTCGAAGATCCGCTTCTCGTCCTTCTCGTCAAGCTTGAGGAGCTCCTTGGCGGCGTTGCGGATGCGACTCAGAGCGTACTGCACCCTCCACAGCTCCCTCTTGCACCGCAGCCCGTATTCTCCGACGAGCTTCAGCTCCTGATCCAGACGCTCCTTCTCGTAAGGGCGCCGCGGCTTCTTGAACGTTTTACCATCTGGCAAGCCGAGGAGGAAGATGAGATCGACTGGTTCCCCTCTTCAGGACAGGCACGGCCGGTGTAGGTCGATAGGTGGAAGGGGATACGCGGTTGAAAATCAAATGAATCTACGACCTCGGAAGCTACCTTGCGATGGAGAATTTCAACCGGATCTCTAACTATTTCGAGGAATTACACCCCGTGAGACCAATCAAAACACCAAAAAATAAAATAAAAATCAAATACAGAGAACCTACAGAGCCTTGGATCTCGTTCGCCCGAGAGAATAAGAGAACATCTGTCGAACGGGGCGTCGCAACAACAAAATGTGCGACAGAAAATAGAACGCACACGGACAGATTCTAACACGCCGATTAACGATCACGTTGTCCTCAGATCACAGAATCCACAAGCCCAAGCAACAACCAAAATACAGAAACCGGTAAACAGAGTCCAAAGCGAGATTTCGACCGAGATCGACCCGTAGACAAAAATGTTCGGGAGACGATAATAGAAAGAGAAAGAGAATGATACTAACAGTTCCTGTAGAACGAAACGTGCACCATGGCTGCACGCGCCGCCTCCGCCGCCCCTCTCTTCCTGCCGGGCTCCGCCTGTGCTCGCAGCCGCTGCCGGAGGAGAAAGGAGCCTTATGCGTCCTCCAGCCTGGCCGATAAAACCCTAATGCGAAACCTGTTTAAATTAAAAAAGGCCCCTACATTTTCTATATGACACAGAAAACCCTTGCATTGATTTTAATTTCCTAACTACGTTACATCTCTAGCTATCTGGCCTGAGCTCAAGAAAAAGTGGACGCCCAACAGTGGCCCAATTTCGGTTGGCCTTTTAGCTTGAGTTACCCCAAAAAGGGTTACCGCATGTAACGAGCAAACTCTCAGAGATTGATTGATGGGCCGGAAAGAATATTGGGCCATTGGTCAAAGACCGGAAGGATGCGGCCCAAAAACGACTGGTGATTCCCCAAAATCCAAGACGGAATCTATCCCAAAAGATTTCAAGAATCGCACTATCCAAGGTGTTTCTTGAATCTGCGATTGGAAAAGTCTGCTTCCAAAATGGCACCAAGAATCCAGTTCATTCGCAAATTCCTTCTTAATAGAAAGACTGAAAAAAAATTGGGTGTGAAAAGTGGGCTTGATAGAACCATCAATCAAATGTCAAGAGTTTCATTTCGTCATTGTGTCATTTTAAAAGTCATATGCTCCTTTTTAAAATAGGCTCATTTAAAGTCAAAATTGATGTTTTAATCAGAGATCTCTAATGACTTTAGCTTTTCTCCTCAATAAGTGAGGAGTCATATTAATATTAAATAAATAATAGATCAACATTTCGTAAATGTCTCAATGACCGAACCCCTTATTTTATTACAATAAAAAAACACACATTTAAATGAGCATTTTTCTCGTCCAAATGACCTTACAATGAAGACCATATAATTATTATAAAATTAAATGTATAGTTTAAATGAAGAAAAATAAGTATAAGATCAATTAAAAGATCAAATCATGCTTAGTTTTGAGCATACTTGACATAAGACTAACATAAAAGTATTTAGATCTAATTTTTTAAAAAAATCTCACCAGCTCAGAATTCACAAAATATACTTGTGATCCATAATACTTAATTTATATTTAATTTATTTTATCATATGAAATTATTTTTGGATATATTACTGTGAATTATAATTATTTATAATAAATATTATAGTGAGAAATTGAGTGATTAATGTAACCAAATAAATGGAAATTTGTGAAGCGAAATATGAACATGAAAAATTATCCAATCTATCGTGTGCCCATGGATTTCTATCAGAATATTTGAATGAATGACATTTAATTAATTTATTGAAGTCATATTGTTCATTCTACCATATAAAATCATTCAATATTAATAAATATATTTTTTTATAGTGTCTTTAAACACTATGAATATCAAAGTTGTGATTTTATACACTGAGACTTGTGACTCAAGATGTTACCAGATTATTCAATTTTATCTGAGGTGATTTGAATTAGTTTTGATCACTAAATTATTAATTTTAAAAGACACATAATTAGCTTTATGTTCACGATATTATATCTCCTTTTGATTGATTTGAACCAACATAAATTAGATATAGACAATGCATCTTAACAATATATTGTACTAATTTCTCTTATCATTAATAAACTGATCAAATTAACTCCCAAGATGTTTGAAGTAGAGTTTATTTTAGATAAAATAGAACTTAGAATATCACATAAATCGAAAAATAGTTTTCATGTGATTTGCTTATAGATTCCACCTCTTTTTAGTTGCTTTCTGTTAGAGAGTGATTGTTATTATCTTCTCTACAACTTCAAATTATATTCATTTACTACATATAAAATCTAGTGGGGAATTATGAGGTCCTTCCTAAGTGGTCAAAATGCATGAAATCACTCATCAAGAAATATTATCTCAATATCCTTGATGTGAAAAGGTGATGATGAAACTACATGAATTCACTCTTCATTGATCTATTAAAAGTTGCACCAACTTCAATCATCTATCAACATCCTTGATGTGAAGAGGAGATGATGGAACCACTTGACATTATTAAAGTTAAAATAACTCTATAAGAGAGCGACACAATGAAATAGAGGAGAGGGCAATGGTAGAGATGTTTTTTTATTGGTTTTCATATTTAAAGTAACCACGCCTAATCTTTACATATACTATAAATGTAGTTTACTATTGCATTGAAACTTAAATTTTTTATAATGAATTTGTCGATCTTGACTTTCCAATATATATTGTCATAACTTTGTTAGGTCCTCGGTGGGCCTAACTTACTAAGACAATAAACAGGTCTCCATGGAACCCAACAACCCCTATCAAAGGGACCAAACATCTCTTCAAGTGATGACAGAATGAGGGGCAGCTATGTCTTTTCCTCACAAAAGAGGAAAGTGGTATTAAAGGGGGAGAGTAGGGGTATTTTGAATGTCCCCTCTAAATCTAGGGTTTTTTAGAGCCAAAGCTATACTTTATACTATTTAGTCTTATATTTCAATCTCTATCTTTTATAAATCTATTGTGATTATCTTTTGAGATTTAGGTCTTACTAAACTCTCACTCTTTTTGTTAATTCACAAAGAATAAATGTTTTCAATCATCAAATAAAAAGTTATAATATATGTTGTTAGTGTTGGAGCCATAAAGGTAACATATTTTGATGACCAAAAAGTTCAATTAAAAATATAATCAATTGAATGAATTATACTTCAATGAGATGTATACATACATGAATATAAATGCATGCATCATGTGAATATACTAAATATACTTCATGATGCAATAAGTTAGAACATATATATGAAATATATAAGTTAAAATATTATGTATAAAAATGAGAAATTAATATATAAAAGCCTCATGACATAGATCAATATAATTTCATCATAATGTCATGAGAATTCATCATTTAATATGAGGAATACCCTTATTTATAGAATACCTTGCTTTATAAAAATCTTGATAATCAAAGAACTAATCATTTAAATATGTAAATTGATGAGTTTTGATAAATTTAGGTATGAAAACTTGATGAGTTACCTATAGTTTCATGATTTTACTTTATCACAATCAAATATTTTTAACACCAAATCAATCAAATGATTTATTGAGTGTTGATTTTATCAAATAAAGATTATTTGAATATTATTAAATATATGTTGAAAATCATACAAATCACTATCTACATAGAAGTTATGATTTAAAATATTGAGATTGTGATTTATGAAGTATATGTACATCTCATATTTTATTTGACTGAATTCGAATAAGAATTCATTACTTTTGTGAGATGTTATATCAAGATTTACTATAAAGCTTATTAGATTTTTATTGGGTCTTTGTGAACTAACTAACTTAGATACAAATGTTACATACTAAAATATTCACATGTTGGTTTTCTTAAAAGATATTTGAAATTATGAAAAGGCATGTTGTATTAGATTTATGCAAGCTTTGAATTTAATTATATTTCAAGTAAATATAGTCATTATAAGATCTTAGAAAAAACAATGAGAAGCTCATACATGATTTACCTATAAGTATACTAATCTCCAATAGGAAGAATAAACTAATTGCTATCTCTATTCTTTTAGGTACCATTTGCCTCTATCAAGTGTTTTTTCACGTAGTGCATTGAAGACAAAGAAAAGAATTTTTACTAAAAATTTGTTAATGTGAAGTCATTAACTTGAGGAATGCAATCAAGCAGTCATTTTTCCTTTGAGCTGAACTTTACTACAAACCCTTTAGCTACAATGCCAATAGAATAATAAGAAAAAAACAAAGATTAAAGTATCTATATCTTCATCTTCTACTACTAAAGTTTGGAGAAATGAACGTTCATCTTCTAGATAAACCCATAATGATATTCATTATGGGTTATAATCATGATTATTTTATTGATTAATCACTTATGAGAATTCTCATTAAATAGCTATTTGACCTCCTAGAGCCGTGAATTTAAAAGAAGATTTCTAAGTGAAATCTTGTGGGAGCTAAGCCTTGTTGGAGCTATGATTATATTTTAAGTGAATATAGTCATTGGAGGATCTTGAAAAATCTGTGTGAAACTCATACAAGATTTAACTATAAATATTATTAATCTCCAATGAGAAAAAAAGCTAATGATTATCTTTATTCTTCGAAGTATCTTTTACTTTTGGTCAAGTATTCTTCCATATAGTGCTTTGAGAAGGAAGAAGAGTATTATTACTGACATTTCATTAATGTGAAGACATAAACTTGAGAAATCAATCAAGTCATCATCTACCCTTGAGCTGAACATTCCTGCAAACCTTTCAACTACTATGCTAATAGACCAACAACAAGAAGATGAAGATTGAAATGTTTACATCATCATCTTACACTGTTGAAATTCGATATGATAAGTATTCACCTTCTGAATAAAGTCATGGTGACATTGTTAGATTTATTTGTAAGTTAAATTATGATTATATCTCCTAATTAATCATTTGAGGGATATATCCTATTAAACAACTACTTGTCTTACTTAGAATTGTGAACCTAGAAGAAGATGTCTGGGTGAAATCTTGTCAAAGTTGAACCCTTAGAATTAAGGAGTATGATTAGTGTGACTAATTAGTAGAACTAAAAAATAAGGCATATTTTTGAAGAGTGGATGTAGGTTAGTCCCAAACCACTATAAAATAGTGAATTGAAAATTAGAACTCATTAGGTATAACTTGATAAAGGTAGGAAGTATTGGAGAGACATAATGTGAAAGAGAAAAAAAACTATGCCAATTCAACCCCCCTTTTTGACCTTTGCTTTGATCTAAAACTCAACAAACCCTTGGAAGTAGGTGTGATTAATGGACCAAAAAATAGTTGTGTTTTTAAAGAGAAGATGTAGATCAGTGTTGAACTATTATACAAATAGTGAGTCCACAATTACAACTTATTAGGTCTAACTTGATAAGGGTGAATGAACAAAGTCCCAAAGAGAAATACTTTGAAGAAAAAAATGGTGAATTGTGGACTCACTATTGATAATATCTCATTTTTTAGATGTAATGTGAGTTAAAATAATAAAATATTTCTTTAATTTCATGAAAATAAATTATAATCATTGAATAATTTTTTAAAAATGTTTTCATATTTTTAGTGAATTTTAGTTATGATTTTTTTCAGATTAAAATGAATTACCTAATATTTTTTAAAATAAATAAATAAATAGACATTATGTATTCTCAGGAGTAGTTATATAATTTCTATTTGAATCGATGCCTCTAAATGCACCACATACCCTTTTCTGGCAATGAATCGACGGCTGATCGATACTTATATCACGCTAATATTTTCTCATTTTTTAGGATGGGCCACGTACCCTCAAGAGTAAACCAATCGGACGACGGAGAGCATGTAGTGAAACCAACATATTAAGTCATGTATGGGCATATCAACAATTATAGATTATTTTTAGGTAAAATGGAGATAATTGATTATCGCCAACAAAATAAAAAGGGCAAAGGTTCACTAGTGATAACTATTCCATCTTCTCTCTCCTCTGCGTGGTTAGAGCCTCTAACAACTTGTGAACCCTCCTCACTCCCTCAGCTGCACCCAAAGCCTTCGACAGGTGGTCATAAGTCTTCTCCTTTACCCCAAATGTTAGTGACAGCAACGTCGAACCATTCTCTCCATGGAATCCTTCCAATGAGTAGCACAAAGTCGTTAGACAATATTTATGTGCCTTTTAGCGTGGTGCGACATGATTGGATGATACAAAACCATCGCACCAACGTCTCTTGCTGTTCTAGAGGCAGACCCATCAAAGGGCAGTAGTAGTTTTAGATTTATTTTCCGTTTCATTTAATTTTTGTCACGAACAATAATTTTCATATGTTTGTTAGAAATAATTAGAAGAACATGTGATTTACTTGATTAAAAGGGGTTCCTTTCTCTCTAAAATCCTCTGTAACTCGTCGTGAATCATCTAGGGAGTGATTTCAAATTGTTTTCCATCGATTTCGATCGACAACACCAGCTAAAATTCCTTGCCATTTTTCTGCTGGGCGGAATGATATTCTGACGATTTCTCTCTAATTAATTAGTGGTTTGTTGATTTTATTGTTTTATTTTAACCTTTTACTCCTTATTAATCGATGTGAAACTGATTTAGGCATTTTCCAGCATGATTTCATACATTTTTGGTGAATTCTCTCTTGCATATTCATCTAGAAATTGCGGTCAACATAGGGGAGAGATGTGTTGACTACAATTTTATCTCTCCTAATTATCATCTATTTTCTTTTCTCTCTTCTCTCCTCCAACTAAAAATTCATTTAGATCCCTTTTTAACCCCATTTCTATCTCCCAAAAATTCATCAAAAAGTCCCTTCAAAATCTCACATCTATCCCCCAAAATTTTCTTCCTCTAATCCCTTCTAAATCCCACATCTATCTCCCTTTTCTTTTCTCTATTTATTAAATATTATTTTCTATTATTTAATTCATAAAAATTCTAAAAAAATATAGAATCACTAAAATAATAAAAATAAAATTAATATCTATTACAGGTTATTCTTACTCCTTGTGTTCGACCTAAGGCTCATTGTTTTACTAATTATTCATTAAGTTTTAATTATAAATATTATTAGATTATGGGTATTTAAATTCAACAACAAAAGCTCATCAACTATAAAAATAGTGATTCCACAATTTGTTTCATCTATTCCTCTTTCTTGAGCTTAGCTGCCTAAAACCTTATGTTAAGGATCAATGTTTCATATGTTTTAAATAATTTCTTACGTCCATGCTAGACAATATTATTATTTTATCAATAATATGACATCATTATGACAAGAGACAATGATTCTCTTGTTTGATAACATATAATATTAAAAAACATATACAAACAAAAGACACTTATTCTCCAAACACAAAAAGTTGATTTGATGGTTGATGCCCTCTTTGAGCCCCTCACCAAATCATCAAAAATTTAGATCCACATAGTTCTTGAAAAACCAAATAGATCATTATCTACATATCTTCAAGAAATGTTTTATTATATTGTATGGTGTCACGCAAAACATGGATTCACACTTGCACTTGTGTGATGATTGGTTGTATTTACGCTATAGACTATTATATCTCTTTATATTTATATCTTTGTGTATGTCACTCTCTCTCCTCACCCCTCTTCTATCTCTCATGAAAAGATTAAGTTTCTCAAAAAATTGATATATATATTTAGTGATTACCTTATATATTTAGGACAACTTTTTGATTGTTCCTTAAACAATAAATATTTTTTTATTAGTATGGACGTAAAATACTTGGTGCTAAATACCTTCAATTCTTCATTTCATTTGCACAAATTTAGAAGCATGTAAAATTCACTCAATATTTTGAAATGTTCTCCTTTCTATTCCCTTTTTCACATATATTATTATCATGTGACAAACAACTAAGGAATATAAATTTGGCTGTAACAAAAATCAAGCAACATTCCTAATATGTAAAAACTAGTTTTTATTTGATAAAAATATTACAAAACCTCTTCATAGATAAATTATTAGTCAACAATGAGCATGAGGGATATGAAACAGAATTAGAGACCTAAAATTATGTGAAGAACTTATGATAAGAATTTAATGGTAAAAATAGTAATTATAGTAAAAATTACATTATTTAGTAAAAATGCATAAATATAGAAATATAAGTACTCCCTTAAAAGTGCACAATAACAAATGAAAATTTTATGGTATGATACAATGATTGTGAACGTATGCAATCTGATTATGCAAAGAGCACATCAAAAATAAACTTTGGACCAAGAGGTTGATCTATGATAGGAAATAAAGTTGCACTATGTGGAGCATATAAAATTGTGAAATTATATCTCAACCCAAGAAATGATTAATAAAATTAATATAAACACTTCAAAGTTTAATAATTCCTTCGTTTTTGATGCTATAAATGTGAAAATTGATTTTTAATATTTGTTGAATTTTCTGTGTGATGAATGATGATATTAAAAGAATTTTATCTATGAATAAATATGATATTAAGTGATTAGTATTTATGAGATTTACTTATCTGAATGATATTAAAATCCTATGAATAGCAAGTGAAATCTAAATATGTGTTCCTTAAGATGAATGATTTCAATATAGGGTAGAATAAATATTTAAACACAAATTTAAATACTCTATGAAATTATCAAAGTAAGCCTTAGGTCAAGGCACATGATAAAATCTGGAAAATCTAGGATATAATGGTTGTTGTGAGTTTCAAACCTAGTAATTACATAGTGACGTATTTTTAACTTACATAGACTTAAAGACCAATGAAACATGCTTAATTAGTATTGTGCCTAACAAAATAAATGTTCATTGTCAAGATAAAAACCCAAGTTTTGAATTTCAAATTAAGTGGATGCCAGAAAAATGAGATTCAAGGTGTGAAGGATAGAAGGGTCAGAATCCCATGTACAAAATGACAAGATTTTCATAATGGGTTGAGTGGTTTTCAAGATAGAAAATGACTAAAAAAATCTCTTATAAATATAAGAGAGTGATTGACAAGGTAGAGTTGATCCTTCTATGGCTAAATACTTCTTATATATGAAGTTCAATTACCACAAGCTTCAAGTGAAAGGATAACACTACATTCAAACTACTATTTACATTAGTGATGTAACATGTATCTTGTATATATCTCAACAATCTGTCATCACTAGCTTCATTAGAGGTCATTCACACTAGTCTCAATAATAATCTCACAGCACAATTTCAAAGAAAAATATACTATTATATCAAAGTGTAATTCTACATTAGTGATATGAAAGTGACTTGAATCAATGGTTCATCATCTTAATCAAGCCTTAAGGTAACTAGGTAGCAAGTGAAGAGAGATTTCGATGAAAGAACAAGGTGTTATTAGCTTGGTTGTGCCCAAAAAAGGTATGATCTTTATAAATACTAGACATGTGTGATTGAGTGGTTGAACTCATGAATTTTAGTGTTTTCTAGAGTAATAATTGAAATATGGTTGGGGATTGATATGAGACAACGTAGTTTAGTGAGATTTGAACTAGTGTAAGAAATCTTGGTATTTTGTGTTGGTGAGGGAAGAGAGACAAAGAGAAGTTAGAGTTGAGTAAGGAATCATACGTTGAAAGAATTGTGTGAGAACACATGTCAACACATTGACTAGTAGAAAACTAGTGAGTGAGAATTTAGAAACCATGTGATAATATCTCATTTTTTAGATGTAATGTGAGTTAAAATAATAAAATATTACATATATTTCCTGAAAATAAATTATAATTATTGAAGAAAAAATTTTAAGCAGGTTCATATTTTTTCATGAATTTTTATTAAATTTTATGATTTATTTCAGATTAAAATGAATTATGTACTATTTTAAAATAAATAAATAAATAAATAATATCTATTATCACTTGATCCGATGCCTCTGAATGTGCCACATCACCCTTTTTTGGTAGCAAATCGACAACAATTCGATACTTATATCACACAGATATTTATCCATTTTTATCTCCCAAAAATTCATCCAAAAGTCCATTTGAAATCCCACATCTATCTCTCTTTTTCCTTTAAATATTTATTCAATATTAGTTTCTATTATTTAATTCGTAAAAATTCTAAAAAATATCGAATCACTAGAATAATAAATTAAAATTTATAATCATGACATGTTATTCCTACTCATTGTGTTCGACCTGAGACTCATTATTTACTAATTAATCAATTAAGTTTCAATTATAAATATTCTTAAATTATGGGTATTTAAATCTAACGACAAATTCTCATCACCATGACAATAACCAATTCATCACCCTTTCCCTCACCCTCTTGGTGTTGCTTATAGCCATTACAAACCTAATAATTAATATAAGAGATCATCTTTAAAGGTAGATATTAATACATCTCAAAGATAATATTATATAACTAGTGAAACAATTAAATCTTCAAACCCTAGGCCCTCATGTTTGATGGAATAGTTTATACATTATAAAAAACTAGAGTTAGAATTTAAACCATGGGTCAAAGATCAAACATATAGAAGATGATTAAGGATGCAACACAAAAATCTCTAGATGAGTCCATAAATGAGCTACCTCTACATTGAATGAAAGAGAAATGAATATCTTACTCAATACCATTAGTATTTGTAAATTAAATTGTGTATCAAGTTCTGAAACAACTAAAGAGATATGAGATAAGCTAGAAGTAACTTATGGAAGAATATCTAAAGGATACCAAGATCAGCATCTTGATAAATAGGTATGAAGTATTTTAGATAAAAGAAGGATAGCCTAATCATAATTTTGTTGAAATATTTGATGCAAAACTCAATGAGATGAAAAAAACTTTTCAAAATATTTACTAATAGTGAATTAAATCAAAAATTGTTTGGATAGTTGACCAATGAATGGATGGTGAAGAAAACAGTCATGATTGAATCTAAAAATTTTAAAATTATGCATTTTGATGAAACTATTGGACCATTATTAGTGCATGAGACTAATATAGTTAGTAGTAAATGATGATGATGAGATTACTTTACTATCTAGAAAATTGAATATATTTATGAAAATAAAGAGATATTCTATGTTAAAAATGGTATAAATAGATTCTCAGAAAACTTTGACAATCTATGTTTGGATGTAAGAAACCATGTCACTTCAAGGTCAATTTCTCACTATCAAAAAATAAATTTGGGTCATAGAAGGAAGGTAATGATATCAACATGGAGTGACAGTAATTGTAGCATGGATGATAAAAAAAGAAAATAAATGCCTTTGCTTAATGGCAAAATCTTCGGAAGTATATAACTCCATCTCATCTAGTTTTAATCATCAACTACAAGAAAGATTATTGATAACGTCTCATTTCTATATACAATGTGAGGTAAAAAAGAATATAATTTTGCATGAATTTCATGAAAATAAGTTAGAATTGATGAAAAATATATTTGTTAAGGTTTTATTTTTTCGATGAATTTTAGTTACTCGCATAAATTATTTTAGTGAAATATAATATATTATTTTATGAAATATATAAATGCATAAATAAATAAATAAAAAGCTGACATTGGGCTCACTACTTTGCTAGCCATATTTTGGGCCATAGTGTTCACCACATCTAATATTGGGCCATATTAGGCTCGCCCTATGCATCTCAAGACAATGAGGACTAAAGTCCATGTACACTAGACTCGTGTGTGAAGTTTCAATTTTTCTGATCATAATTAGGCTAATGCAAGGCCTCTCTTGGGCCCAATAGGTGTTGGGGCAAATTTGGGCCTAGATTAGCCCTCTAGAACTGGTGGTGAAATTTGAGCAACTTGTTAGGAGAGGAACTTGACAAGGGAAGGGGTCATTATTTACTAACATGAAATGCCCATGTAAAATAATTAATGTGGGACTAAATATCTCACATGTTTTTTAGATTGATCATAATCGTCAAATCACTAGATGATAACTCTTAATATATACATGATAATGTCCTTAGTATTTCTGTGATTTATGCTTTAATTTTAATTAAAATTCTTGCAAAATACTTTAAATTGGAAAAGTTAGATTTAAAATAATTTATATGATTTTAATGTTAATTTATAAAAATTACATGAAGAAATCAACCATGTAATATGATGAAAATATTTCTCACATCTTTTTATTTTTTATATTATTTTTGATAATATTTCTACGTTTATTCTGATTTTATAGAAATATTAAGAAAATTTTAAAAAAATCTTTTATTCAGAAAATCAGTGAAAATCCTGAAAAATCGGCAAAAATCATGTTAGATGATCAATTGATTCTCCATAGATAAATTCATCAAGTAAATTTAAAATATCAATTTTAAATCATGTTATAATTAAATGCATGTCATTTTTATTGTTTATAATCATTTAAAACTAATGAAAAGTTAAATCTTTTTAGGGTTTTTGTGTTGATGGCCGATGTATGGATTGCAGCAAGAAATATGACAATTAATTGTAACAAATCAGTGAAATATGTGCAAATGAAGATTGAAAATGTGTTTCTAGAGAAGAAGGCATCCTCGATTATTCTACACCCCTCTTAGATGAAAAACCCCTCTCGTTCAGCCACTACAGACACCAAATTTCACCCAATTAGTCCATCTGATACAAAAGATGGATTTCATCAAAATTTCTCCCTCATTTTGTTGCTAAAGAGATTTAATTTCTTTCAAGAATCTTCCCCATTCTTCTCCCAATTTAATGGTGAAGAATTTCTTCCGAAGATCCTTCTCCGGATGCCATGGCACGCTCAAAGTTGAATCACCTTCATTGCTCGATTTCAACAAGTGAGAGTTGCTGGAATTATCAAAAATCGATTGCAAAAGGTGTAGGAAACCAATCAGTGCACTAGGCCTACACAAATCGATCATATTTGGGCAGAAATCCAATCAACGACTACTGCCTAGTTCTTCCTTAAACTTTAATTTATGTTTATTTTTACTATTTGAGATTCCAATAATACTTCTTTTGATCCTTTCTCATGTTAGGAACAAAAGCCCTTTGCTATTAATTTTTTATTTTCATCATTTTGGCTTCGATTTGATCCATTACAAGTCCATGTATTTTCGTCGACCATGAATTTGGGGTTGTTCTTTGTGAGCTGACATAAGCTAACGTCAATGAACCCCAAATTCGCATTTTTAGCTTATTTCACTATAATTTGGCTAGAAAATAATTGTAAAAAATAATCTACCAACTAAAAATTATAAATAATTAATAAATTTCATCCTCCCTATGATCAACCTAGAAAATCTACTATAAAAAATATTTTTCTTAAATTATCTTATTTTCCAGAATTTATAAATTTTAAATTTGCTAAATTTTCTTAGCAATGAGAAAAAAAAGTTAGACACTAGATGACTTATTTGATGATGTATAACACACAATGTCACCCATATTCAAGTGGTTGAGTGGCAGAGGTTCAAAACCTAGAATGTGTAATCATTTAGTAGGTTTTCAGAATCATCAAACTGTCATAGTAGTTTAATAAAATGATGTACAAAGTGCCACATCATCACATTGTTTCATAAAAGTGGCAAATGTTTAAATCTCATGGATCCTAGTGTTTGTGCAATTGGATGACACAAAGCACCATATACCTCAAGCATCAGTGACATATGTAACAACATATAGTGGTTAAATCAAACAACATACAGAGTGTCATGTGACCACCAACTTAAGTGATCTCTCAACTCTCTTCATGACATAAATCTCATAATTGGTTATCATACTATAAAATAGATATTATCAATTATTATTGGTGAAAAATAAAACTTCCAAAGAGTCATTGAGAAAAATTATCCATTATTCTCTCCTTCACATGATCAAAGCTTATAGTGGTTGGCGAGCTTCTTTCACCTCCCTTGGCACACTTAGAGCCTTTGGAGAGTGGCCAACTTTTCCCTTTCCCCCATATAATGGTGATAGTGCTGATGAACCCTTCTGGCGAGTGGCATAGCAACATCATGTGACTCTTTTGTGACTTCCCAAGTGATGCAACAAGACCAAACTATTCAAAGTCATTGCATTGACATTTCTAGTTGATCTAGAGGCAAAGCCATCGAAAGGGCTGAGTTTGTAATTTTTTTCTTAATTTTTTTCTTTTTAAGTCATAAATGATAATTTTATATATTTTCTAGAAAGAACATGTGGAACTAGATATTTCATTGATAAAAGGCTTAAGTTCCATCTCAAATCCTCCATAACTTGTCTGACATCACTCTAACCATATTTCTGAATCATTTTTCATCAAATTCTATTGATAAATCAAGATCAAATCCCTGCCATTTATCTATGAACATGAATGGAAAATCTGTGGTATCTTCTCAATTTTAAGTGTGATAGTAAGTTTTTTATTTTTTTCATTTGTTAATCATTATTAATCGATGCTAAATATATTTAGATATTTTTATGCGTGATTTCTGATAACATACTAATTTCATATATTAATATTGTCCTTCATACATGATTTACATACTCTCATGACTAAACTTAATAGGTTATCTTAACTAATTCTTGAATTATGAATTTTACATGAAAATTTACATTTAAGGCATCTTAAATCTAATTTTAATAGCTTTTTTGAATCATAAATATCATTAAATATTTATTAATTTTAATTTATAAAATTTGGTTTGATTGTCTTAAATAATACTGAAATTAATGATAAACATAATTCAAGAAAAAACTAATTTTATGTATTAAAATATTCTTAATATATTAATTCATATATTAATAAATACATATATATTTTCATAGATATTTTTTAATACTTAATATATCATTTTCATCTTTTACTAAAGACCCTTATTATTTTTATTTAATTCTTAATTTCAGGAAAGGAGAGTAAAATTGGGCCGAGCCTAATTGAGAAGTTCATGAGCTTCTCATAGAAGGGACCATCCCATTATTTCAAAGAGATCAAGCGTCCCTCGTAAAAGTGAAAATTGTCCAACAACTAAGGAAGCCTGCCTTATAATGAAGGCATGTGTAATCTCCCCTTTGGCACGCCCTTTCCCCTTAAATGAAGGGCTAGTATTCCCTCAAAGAGGTTATCCTAATAGAAGAGTACTATCCTAGGGCAGCAGTCAACCATGTTATGTAGGGGCAAGAAGGCCCCAAGATCAAAGGACCCAAAAGTCCAATTTTCAACCTGAGTTCTTAAAAAGGGACAAAAATTCGTAGGAACGACATCCATCTGTAGAGGAGAGGGAAATTCACACAAAAAGAAGAGGAAATCTCCAAGAACTTCAAGCGGATCAATCTAAGAATTCCAAGGGGTAGTTCTGGTTGAAGTACTCCAATTAACATAAATAAAGAATTTTATTTTCTAGTTTTTCTTTGATGTGTTCTTTACGAAGTTATTCAATAAAATTTGTACCTTTTAAGTTTCTCCTCTTAAATCCTCTCATCTTGTTGACCCTCTAAGTGCCATAGATGATCCAAGAAAGAGGTAGATTAGAAAATTAAGATTTTGGGTTTCTTAATTTAAATTTAATGTTCTTTACAACAAGTTTTACATTTCTTCCCTAAAAATTAATTCCCTTGATACATACTTGATCTCTTAGGCACCACTAAGATTGATCCAATTTCCAAGAAGCATTAAAATTTTGGGTTGTTGTGATAAATATGATTTAATTTTCTTTGCACTTTATAATTTAAGTAACCCCAAATCATATCTTCCCTTATTCTTTCCCTTGATTTTCCTCAAATTGAGGATTATCTAATCATTAATTTATTTTTTCTTTAATTTCTTCTCTTGTGGATGCCCTATTCATCTTTTTTACAATCCTCTAGTCTCTCTCTTCCCTAAAATCAATCATAAGAAAAAAATCATTTGAACTCACCGTAGATTACTCAATTATCTGTGGATTGACTTAAATTCTACTTTATGCACCCCTATAGTTGCATTAGAAATCAGTCATATAAATTTTATCTTTGATCATCGCAAATAATGAAATTTAGGGCTATCAATTTCCCACATTTTTTGCGACTTGTATGTTGTGTATTTGTCTGGAAATAATGGTCAATGTGACTCTTATGCACGAACAGGCCCTATGATTGCATTGACCCACAAATTTCTCTCTCCTATTCTTGTCTAAATTATCTTGCTCTCCTCTCTCTATCTTATTCCCTTTGAGACCTCAATTCTATCTCCCTCTTCTTCTCTTTGATTCCCTTCGAAACCTAACATCTATCTCCCTCTTCTTCTCTCTCTAAATCCCTTCAAAACCTCACATCTATGTCCCTCTTCCCTCTCTCTCTCTCTCTCCTAATTTCTCTCTCCTATTCCCTTCAAAATCCCATTTCTACCCCTCTATTATTCGCCTATGAATTCCCTTCTCTCTTATTTTTATTCTTTCACCTAAATAATCCAAAAACTATTAATTTCTTATTATTTATGATTTTATATTACTTAAATAATAATAAATGAAAATAATATAAAGTTTCTAAAATTGCTTCAAAATTAAAATCCAAATGAATCTTCATAGCATATTATTTCTTCTCCTTGTGTTTGACTTGAGACTCATATTTATACTAAATATTATTTTATGTTTCATTAAAAATATATAATTAGATAGTGGTATTTAACATCAATGAAAAGTACCTATGAATTATATATTTTCATTTTAACGAGTATTGAATTGAATCTTGTTTCATTTGACATTTGGTCTGTTTAAAATTTGGCTAAAATTTTAAATGATGAAACTTAATTATTTTTAAGGTAAGACGTCAAATTAACATTTTAAAATTATGAATTCGTTACTAATTAGTTCTTGATATAAATGGTTTTCAAATCAATGTACAAATGTGTAGACAATTGAATCACCAATAGATTCTTGATAATAAACTCAAAGAAACTCTTTGTTTGCAGGTTGAGCATCACTTATTCAATGATCCAAACTGATGGAAACATTACTGATTCAAGATATTAAATGTTTAGACTATAGTCTGATGTATTATGACTCATCAGGAAACAAAAATATGATTTCCACTTATTTGGAAATAAGGAATTTGACCAAAAAAATCAGATAAGTTGGTCGACAGAGTTCTAACATCGACAAAAGAAACAATGTTAATTTAATTGAACATTTTTAAAAAATAGAAGAAAAAATTTGAAAAAATGGTTCAAATGTTTTTAAATAAGTTAGGTTTCAAAAGAAACAAACAGAAAGCAAAACAACTATGAAATGAAATGGAAAACTCTTGAGGTGCCACCGATAAGTCAAACATCAAATGTTTGAGGAAAGAAAATATGTACAAAATCAAAATAAAAATGTAAATTTATACTTTAAATTTTCAAATCCTGTTGTATGACTATGACTCACATGAATCCATTAACTTATATTCTTGATTTATCTCAATAAAATGGTTCTTACACATTTAATTCAAAATTTCTACTTTTTACCTTTTAATGAGGCATTTATATAGAATTTTCATAAATTATATCACAAAAAATTGATTTTATCATGCAACATTAGATCAAAAATTTTAATGAACTAGAAAACTATCCCATTTCAAGGCTCAATAAGAGGTGAGGGCATAATTAAATATGATTCCTCATAGACCCCAAATTTATTATTTCTATTAGTCTCATTCTAGTCTTTCATGCCATTTCATCCTCCCTCTCCTCTTGCTTCAACAAACATGAGCGGCTGGGATACTTTGATAGTCTTTGCGAAGAAAAATCATTGATAAGCATCAATCCTTGGGTTGTTTCCTTTGAATTGAGCCAACAAATAAAGAGAAGACTACAAGTATTATTGGAACCATGAAGGTAACATGTTTTGATGATGATAAAACTATCAAAGATAAATTAGGAATAATCAAGTTGATCAATTATGTTTTAGGAATATACACACATACATGAATATAAATGAATACGTTACACACATACATGAAATAAACATTGTGATGTAATATATAAAATTATATACATGAAGCAAATAAATCATGATTTTGATCATACAAATAAGAAGTAGTTAATGTATGAAAGGCTCATGATATTAACCTTAATAATCAGATCATAATATTATGAGAATTCATCATTTTGTATACTATTGTGTGAATTACCAATATTTAGAAAAATCATGATAGTTGACGAAGTAATGTTTTAACAAGAAAAATAATGAGATTCAGTAAAGTTAAAAATATAGGTATGAAAGGTTTCTTAGTTACCTATGTTCTCATAGTTTTACTTTATAATGATTGAATGATTTTAACATTGATAACTTATGAAAATTACATGTTAATGTGTTATTAAATCAGGGAGAATAATGAATATTTAAGAATTATTTCACAAGTTATCATGTTAATTATTTTATTTGTCATTTTAATCAACCTACTTAAATCTTGATTTAAATTGTTCTTTTATAAATAAAAATAAAATTGATGAGAATTTATTTCATATGTTGAAGCTTAATTTTCATTTAATTTATTTTTAAATAATATTCTGTTGTGCTAAATTTTTATGATTAATTGAAATATATTTTCTATAGTTTTTCTAAAATTTTTAGGCATTAACATAAATAAAATAAATAATAAATAAAAATGGGCACACCATTAGTAGGCCAAAGGCCACACCACATCTGGGATCAGGCCCAAAGGGCACACTACCTTGTGGCCGAACAAATTGAGTGGCGGATCTGGATTAGATCTGGGTTCAGGTCGTGTAGGCTCACTTCCCCAACCTACTAGGAGCTAGGAGTTAGGTTCAGTCATCCTTGGGACCCAGTGATTAGGTCCAGTCATCCCTTTTGGAGGTGACTCTAATGAGACAGAGAAAAGTCTTAATATATATTACTAAAAACTTTCTAAACATTCTGATATAGAACTAAACCACACCTTCACACCTTTTTCAAATCTCATGATAGAGAGACAATAATAATAAGATCTGATGATCCAAAGGTTGTCACGTCACCACCCACCATTGCACAAAAAGTAGCACCAAATCTAATGACAATTGTTATCAAATCCAACACACTAGAAGCGGCCACGTCTCTATCGCTAGGACATGGTCTATCACCTACACGGACCTTGATAAAGCATGCAAAAAAGGAGCAAGAGGTGAAATAGATCTGATGGTGATTAAGAGGCCACGTCATTTTCTCAAAAGCAAAATGACAGTGCAAGGATCCAATGGTCTTCATTGAGCCACGCGTCGGTAGACATATTTACAAATATCGATTATTGTCTTGTAAAATAGATGATATCGATTATTCTCTTATGCAACATAAGGGTACATGTGTAAATATCAATTATCATCTAGTAAAATAGATAATATCAATTATTGCTACATGAGAAAGGGGAAAATGTAAGACAAAACACAAAAAAAATTAAAAAAATATGAAAAAAAATTAGAAGTTAAAACAAAAAATATGATTTTCAAATTTAGGAACAAAAAGGAGGAAGAGGAGAGAGAAAGGGATCTTTTTTCAAGTTGTTCTTGAGAAAAAATATTATTCTTTTTTATGTGAAAATAGAATTCCAAGGAATGCACTATTGATTTTTGATCATTCTCCTCTACCCTTCTCATCTTAAATCCATTCCATTGAACTAGATGCAAAATTGAGAAGTGCTACCTAGAGGTTGCCATCAAGTCATATATTCTAAGAGTTGTAAGTTTGATCTTTAATAGAGTTTTTATTATTTTCTTATTCGTTTGTGAAATAAATTTATTTTCGTAGCTTTAATTAATTATTTACTTATTTATTTTCTATTTTCATCATTCTAAAGTATATTTCATTTCTTATTCTATTTTATTTGATTTTTAAATTCGTATCTACATTTATTTACCATTTTATTTCCTTTATTACTTTGAATATCATTTAAATCTTTAAATCAACTTCATAATCTATTAAATTAAAGAATAAAAAGATTTTTAAAAGCTTTCCCTGAGGAGATGACCTAGCTCACCACTATATTCATTTAATATTATTTTTTGTGAATCTAGTTCTATAAATTATTAAAATTGAATGATGATTCTAATAATGACTTAGGGTCACATCAAACATCGAATTAATGAAATGATCTATTAGGTGTCAAAATTATCAAATATGATTTTCTAAATAATATCAAATATATGTTGAAAATTATACATACCATTCTCAATAAAAAAAGATATGATTTAAATGTCAAAATTGTGATTCACGAAGTATACTTATATCTCATGCTTGATTTAATTGAATTCAGATGAGATTTGAATTAGAAATCATTACTTTGGTGTAATATGTTATGTCAGGTCCATAACATATTTTCATGAACCAATTCATATCGAATATAAATGTTGTGTTAAAAGATTCACATGTTAATTTCTTTAGAGGATATTCAAAATAGTAAAAAAGATGCCATATTAGATGCATGTAAGTTTTTAATTAAATCATATTTTAAGTGAATACATCATTTGAGATCTTATAAAATTTGTGAGCTCATAAAAAATTTATCTATAAATATGACCAATTTTTAATGAGAAAAATTAATCCTTAATGATTGTATTTATTTTTCCACATTATTCTTCTTACGTCCAAGTGTTTTTCTACAGTGCATTGAAGAGGAAGGAGAAGATATTATCTTGAATGTTTACCAAATGAGGATGTATTCACTTGAGGAGTATAATCAAGCCATCATCTCTCGTCAAGGTGAGCTCCACTAAAAGCCTTATGTTGAACTCAATTTAAGGGTGAATATGTCATTGTGACACAACCAAGTTCAGGCAAATAACATTTATAAAACTCACTCTTTGGTTTAGAATGAGTAAGGGTTTATTCTCAAGGAGTGTAGGTAATGATAGTAAGAATTTCACATATTTTATTTTTTATATATACATAGATCTATTTGAGATGGAATGAGTGAGATTAAATATGAAAATGGTGAAGATGAGAGATGGAGGTGGCAAAGAGGAGATAATGAATCTAACACAATAGAATGATAGAATAAATCATGAAACTAGTTTGAACTAAGAATTAATCTATTCATAGAGAGGATTACAAGGACACCTAAATTCAGATCTTGCACAAACCCTAATCCTAGGCTGATTGGTGCTTGATATGTGATGATCTTGATATGCTCCAAGTAATCTCTTCTTCACGTCAATCTTGAGCATGATGATGTCATTGACCAAACCTTGATTTTCTTCATTTTTCTTTCAATCAGTTGCTACTAGAAAGAGAGCCAAGAAACACTCACCAAGAGGAGGTGAAAGGCCTTAAAACTTCTAGAGAATTGACCCCCTCTAATGGATGATTATGATTATTAATCAACTCTCTTTGTAGACAGCTTAAATTCCTCCATGAAGGTGGTGCTCTAATTCTCTTCTTAATCTCATCTTAAGGTGCCCTGAGATGGACGGCCTAGATCTCATCTCTTGATAACCATTTTAAGTCCAAATGGGTTAAGTCAAGGTTATGTGCCACTAAAGTCTAAATTGGCCTGACCAAGATGATGCCCCCTCTTAGGCCCATAAATGTATTAGGTTGGCCCTTTCTATAAGACTTGGGCTTTTCCTTGGGCTGAAAATTTGTGCTTCTTCTATTATTTTCAACTCATAATAATAACTCATCTAAGTCTTTGCAATCAAATCATTATCAAGAAAATATGAAAGAATCACTATTTGACCTTTTGAAGTCAAGTGGGGTTAGTCTCATAACATCAATAAAATAAGTAAAATAATATGTATTAAGAATTAAATGGTAAAATATTATAAATGTCATAATGAGTCAAAAACACATGTATAATTGTATTATTTACTCATTAAGTAGCATCTACATAAAAGATATTAATACATACATGTAGCTATTAATATATAATTATCACCTTCTAACTACAATGCCAATAGACAAATCAATAGGAAGATAAAGAGTAAAACATCTACATTCTTGTTTTCTACTACAGTTGCCATCAACGTCCATCTTCCAAATAAACTTAGAGTGACAGTGTTTTATCTGTTTGTGGGTTGAACAATGATTACTTCTAGTTAATTACTTGGAGAGTTATCCCATTAAACAACGGTGTGTGTCTCATTGAGCCATAAATTTAAAAGAAGATTGATGAGTAAAATCCAAGATGAGTTAAACTTGTGGAATCAGTGGTTGTGATTTGAACAATCATATAGTGGAACCCAATAACAAGATATGTTATTAGAGAGTGAACATAAGCTGGTGCTGAGCACTATAACAATGGTGTGTCTACATTCACAACCCATTTGGATAACCCTATCAAGAAAGTAAGAAAAATTTTTCAAAGAGAATTTCTCAAGCCCAAAAAGAGATTTGTCAATTCAAGATCCTCTTCTTGATCGTTTCTGGCCTAGAACTCAATATGTATCAATTTTCAAACATCTATGATCATGCCTCTACATACAAGCTCTCCTTGTTCACAAGGGAAAGTGGTTATATTTTTCTCCACAATTTTCTTTGATAAAACTCTTTTTGTCACATGTGAAGGGAATAGCAATTATCTAAAAGTAAGAGAATGTGAGGAGCTATCATGCTACATCAATTGAGATCCATTGATTTAATTGTAAAGAAGAGCCCCCCCAAGACCAATCATCTAGGTCATCATCCCTTAGTTGGGGAAGAAAATGGGAAACCTTCACATGTGAAAACAACTAGTAAGTCATGCTTTTGCTGAGGAGAAAGTAAAATTTTGCACACTTGCTCTTGATCAACCTTGAAAAGAGGAATGATCCAACATAAAACATGATGCACTATTAGAATCAAATAATTTCAAGTGAATTGAAATCATAATGTGTTTGATTAAAAAACAAGATAAAGCTTTTTGAATGTGATTTAATAAGTAGATAAATTCTCTTTATTTTTAGGGAATATAATCCTTAGATTAGGGTACTTAAGAAGAGAAAAGTGAGACCTTCTCTCTTAATCTTGGCCATCTAGAGACTTAGAATTAATGAAGAGATTTTAAGAAATAATAATCCAATTGGAGAAATAAAATCCAGTAGTCTGCATTTAGAAGTTAACATAGTGATATTTGATAATTTAGTGAAACCCTACCCTCATAGAGTAGTTTGAAGTTTAGAGAACCAAAAAAATATAAATTTTTTATGTAATTATGTTAAAACTTATTATTTTTATAGAATTGATACAGTTGAAACTTGAAAAAGAGGGACATTAGATTGATTCTCCCCCATCTTGATAATGTGGCACAACAGTGAAGCCAACACCTAGAACATTAAGTTTATCTGTTCAGCAATGTCATTTGTTGGTGAATATTTAAAATATCTTCTCTGTTCAAATTTTGTATTGAAAACATAAATCTTTAACTTCTTGGTTGCAATAGTCACCTGGATTATTAGCTCACAAACATTTTAGCCTAGTTTCAAACTCAATATAAACCTTTTCATTTCTTAAAATACTCAAAGAAATAATTTTTTTTTTAGAGAATGAATGCATAAGTTTTGAGTTGATTCATCAATGAAGATCACATAATATCTCCAAGTACAAGCAAAACCAGTGGTAGCTATTGACAACTCCTCACCAGCTCATCAACATTTTTGGAGGAAGTGCTCCTCAGTTTTGTCCAAAAAGTTGCATAATGTACTCATAGTGAGGCATATCACTCAATGTGTGGCAACCTACAAAGGATCTAGAGATTGGGCCAAATTATGACATTAGGCGTAAACATCAACTAGAGGGTCTTGACATTGTGCCCAAATTGGTCACACAATTAGTTAAAGTGGATGGGCTGTTGTGAATAGGCATGGCTAGCCCCAAGAACTCAGCTTGATAACAAATACCAGGAAGCTCTGGTGTTTAAGAGATGTGACTATCATTAGAGACTGCAGCCCATGTCAAGGTCCAGACCCTTAATTTGTTATGTCAAATCATGAGTAATAATATAAGACAATAAAAGACTCATTGACGTTATTTCATCCTTTCAAACTATTACATTCGAGCCAAGAAGGAGAACAATCAACTAGCCTAATATTCAGTTGATGACTCTTCTTGAATGATCAAATTCATTCTCTCATAGTATCTATTTTTATTAGTTTTTTTTATTTTTTATCAAATATTTTACCTGAAAACCATTTTATATTTATTTACTATTTTGCATATATGGTTCATGATGATGTATATTATGGATGCTTTGATTTGGGTAAAAACATAGGTTCTTAAAAAAAGAAGTATATTTGTAAAAATGTAAATTGAATTGATGAACAATGCATGCAATACAGAAAATATTTTAACAAGATGATAAAATAAAGAGGTACAAGTACTTGTTGCACTAGTTTCTAAACTGAAACTAAGCCAGAATAATAACTGATTATAGCTGTAGCACAAATGGATTAGCATTTCTTATGTCATGATTAGATCCATAATATTAAAGTTGGAAACTATAAAGAGGACAAGTGATCTAGATAATGAGTCTATTAGGGTGAGTTTTGTTACAAAGTTTGTAAGGATTTGATAACATATTAATATTTGATATATCTTTGTAATTATTTTGCATAGTTATCATTTAAAGTGTCAAGAACAACAAGATGAGAATACTCTATTTTTGGGTCATAGCTACTTAAGAATGTCTTAATTGATAATTTTTCAAAATTACATATTAAATGATAATCATATTTTTGAGATTTAACGAATATTTGATAATTATTCAGGACGTATCATAATAATTTAGTTGGTGTCACTTGAATGAATTTCTCTAATTTTTTATAATTATATTTTATGATTAAATAAATATTAATGAGAATTTATTTCATATAGAAACAATGTGGATGATGTATAAATATTATTAATTTTATGAAATTTTATGTTTGATTATTTTGTGGTTAATTTTTTAATTGTTACTAAATTATTTTTATTGAAATGTACTTTCTACTATTTTTTGAATTAAATAAAGAGAAATTTAATTAGGTTCAATATTGTGCAGGCCATATTGCAAGCCCAATGGGTGCATGGCTATGTGACCTAATACATCAAGGAGCAAAGTCCTTGTACACTAGGCATGAGATTCTAGGACAGGGGTTTGAACTACATGTTCATGTCTCTATAGCCTACTAGGTGTTGGAGCTCAATCTTAGTCAATCTTAGGAGCTAGGAAATTAAGTTCAATTACCCCCCCAAAAGACTAGTTATTAGAGGTAAGGAGTGGCTAAATTTATGTATGAGAAATTTGTTATGAAGTCATGTTGGAATCATATTTTTATGATGAAAAAAATACTTAAGGTTAATTAAGAATAATTACACTTAAAAAATTATATTTCAACAATATATGTGTGGCTGAATATTAAATGTATCATAAATATATATGGAATATGAACTATGATACAATATATTCTTTCTTACATATGAAACATGAATGTCATGATATTAAGCATGCAGATGATAAGCTAATCAATGAAAAAGTATCTCATAATATGAATCTAAGTGTCATAATTATAAGATCATGAGAAATATATCATATTACATGTTGTTATGCAAAAATACTAATATTTACAAAAGTTATGACAATAAATGAGTAATAATTTCACCAAGAAAATCAATGAGTTTAGGTAAAATAAAATATGAGTATGAAAGCTTTTTCATGTATCTACATATCCATGATTTTACTTTATAACTATCTCATGATTTAGACATCGATTTAGTGAAATTTTCAGTTGAGTGTCAAATTAAAAAAAAGATTTTCTAAATATATATATTAAATATTTGTTGAAAATCATACAAATCAATCTCGACAAAGAAGTTATAATTTAAAACATTGAGATTGAAGTTCATAATGTATACTTACATCTCATATCATGTTTGACCGAATTTAGATTTGATTTATATGAGAAATCATTACTTCCATAAGAAATGTCATGTCAGATTCATAATATAGCTTATTAGATTTTTAGTGGGTCAATGTGAAGCAACTATTATTAGATATGAATGTTAAGTCTTAAAGGATTCACATGTTGATTTCTTTAGAGGATATTTAAAATAGTTAAAGGACATATCATATTAGATTCATGTAAGTTTTCAATTTAATTATATTTTATATGAATCTTGTTGTTAGAAATCCAAGAAAATTTGTAAATAGTTTTCATCTGATTCATCTATAAACACCATTGATCTCCAACATGAAGAATCAATCCTCAATGCTTTTTTTTTTCATATATTATTTCTCCATTAAGTGGTCTTCTTATAATGCATTCAAGAGGAAGAGAGAGGATTGTTCTATTGACTATTCATTGAATGAGAAGGCACAAACTCAAGGAGCACATTCAATATATTCTTTATCCTCGAGCTAAGTTTAATGACAGGCCTTCAAACTATAACACTAGCAAATAGAGATAGCAAGAAGACAGATTCAAGTATCTACATATTCATCTTTTGTTGTTGCAATATTTCAAAGCATTTAATGTTTATCTTTTTGAAATACTCACGATGAAATAGTTTTATATTTGTGGGTTACCTTTGGTGATTATTTAACTAATCACATTGAGAAGCTATCTCATGAAATAGTGGTGTAGGCCTCCTAAAGTTATGAATCTAGGAATAGATTTCTAGGTGAAATCCTAAGAGAGTTGGGCTTATGTAATCATCGATTATGATATATACAATCTGATAATGGAACCCAAGGATAGTAAATGCCTTTGGAGAGTGGATGTAGGCCCATGCCAAACCACTATAAATTGTAGTGTTCGTGATCACAGTCCAATAAAGATCAGCCTAATAAAAGGAGGAGTTCAAAAAGAGAAGCACTTCAATGAGAGAAAAAGGAGATCAATTCAAATCCCCCTTCTTAATCCTCATTGGCATAAAATCCAACAAGACTAGTATTTATTCTCTCATTTTTCTAGATCTTATTGTGGTAGTAGCTCAATGCAATGTGATCTAGAAAGCCACATCATTGATTTAACTAATGAAGTACAATGATGCAAAGTCTACAGATCTAACAATCAACAGAGTGCCACATCATCAAGACCATAAATGCAACTACCAAAGCTCAAATCTTAGGAATGAAAAGCAAAAGATCTGACAACATAAGAACCCCTATGTCTCACAGCCATCATCATGTATAATAATAACTCACATATATTCATACTTTAGTGTAGCTAAATCATAGGATTATACACATATACTTAATAGACATCATGCATGTTATCATGAAAATCATTCATTTTGTGTAATCTATATACAATTGCTTAATTCTCAAGTTTACACATTTTTAGCATATATATGGATTAATGTTGCTAGACTTCATGGAAATTCAACAACTCAATTTTATTGATTATTTTCTAAGATTATATTTACAGAGTATTAGGCTTTTATTGAGAAGAAAAGAGATAAGATTTTAAAGTCTAATCATTGAATAATTGGCCAAAGACAAACCTAAAGTCCAGCTAGAATGAAGGCCCAAGAAAATAGTTGTGGTCTAGTTGAAGTGAAGTCCAACTACAGCCCAAAGCCCAATTGCAGCCCAAGGCCCAGCTACAACCAAAGGCCCAACTACAGGGAGCCCAGCTACAAGGAGCCTAGTTGCAGTCTAAGGCCAGTCACATAGGCCGAAAAGATAAGCTTTAAGCTACTGACTAATAGAAGAAGAGAAAGAGTAGGGCAAGCACCCACTCTTAAAATATACAACTCCTAAAATACTCTCGTAAATTACCCTAGTTCTGACACAAATAGAAAATAAAAGGGGATATTTAATGTCTCATGCCCCCACCCATGGAAGCACTCTTCAATGGTTCTAGATTAGGGCTGGCCATAAGAAAAGACCCCAAGAGTTCCTCTTCTATCACATGGGTATGAATGAATTTATTTTGTCCATTTCTTGTGTGATGAAAAGGGTAAATCAAGAGGAGGGAGAAGAGTGGCCTGGAGGAGAAAACAAATCCCCTACCTATTGTTGATTAAAGCCCAGGGTTGGCAATATAAACCCTAGGGTATGGGGCGTGATTCTTTTGTGTATTTAATATCCCATTACTCCAAAATTAGGTATGTTAGTATTAGGAAGGAATAAGAGGAGGATGTATGCCAAGAGAGAGAGTGGCAGTTGAGTAGAGCCTTAGGTTGGAAACATAGACCCTAAGGTAACTACTATTCTCTAATGCTTCATGCCCCCTTTCTTAACCCCTACATAATTGGCAGTAGTGATTAATGTTAGCTTTAGCTTAATAGCCACGATGCACAGCTTAATCATTAATTTGTTCTAGATGTATTGTCCTAAGGTGCAAGACACTTCTTCCCCCTTCATCATCTCTCTCTCACCTTAGTCTAATAGAAATCAAGTTCACTTCGAGCCTATCCCATTCCCTATGGATACTACCCTAGCTCACCACATCCTACTAAAATTAATCAAGAGTTAAGTTTATAAATATTATTGATTAAGCTCTAGTTAAGATTAATGACACCCTAATTTAGAACTTATCACATAAGCAAACCTTGATAAAACATGTGCAAAAAGGAGTAAAGGTAGTAGCTTCATCTAACAAAGTACAAGGTGTCACATGACTCATTTTCACATATCAACGTCACATAGATTGGATGGCTTTCGGCAAGCCACACAAGGATATGTGTAGAAATATCAATTCTCATCCGATAAAATGGATATATTGATTAACATAGCATGTATGGCTGGACATATCTAAAATTATCAATTATTATTAGGTAAAATTGATGATATTGATTATTTCTACGAATGAGAAAAATATAGAAAAATTGAGAAAAAATCAGAAAAATATATCATAAGAGATTGTGAAAAATAGAAAATATGACTTGTAGATTTGGGACACAAAAATGATGGAACTGAGAGAGAGCAAGAGAGAGAGAGAGAGAGAGAGAGAGAGAGAGAGAGAGAGAGAGAGATTAAGTTTTTTAAGTTCTTTTTCTGTTTTAGGGTGTGAGATAGTTTCTTCCCATTTATCTTTCTATTTTTAGTGTGAGCCTAATGTATGAGAAGATTTCTCTCTTTTTCTCAACATTAATCAGCTCAAATCCATTTTGTTGAATTGGAGATAGGTTGAGGAATATACCTTCAGGTTAAGGAGAACTCAAAGATACTAAGGACTGTAAGCTTTTATTTTTTTCAATATTTTTTCCTTCATTTCTTTCAAAATCTAAATATTTCTTTGCTGATTTTGAAGTTTCTTTATTTATGTGTTACTTATTTCATTCAAGTGTTTATTTAGCTTTGATTTTAATCATTTGAATGTTCTTTTCCTTCATTTTTCCTTTAATTAGTTTAAATTATCATTCTCATCAATATTCCTTACATTATGATTCCTTCCCTTATGAGATGATCTAATTCACCACAATTACTAATATTAATTTTATTTTGGCCGAATTTAGTTTATATATTTTAAAATTGATTAAGATCTTAATGACAATTTTGGATTCACATTACTAGCTTAATTGAATGGATGTGATTGTCTTGGGGAATACAATCATGGTGGTATGCCAATCCAAATATAATAATGTTTCAAGGACTAAAAGTAATATTATAATTTACTCATATATTAGCATATATGATTTAAAAGTTCATGTATTATACATAATTGTAGAATGCTACCTTAGCTATCACTATAAACATGGTGCCATCATCATAGTATGGTTGAGTGATCCAAAGATGGCAGCATGTCATGATATCCTGCCCCCGCCCAATGAACCCCCGATCAAGAAATGTAGGAGGTATTGAATATTAACTGAAACCATGATATAAAATATTGTTCTCGGTGAACGTTGACGATTGACTCTCTCCAACTTGCCACACTCTTACTTTGCGAAGCTCGGTCCCCACTGGCCGGTTGTCGGCGGAGAGCCCACCGTGCACCAGCCCCGCTCTTTATTTCTCACATAATTTTTTCTCTACCTTTTTATCAGGAAGCCAATGAGAGTTTCTGAAGGCTTACAAGTTTGACGAAAATTAGGGATTCATCAAAATTACCTAATCCGAAACGAGTCAGAGCCCGAATGGCTTCGAGGAATTCTTAATCAAGAATCCGAACTAAGAATAATCTGTATTGAAAGCATATGGTATCATTCAACAAAAGACAAACCCTCGTAATATGGAGCTACAAACTTCTTGATTCATTTCCGCAGTCTTATTTATTTATATAGGGTAGATTAGAACGGTAGATTTCCTCATTGAGTCATCTCCCACGAGAAGGCATAAATATGTCAGCTGCAAGCAAGACCAGTGGCAGCCTTGGACAGCTTACTTACCAGCCCGTCAAGATTCATGGAGGAGGTACCCCTAGGTTTCGTCGAATCGACTGCGCGCTCCTTCCACTCCCTGGCCCGACGCCTCATCTCCCCACCTTTCTCCCCTTCCAGGAGGTCCACGATGAGACTCCGCACCTCCTCTCTCCTGACATCGCCGTCGATTTCCATGCCGATGCCCCACTCGGCGCACACGTAGCGGCAGTTTGTCTGCTGCTCGGCGAAGAAGGGCCAGCACAGCATGGGCACTCCGCTGCAGATGCTCTCCAGGGTAGAGTTCCACCCACTGTGGGTCAAGAAACCGCCTACAGCCTGGTGGGCTAGTACCTTCTCCTGGGGGCACCATCTTGCTAACAGGCCCCGGCCTTGAGTCTCTCTGAGGAACTCCTCTGGGAGTACCGCGGAGTCTCCTTTGACGAGGTCGGACCGGATGATCCACAAGAAGTCCTGGTTGCTGCCGGCGAGGCCCCACGCGAACTCCACCAGCTGCTCGTTGGTCATCACCGTTATACTGCCGAAGTTGACGTAGACGACGGACCCCGGCTTCCTCCCTTCAAGCCACTCGAGGCATCTCGTGTCTTGCTTCCAAAGGTTGGAGCCCATGATTGCCAGCGGACTCGTGTCTAGCTGTTGAGAAAGCAGAGAGAGTGGTCCGACGGGGTATATAGGGGGTAGGATGCTCTCCATAGCTTTAAGAACTGGTCCTTCCAAGCTTTCGAATGTGTTGAGGATGATTGCAGAAGCCCTAGACGCCCTATCCGTCTCCCGGATGCTGTACTTGACCATGAACTCATCCAGGTTCGTCGTCCAGATCAAGGACGGTAGATCCCTCAGGCGAATGTTGGGCATTCCCGGTATCCAATCAATGAGCGTATCGAGGTAACCGTTTGTAAGGTATGCAGAATCTGCGCGAGGGAGAAGTGAATTATTCAGGTAAATATTAAAAGTGACAGACGGATCTGGGCTTGTACCTTGTAGAGGAGTTATTCCCCTATCGATAAGTTTTCTGTAGTGTAGGTAACCCATGAAGCCGCAGGCGCTCGTCGTCCAGAACAATACCTCAGGGACCCCGATCTCCTCGGCAGCGTCGAGGGTGAAGCTCATCCCACCGTCGGAGACGATGCAGGTGACCGGCGGAATATCGCCGGAGGATTTCAAGCCGTCGAGTAGTTCTTGAAAGGGGGGCAGACAGGTGTTCATGATGGACTCACAGAGGGAAGGGATGTCTTGGGTGCCGTCGATATCGGAGGGAGGAAGACCGTCAGGGATGGTCTCAAATCGGAAATCGGGGAGGCCATCGAGGGCGGACGGGCCTCGAGACTTGAGGAGGCGCCGATGGTTGTATTCAGTGTGGACGAATGTAATGTGGAATCCCCGGGAGTGGAGGAGCTTAGCCAACATCATCATGGGGTTGATGTGGCCCTGTGCAGGGTATGGTATGCACACGGCATGGGGCTTCTTCTCGGTGGCAGTGGAGATGGAACCCATATCCCTCTCTCTCTCGCTCTCTGTATCGTACCCTTCTCTCTCGCTCTCCTTTTCTGTCTCTAGATCCCCCTTTCCTTTTGCCCTCTAGCCTTACATTTGTGATTTCTGTCTGTCTTTCTCGGGGGCCTGTTTTTCTGTAGTTGCTGCCATGGGGGCATTGGCAGCACGCATGATGGTCGTGGCTGTCTCTTGTCTGTCGCTGGTTGCGAAGAACACGTGTTAAACAAGGATCGGTTTTTTAGCAAGGTACGGAATGTATCGTCAAAATACCTTGCTTACGTATCATTAAGAAGTGCATTAACATAAATACGGCAGTAAGGAGAGGTAATACAAAAGTGTGTAAACTATAAAAACGAGTCAAAGTGGATTGACCCACACTATTACCGGAATGGCCGGAGTTATTTCACGTATACACGGAGTCATGGGGGCCTTGGGAGAACGTACAGCATTCAGCCCAGTTGGAGATAGATCTCGTCATCCACTCGGCAGGAAACCCACACTGCATCTATCTATCATATATATAAACGGAGAGAGAGAGATATATATATAGACGGAGAGAGAGGGAGATGTTATTACATTGACTTTGAAAATGGTTTGTCGTTCCCTAGCCATCCCCTATCAGTGGGCTGCGTTTTGTTTTTGATAGGCTTGATCGCACAAGCATAAACCCACACTAATTGCATAAGACCTTTATTTAGCACACACCCACATCTTACTATGTCCAGCTGGGAACTTTTACTTAGAAACACATATTAGTTTATTATCTTATAGTCAATCCACTAGTTTACCACGTAGCTATGATGTCAATACTTGGGAATTAGATGCATTCATGGGTTTCACAAACATCATCATAATTGTTCTAATAAATTTAGGCATTTGATGTGACTTAATCGTTGTATAATAAATCATGTAAATTTAAAACTTATAAAATTAGAAAAGACTAATTTTTAGAATTTTAAATGTAGATCATAATAAATAAATTAATTATAAATAGATAAAATATTTTAAAAATAGTGAGAAATTTCCAAGTCGATCATGGAAATGTAATACAATATCAGGTAATATTTTAAAATTTTTCTAAAAGAATACGACTTTTTATAATTTTTTATAGTGAAAAATAAATATAATATATATAAGAGTTTACACAAAATGAAATAAGGCTATGACGTTAGGGTGACATCAGCACCCGACAAACACAAATCAAGTGGAAATAGAGTTCTGACCTATAATTCTTTCATAAGTGATTACCATCAAATTAATAGGTCAAATTAAGTTCAGTAAAATCTTAGAAAATCGTAACTCAATGAAGAAGGATATTAAAACTTAAAATCGTGTCAAATGTTAATAATTTAAATGAAAATGAAGTTTAAAGTAAAAAAAATATAGTTCTAACTTCATAACAGCGATCGCCAAAATCTTACGTATTCGAGATAAAATCCGTACAATGTCCACGGCCTCAAAGGCACTCCTTGTACAAAGACGATGTGGGCAATCTCTAAATCTTCTTGCAAAATCTAAAAATCAATAGAATGTGTCACTAAATTATTTCCGGTGGTTGTCACTCAGTGGAGCAGAAAAACTTATGGCCCTCTAACGGCTGCCACCCGATAGAGGTAAGCTAGATAGAGGTGGGGCACGTCTTAGGGGCTTCGTCCTCAAGTCAACGTAGCTTGAGGAGGCCCTTTATCGCATCTAGTACACTCTCAAGAGGTGGTGACTTATCTCATAGTAAATCATCATTTTCTCGACAACAACTTGTTCGTCGATCAATCAAAGATGATTTCTTCATTGAGTTCACGATGTTTTGTCCAAAATCATTCACCAATTTTAGCCATGATGCTCCACAAATCACGTTAAGTTTTTACTGAGATTTTGGTGATTTTGGCTACTTAATCGCTCACCATAATCACTATTTATTTGCTGGTTGCCTACTTACGAGAGAGAAAAATGAAATAAGTACAATAATGCTCTTATAATATGACGTCACAAGGTATTTTCATCATGATAATAAAAAAGTAGTTTGGGCATTTGCAATCTTGTAGAAGAAAGTTGTGAGCGACGGGTTTAGTCTCACATTAGTTTTCTGACTGATTTTAAGATGAATAAAAGATCTACCTCCTTTAATGAGCATGTTCCTCTCCTGCGTGTGTATGAACACTCTTTGCCCCACTACCTAGCTGGCCACGGGTGACGTGGAAACGGAGTGACGCACACCACAACTACTTGAGCCTCGTGGTCGCAGATCACCCTTAGCCACTTAAGCCTCAAGCTCGCAATCCTCACCCGCCCCGCATTGCAGGCCTAGTTGGCTAGCGGTTTTTTTATATTTTTTTTAAATCTTTTTATTTTACTCTTTTTCTATTTATCTCAAAAAAATAAGATTATAAAATCATGTAATTACTCAAAAATTCATATTAACCAACTAGACACTATTTTTCACGATTTAGCACAAATATAAGTCTATTTATTATGAGTTAAGGCTAAAACTATCATATCATTAAATTATTAACTCATGATAATCAAGACTTTTTTTGTAACGTTGGAATTGAACATTGAATGTTCACTTATCTTCATCCTCAAGGACTTGTGCGATCAGTTCACTCATCCATTGTCACAAAAACTATAATTTTATTCTACTTAATTTCTCCTAGGTTTTATGATTATTTGATCTCTGATCTCTGAATAAAATTTAAATTTATAACAAAATTACTATATTTTCATTTTTCTCTTTGACCATTGAAGAATTGCCTTGATGAAAATATTAAATCCATATAATAACTAATTTTAAAGTTAAGTAATTATTCAATGAGAATGTCCTTCATAGTCACAAAAAATTGATGATATATATTAAGATCAAAAAAGTTAGGCTTAAGTTAAACAAGGGTGACTTCTTAATAGTCCAAATTCTTCACACGGTGCTTTTGCTAAATAGCTGTATTCAAGTCTTATGTGTCTTTTATCCTCCTTTCACACACATGTTGTGTTATCTAGAGTCGTATCTTGTCTAAATTTTGTCTTCTTTTTTTGCTCTCTCCCACTTCATAAGTAATGACAAGGTGGGGGAGTACACAGCAAACTAAATAGTACAAATGAGATTTCATTAATCACAATTACAACCTTGTTTCTAAAACTATGTTACTAACACATGGATCAGTCATCGATAAGGTTTACAACATGGAGAGAGAGTGAGAGAGTGAGAGAGTGAGAGAGAGAGAGAGAGTAGGTGAGAGAGAGTGCTTGTTGTCAGTGTTGATGAGTGTGGTTTTATGGTTGATCAGTCCTCTTCCTTACACAAAATAGGCCTTGGTATTTTATTGAGCAGGTTTCTCACTCTAATAGAAAGACTAGCACACACCCTACTAAAGATTCATCAAGAGCCATGGAAGTCAGCATCTTGTGATAATCATGTGTGTGGAACAAACATCCCCATCAGGTTTCAAGCCAAAATAATCTCATTCACCACCAAAACATTGCCTCACTATAGTCTTGCCCCTCATGATCCTCTTCTTTATTATGGCCAATAAGAAATGCTAGTTACAAGACAAGAAGCTGCAACTGATGATAGAGTGAGATTGATTGAAGATGAGCCCGTCTAGGTTAGTATTCCCCATAGGAAACCCTATCAAATGATTTTTCAAAATAACCATCACTAACAAAAATTGTGTGAACCAATTGATTTTTTCATAAATTTTATTCACTTGACATAACATTGATATGGATATCTAATAATATCTCATTTTTAGATGCATTGTGAGCTAAACTAGTAAAATGTTGCATGAATTTCATGTACATAAATTATAAATGTTGAATAAAATGTTTTTAAATTTTTCTTATTTTTTCATGAAACGTAGTTAATTTTCATGATTTATTTATTGTTAAAATTCTTTATAATTTTTTGAAATACAAAAATAAATTTAAAATAATGTAAAAAACCTTTATGGGCACTATGTGCTTGGCAAGCCTAATGGGCACCAAGGGCCTCACAACTTCTAATAGTGGGCCTAGTGGACATACCATTGTGTGACCTAGGTCATCGAGGACCGAAGTTTGTGTCACTTGGCTGCAAAAAATATGTCATTTCTGGCCCAAGAGATAAGATGTTCCTAACCCCATTAGGCCACCATGGTGTCAATCTAGGTCAAACCCTCAATGATTAGTGATGAAATCCAGTTACTTGTTAAGGAATTAATATCTGATATGTGCAAGTTCATATATATTACCATGAAAATTTCACCAAAATAACTGATGTATAATTAAATTTCTATTTTTTGTTTTACAACATTTGATTTTAACTATTAGATCACCCTATTCATTTGATTCAATGCTCCAAAATGTGCCATGCTGCCCTTATTTGAGCATTAAATATTTGACTGAAAATAAATATAAATAAATAAATAATACTAAAAGAATTGTTGTAGAATCACTAAAAAATTAAAATCAAATCAATAGTCACTAATTAAAACAAAATTCCTTGACAACAATGTCAAAAAGATGATGGGTATTTGTCATTGGTGTTAAATATCCATGGTACTATCTCATTTTTTAGATGCAATGTGAGTTAAAATAGTAAAATGTTGCATAAACTTCATGAAAATAAGTTATAACGGTTAAATAAAAAAAAAATTTATATATTTTTAAAAAATTAAATTTATTTAATTTTTATCATTTATTTCTAACTAAAGTGTGTTAACTATTCTTTCCTAAAATAAATAAATAATTTAAAAATATTAGAAATATATTTAAGGGTGCTCTACACTTAACGCATTCAATGTGGGCTAGAGGTGCCAAACATCTAGTAGCGGGCCCATTGACCACATTGTTGTGCAGCCCAAATTAGCGAGGACCGAAGTTCATGTCACTCGGCTGTAGAAGAAATAAATGGTCTTGGGGCAATAGGTAAGCTGTTCTAAGGTCCATTCGGTGCTCAAATCTTAATTTAGATCAACCCCAAGGGATTCGGTGATGAAATCCAATTACCCATTAAGGAATGACCCTCTACTTATATGAAGGGTTCCTATATATTATTGAGAAAATCTTGTTGAAATAACCAAGGTGAGACTAGTGTATCACATCTTTTGCAAGATAATCTGAACCATTGGATCACCACATTCATCTAATCTGATGCTCCAAAGATGTCCATCACGCCTATTTGAGCATCGAATTAGTGGCGATTAGACACTAAGAATGGACATGATTATTTTGGATTTTTCAAAAGCATCATACACCCTCCAACAAAAAATTAGATCCAATGGCTCATAGCTAATGAACTCAATTTAGGGGCTAATTTTTCATCGTGAGTGTAATGAAGTTCATACAAATAATATTTATAAAACCATTCTTTGATTTAGGATGAGTAAGGGTCAATCCTTAGGAAGCATAGGCAATGAGAGTATGAATTTCACGTATGTTATTTCCTATATATACATATATATACTTAAAAGATCTAGAGGTTAGAAAAAATACCAAGAAAGGGGTAAATTGGTATTTTAGAAATCTTAGATTTTCTTCCCAAATGTTAGATCCGTTAACATATATGTTAACATAATTTTGCGTGATTATCTACGTGCAGAATGACTTTTTCTCTCTTCTAATAGGATTTCAGTATGAGGCAAGAACTTTTTATACTGGTTCATCCCTCACCTAGCTACTTTTAATTTCGAAGGATCATTCTTACCGATATTTCACTATTTCTCTCGAAAATACACATTGATTTTAACAAGATCAACAGCCCCAACACCTTAAGTTTGATTTCTATAGAGATCTAACTCCTTCTAGGCCGAATAGGGCTTAGAGCACCTCGTGCCTTTGCCCAAAATTACTCTCCACTCACCACCCAATTACCTTAGGGCCTGATGAAAAGCCTCATTGAGATATTCAAGCTTTATCTTGATCACCAATGATTGATGAAGAAGGATGATACAGTTTGCATGTGGTTGAAGATTGGCGGTGATAATTCTTAATCGTGAGAGAGATAATGTAAATCAAAGTGGAATCATTGTTGTCAAACTCCCCTACTTCCTTTACTTATAGGATGTCATCCTCTAATGGATTTTCACATTTTACTTGAGAGATAAAGTCGAAAGCTCAATTCAAACATTTATCATTTTTCATAACACATAGCAACGACCTCTAACCATTGCGAATTTAATATCTTACTATTCTCTGGTCTATTTAATTTGAAATTTGAATTGGAGATTTTTCTCTCATATACAAACAAATTTTATTTGACTTAGTCTTCATATTCAAATGTTAAACTGTTCATTTTCTCCACATAAGCAATTGACGTGTCATCATCCAGATTTTTGGTTCGAGACTCACAAGAGCTCATTTGATATTTCAAACCTTTTTCTTTTTCTTTTAATAATGCACATGACTAATAAATAATAGCTTCACTTAAATAGTTAAATACTCATTGATAAATAAATTTAAAATATAACCATCATTTATCTATTAAATATTTATTTTTAACAAATATTTATCCATATATGGCACTTCACCTATTCATGATTTCACTTATCTTCAAGGTTAGTCATAATGTCACAAGATAAATAATATATTAATTTGCATGAAACCTATGAGTCATTAATCATAATCTTGTGAATAATATCAATCATAAATTATATACTTTCTCATATATCTGTAATATCAAAATCCATGCCAAAGGGCATCAACAATACTCAAGATGGTGATGGACAAAATCAAATGTGAGAAGGGTGAAGATAAGAGAGTTGGAGAATGTGGTGAAGGGAGAGAATAAATCTAACACAATAGAATAATAGAATAAACGATGAACTCATTATAGTTAAGAGTTAATTTATCTATGGGGAGGATTAAAAAGGACACCCAAATTTAGATCTTGTACAAACCTCATTGTGTATTAGTCCTAAGCCGAGTGGTGCTTGATCTATGATGATCTTAATATGCTCAAGATAATCTCTTCTCCACAATGATCTTAAGTATGAGAATGTCGTTGACTAGGCCTTGATTTCTTTTCTTTTTCCTTTGACTAGTCGTTGCTAGAGAGGGAGCCAAAAAGTACCTTCCAAGAGGATGACAATAAGCCTTAAATATTTAGAGAATCAGCCCTCCCCAATTGATAGTTATAATTAATAATTAACTCTCTTGATGGATGGCCTAAATTCTTTCATGAGGGTGGCACTCTAAGTCTCCTTTTAATCTCATCTTAAGGTGCCCTAAAATAGGCAACCTAGATCTCATCTCTTAATAGCCCTTTTAAGTCAAAATTGGTTAGGACAAGGTCATGTCTCACTTAAGGTCCAAATGCACCTGACCAAGATGACACCTTCTCTTGGGCCCATAGAGGTATTAAGTTGACCCTCTCCATAAGGCTTGGGTTTTTTCTTGGGTTGAGAACTTAGACTTCTCACATTAATTCAAACTCATAGTAACAACTCATATGATTTCTTGCAATCAAATCATTATAAAGAAAATTTGATAGAATCACTACTTTACTTCATAAAAGTCAAGTGGGGATAGTCTCATAATATTAATAAATTAATTAAAGTAGTTTATATTAAGACTTAAATGATAAAAGATTATGAATGTCATAATGAGTTGGTAACACATAATTTATTCTCTACCCACTAATTAATATTTATATATAAGATATTAATGCATAGTTGCAACTACTAATATATAATTCTAAAATACCCCCCACTTTATTCATTACTAGTCTCTTAGTATTTTTCTTTAATTTCTCCTTAGATTGTCCTTTCAGCTTTTAATCTTAAAATATGAAGATAAGAAGTGTTCAAAGTATTGATCACACCTCAGCATATGATCACAACCCATGGAAGTTCAGATTCTATCATCTTAGTCAATCTCTTAGAAGTTTATGGAAAGAGCCATAGGTAGTAAAGGAGGTTGAGCATATCTTTAGGTATGATACTATGTGCATGAAAAGATTTTCACCTCTCAATGTTGTGTCTAATCCTAACCCCCTCTAAATGAATATCTCTCTCTCTCTCTCTCATATATGGTGGCTACTTGGTGCTTATGAATCCTCTTTAACCTTCATTCCTTTTAAGGAAATGAGTGCAAAGATATCTCCTCTTTGTGGTACAGAATGAAGGTGGATACAAAGATGTGATACAAAAAAGGTGGAGTAAATAGGGGCAATAGAGAGGAAAGTACACTAATAAGGTAGATTAGGAGTTGAAGGACATAGTTTAATGTAGTGACACTAACAGGTTATACAGTCAGTGGCTAAATTTCACTCATGATAGTTATATTGTCAAATCAAGATGCTTAGATCGAAAAGAATTACATAGTGTCATTTGAGATCATAGGATGAGTAGATGAGAATATTCTCCATTGATCTCTTCCCTTCTATTCCTTCTTCTGTCCTCTATTCTCCTCATTCTTCTCTCCTCTCTCCTTTTTTTTATCTTTTCTTTTTTTGTTTGTTTGCTCCTTTTTTTTTTTTGCATGAAAATCTTAACTCAAACATCAAAAAATTAGAAGAGGATGAGAGAATATTGAGAAAGACAAGTATGAAGAGAAATAAATGGCATGTGAGAAGAATAAGTGTTATTTGGGATAACAATCATCATGAGTGGGTAAGAAAAATGAGTGGAAAGAGGGTGGCCTAATTGTTGAAATCTAAAGGATAAATTTGGTTCTTATAAAGAGATAAAATGGTATGGTTGGATAAGATATAGGGACTAAATAAGGTATAGTGGATAGAAAATCCATGGGTATCATTTTGTACCTATGATTCAATGCCATTCCACTATTCCCAAAAAGGAAAATTTCAATCAGTGAGAACCCACACACGAAGTAGGATTGGCTGACAAAGGGTAGGGGGTCTAAGTTTTGTATCACTTAGTTCTCTCAAATCCACGCCAATAATACTTTAACCTTTTGATTTCTCATGTTCCTCTAATACTCATTGGATATCTCACTCCTAGGAGATCATCCATCATATAAAAATCCTCATAGTTGATCTAGGTCCCATGGTTGTGCCATTTCGAGTTCATCTCATTGTGCTACAATAGTCTAACTTCTATACCCTAGATTCTAAGATTTATAGGTGAATGGATGCACTAAGATATGGTTGATAATCATAGAAATTATTTTTATGAGCAAATACCCCTAGTAGAAAAGAATATGCATTAGTTACATGCACAATTTTTAAAATTTTGCATAAGACATGTAAATGACTCATACCATCCACTTTGTCTATCCATGGTCCTCAATACATGTAGAAAGAATTAACACAAGTAAAATTTTTTAAACCAAAGGTAGATGCATTCATTTGAATGAAGGTAGCTCTTGTGGACTTCTATTATCATCTCTCTCAACAGCTCAAGATTATAAAGATTTCAAGGCCCTCTTATATAGAAAAGAAAACACAAACACAAAATAGAGCATACATGAAAGAAAAATTACTGAAACAAAAATTAAAAAGAGAGTAACTACTAGGCTTGTGTGATGGAGAAGAGAATCATCAATATCATGGGACAACTTCTTAAAATTGATTGAGATTGGTGGGGAAAGTGGATCATTTTATATGTAAGGTTTCAATCTTTGTCCATTTAATTTTATTTGCTGCCCTATATTTAGATCCTCAATTTAAACAACACCACACTCAAAAACTTTAATAATAATAAATAGAAATCCCAGCTAGATCTTAAGTTATCAAGAAAGAGTTTAAATATCGAATTATAAAGCCATACTCTTTGATTTTCTTTAAATTCTCTTCTCCTTAATTGTTTGTCATGAATACTTTCATTTTAGCTTTATAAATCTTAGAATTCTCATATGCTTTATTTTGCATTTATTTAACTCATGTAATTCAAGAATCATTTCATTCCAACATCATCAATAGATAAATTCAATATTTTAATTAGCCAGTATGCTCTATACTCTAGCTCTACGATGATGGCATGTTTTACCAAAAATCAATTGATATAGTGAGAAATGTTGTCTTATATGTCCATTGTGTTGATGCACTTGGACATAGATTTTGAAATTATAATTATATGAGAAAATATATAATTCATGTTTGATATTATTTACAAGATTATCATAAATTTTTTATAAATTTTATACAAATAAATCTATTATTTATCTTGTGATATTATATATAACCTTGAGATTAAGTGAAATGATGAATAAGTCAAGCACCACATATGGATAAATATTTGTTAGAAAATAAATACTTAATAGGTAAATGATGGTTATGTTTTTAGTTCATTTATCTATGATTATTTAACCATTTAAGTCTAGCTATTATTTATTAGTCACATACATTATTAAAAGAAAAAGAAAATTATTCAAAATATCAATGAGCTCTTGTGAGTCTCAAACGAGAAATTTAGATGATGACACATCAGCTGCTTATATGAAAAAAAATGATCAACTTAACATTCGAATGCGTAGAAGTTAAAAGAAAAGTTGTTCATCTATGATAGACGAATCTTCAATTCAAATTTCAAATCAAACGAGGTCAAGATATCAAATTCGTAATAGTTAGAGGTCATTGACATGTGTTCCAAAAAATTATAAATATTTGAATTGACTTTCTGATTTTATCTCTTAAGCAAAATATAAAAATCCGTTAGAGGACAACACCCTACAAGTAAAGAAAGCTAAGAAGATCAAACACAATGATTCCACTGAGATCAACAATATGAAATCTCTCTCACGATTAAGATATATCACTATCAAGCTTCAACCACGAGTAGACTACATCATCCTTCTTCATCAATAATTAGTAATCAATATAAAGCTTGAATCTTTCAAGGAAGCTCTCCATCATGCCTTAAGGTAACTGGGTAGTGAGTAGAGAGTGACTTTTAACAAAGACATAAGGTGCTCTGAGCCCTATTTGGCCCATTAGGGGTTGGATCTATGTGGAGGTCAAACCTAAGGTCTTGGGTTACTGATCCTATTAATTTTAGTGTATATTTATGAGGAAAATAATGGAAAACTAGTGTGAAAGATCATCTGGAACTAAAAGTAGTTAGGTGAGGGGCAAACTAGTATAAAAAGTCATTGTCTCATATTGAGGGAGATAAACTTGTGAGAGAATCCACTAGAGGAGAGAGAAAGTAATCTTGCACGTAGATAATCACGTAGAGTTGTGTTAATGTGTGTGTTGACACATTTACTAAAAAGAAAATTTGAGATTTTCAAAATACTAATTCACCCCCCCCCTCTTGATATTTTGTCTAGCCTTTAGATCTTTTACATAGAGCATCATATAATCTCTTAAACCAATCCTTTCCATCAAGCTTACAGATTTTTTGTACAATTTTTTTAATCTCTCTATTACACACTTCTACTTGTCCATTGGCTTGTGGATGATAAGGTATAGTTATCCTATGATGAACTCCATATCTTTTCAATATGGTCTTAAATTGATAGTTGTTAAAATGTGATCTTCCATCACTAATGATGGCCCTAGGACACCCAAATCTTGAAAAAATATATTTCTCAATAAATTTAACTACCATATTTTCATCATTGGTTCTAATGGGAATTACTTCTACCAACGAGACACATAATCTACTACCATTAAAATTTATTCATATCCCTCGGAACTTGGGAAAGGTCTCATGAAATCAACTCCCCATAAGTCAAAAATCCCTACTTCTTGTTGGCTTAAGGGGCATGTGATCTTGCCTACTCAAATTAATGACCACTTGTCATCTTAAATACTGTAAAAAAAAATCATAAGTATCTCTAAATGAAGTTGGCCAATAAAACCCACATTGTAAAACCTTTGAAGCAATAATTTTAGAAGAATAATGCCCCTCACATGGTGATGAATGACAAAATTCTAAAATTTTTCCTTCTTCCTCCTCAAGCACACATCTCCTCAAAATTTGATCAGCTCTTAAGTAAAATAATTCAGATTCTTCCCAATAATAATGTGATAATGTTTAAAGAATTGGTTCCTCTCATTATAATCCCAATCTAAAGGCAATTTACATAGCAAGATAATTCATTATATGTTCATAGCAAGGAATTTTCCTAACTTGAACTCCTAAGATATGATCATCAGGAAATGAATCACTAATGGGTTGTGAATCTGCAACAATCATCCTCAATAAATGATCAGCCACTATATTTTCATTTCCCTTCATATCCCTTATCTCAATACCAAATTCTTGTAACAAAAGTATCCACCTAATAAGCCTCAATTTAGCTTTTCTTTTTAAGTAAAAACTTTAAAGTTACATGATCAGCAAAAATAACAATCTTACTACTTAATAGATAAGACATAAAATTTTTTAAGTAAAAAATAGCTAGTAATTCCTTTTCAGTAGTTGAATAATTCACTTTAGCATCTACCAAAGTCTTACTAGCATAATAGATGACCACTGGCTTCTTGTCAATTCTTTGGCCTAAGACTACGCTAACGAAAAATTTGATACATCAAACATTAGCTTGAAGGGTAAGATATAATCAGGAGCTTTACAAAATGAGAGCTTGAATGAGTGTATCTTTAATTTAATTAAAAGCAATCTTAGCATCACCATCAATGATAAAATCAATATCTTTGAACAAGAGATTATTTAAGGGTTTTAGAAGTCTTTGGAAAGTCTTTAATGAATCTCTCGTAGAAGCCCGTGTGGCCAAAGAACCCTCTAAGTTGTTTTAAATTGTTTGGAAGAGGTAGATGCTTGATCACTTTGATTTTAACCTTGTCTACCTCTAGCCCATCCTCGCAACACTATTCCTTCCTATACCATAAAATGAGATTATTCTCAACTTTATACACGATTATTTTGGATACATATTTGTAGAACTTACATTAGATTAAATAAGCACATATCAAATGATGCACCAAAAATTGAAAAATCATCTATGAAAATTTTTAATCCATCTCCCAATAATTTGGTAAACATAGCATTCATGTATCTTTAAAACATAATAGAAGCATTATAAAGACCAAATGGCATTCGTCTAAAAGCAAATGTTCCTACTGGACATGTAAAATTGGTCTTCTCTTGGTCATCTGTATGAATATTAATTTGATCATACCCTAAATAACCATCAAGAAAATAGGAATAACTTTGGCTAGCCAAGTTTTTCAAAATCTGATCAGTAAAAGTCAAGGGACAATGATCTTTCTTAGTTACTAGATTTAACTTCATATAGTCTATACATACTCTCTAGTTGGTGGCTAATGTAGTTTGCACTTCTTCTCTTTTATCATTTTTTTCCATTGTTATGCCAGTTTTCTTTGGTACCATGTGAATTGAACTTACCCAAGAGCTGTCCAATAGCATATATCATATCCACTTTAAGCCATTTTAAGATTTCTTTCTTTAACACTTCTTACATATGAGGATTTAAGCTCCTTTGATTTTCACTTGATGGCTTAGAGCCTTCCTCTATAAATATCTTATGATTCGCACCTTAGAAGGTACCCATTTTATATCATCAAATGACCATCTTATTGCTACCCTATATTTCCTTAATATATGTATGAGTTTTTCCTCTTGTTCAAATGTAAGGCTTGATGATATAATAACCAATAATGTATTTCTAGGGCCTAAGAAAGAATATTTTAATGAAGAGGGTAAAGGTTTAAGATCTGAATTTGGGATAGCAAAGGGTTCTGGAGGTATCAACAAATCTTCCTTTTGCTCTACTCCATAAATTTCAAAGTAATTTTCTCCTAGCTCATCATCATCAAGAATATCATAAATACCAACTTATTCATGATTAAACTACAATATTTCATTAATCTCGAAATGTTCAGTTTTAACTTCTCCTCTCTTACCCTTAATATTACTATCCCTTTCTCTCAATTCATGATGGCTTCAGCTGTGGCTAAAAAGGGTCTCCCTAAAATTATAGGTGCTCTACTCTAATTATTAAGTATTTTCATATTAGGGATGATAAAATCAACGGAAAATGTATAATGTTCTACCTTAATCATCACATCTTCTAACACACCATATGGTTGCTTAATAGAACCATCCTCAAGTTGTAATTTTGAGAAGATTGGTTCTAAATCTCCAAATTTAAACTTATCATATAAAGCTTATAACATGAGGTTGACACTAGTGATGCAGCACCAATAGGCAAGACCACCTGGACAATGTGGTGTGGGGTGAGCCGCTGGGGGTTGCCCCCCCCTATGCACCACCAACTAGGCTGAGTTGGGATTCTAAATAACGAGACTGACTCTTCTACATGCAAGCAAGCACCGTCTGACAATGACACCGATGGTGCATCCCTCAGAGAGAGAGGGGAGGGAGGGGGTCACCCTTGGGGCTAGTGTAGGGAGGCCCTCCAAGTCCTTGTCTAGATGGCAAAGGCTCAATGTGAACGACGAGGTCCTGCCCAGAGTGCTCGATGGACAACACATCAAGATCTGGTGCATACATCAGAGTGACATGACGGTGAATCCTTGTTCGTCTCAACCTAACTAGGTCTAACGGTGGTGGAGCAGATGCAAGATAATGCTACGCGTAGTAAAGGACCTAATAGAATGGGGACAAGGGCTAACATGTGGGCTGAGGCCTAGTTGGTCATGGTAGAACCGGCGAGGCTATCGTGCGAGGGTAGGATGGTCGACAGCACAGCGACACGAGCCCCAAATATGGCGGGCAAGGGTGGCTGGTGTGACTGCTGCCGGGCAACTAGTTCTCAGCCAGCAAGCAACAATGTGCCAAGGGCGCACGATCCAATACTCTCCCCGGACACAAGAGGGCACACCATGGACAGTGCCAAGGGGGTTATTGGGCACGCATGGGGGATTGTCATTGAAATCCAAAAGGGCACATGGGGACAGCACCGGGCGAATGCCTAGCAGGTCTGAGGGAGGAGGGGGTGTACAACCGGTTGGCCAGAAGCGCACAAGCAGGGAGTTCCGGTTGCATGTGGGCAGACTTCGGAGATTGAGGCGATGGCGTGCTAGCAAGTGCACTGACCATGCACGGATGCGTGAGAACAGCCCGCAAGATAGGTGTGTATCAAGGTGCACATCAGCATGTGGCTAGCACACATCCACACAATGCAATAAGTAGGCATTTGGGGCAGGCATACAAGTGGCAGCGCGGCGAGCAGTCAACAGCCTAGTGGTGGCATCAGCTATTGGGTGTTCCCTTCCCTCATACCCTTTCTCTCTTCCTCTCTTTCTCCTTGAGAGAGAATCAACAAACACGTATTTTAAAAGATCTAGAGGCTAGACAAAATACCAAGAGGGGGATAAATTGATAATTTAGAAATCTCATATTTTCTTCCCAGATGTTAGATGTGTCAATACACGTGTTAACACAGCTCTGTGTGATTATCTATGTGCAAAATGACTTTCTCTTTCTTCTAGTAGGATCTCACTATAAGGCAAAAGCTTTTTATACTAGTTTGGCCCTCATTTGGCTACTTCTAGTCACAGAGGATCTTTCCTACCAATATTCCACTATTTCCCTTAAAAATACACACTAATTTTAACGGGATCAATTGCCCAATACCTCAAGTTCGACCTCTGTAGAGATCTAGCCCCTTTTGAGCCAAACAAGGCTTAAAACACCTTGTGCCTTTGCCCAAACTCACTCTCCACTCACCACCCAGTTACCTTAAGGCTAATGGAGAGCCTCTTGAAAAGATTCAAGCTTTATCTTGATCATCAATCATTGATGAAGAAGTATGATGCAGTTTGTTTGCAGTTAATGCTCGATGGTGATAAATCTTGATCGTGAGAGAGATAACTCATTATAGATCGAAGTAAAATCATTATTATTAATCTTCTTTACTTTATTTTCTTGTAGGGCATCGTCTTCCAATAAATTTTTGTGATTTGCTCGAGAGACAAAGTCAAAAGGTCAGTTTAAATACTTAGTATTTTCTAGAACATACGGCAATGACCTCTAATCATTATGAATTCAATATCTTTCTATTCTTTGATCTATTCGATTTAAAATTCGAACTGAAGATTTTTCTCTTATAGACAAACAATTTTACTATTGATTGTCTTCATATTCGAATATTAAGTCGATCATTTTTTCATGTAAGCAACTGATGTGTCATCATCTAGATTTCTAGTTCGAGACTCATGAGAGCTCATTTGATATTTCGAATCTTTTTTTTTCTTTTAAAGATACATGTAACTAATAAATAATAGCTACACTTAAATGGTTAAATAAATATAGATATATGAATTAAAAACATAAGCATTATTTACTTATTAAATATTTGTTTTCTAACAAATATTTATCCATGTGTGACACTTCACCTCTTCATCATTTCACTTAATCTCAAGGTTAGTCATAATGTCACAAGATAAATAATACATTTATTCACATTAAATCTATAAATTATTTATCATAATCTTGTAAATTATATCAATCATGAATTATATATTTTCTCATATATTTTGTAATATCAAAATCTATGCCCAAAGGCATCAACATATTCTTCTTCCAAAAATTATCTCCTTTGATAGTGGCTCTCCACCCCTTTATATAGGGGCCAACATGGGCCAAGGATGGAGGGCTAAGCTTGGGGTTCCAAGATGTCAAACCCCATATAGTCCAAGGTGGCCCTCCTCTCTAATTGGGCCTAAACGAGGATGGCCCCCAAAGATAGGAAGGTGAGGGCAAAAAGGATGCCTCCTTCTCCATTTGGGCCCAACACATATGGCCCAAAAGAGAAGGGGAAGGGCAAGACCGAAACGAAAGGGGAATGGGCCTCCCCCCACCATGGGCCTAACACAGACCTAAGGGATGGGAAACCCCATACATGGTGAAGCTAGTACCTAGGCTGTCCACGGACACAGGAGACAAACGATGGAAGATGTAAAGCACCTCAGGTGATGTAGTGGAACCCAGGGTCTTTCGCCTTCACTTGTGCTCGTTGATCTGGTTATGTGTGGGCAAGGGCTCCTCCATCACCTTGAGTCCATGTCATGGTGGCAACAAGTCCTGTTCACCACCAACTAGCACCTGAATCTAATAAAGATCTAGAAAAATATGTTCGTCCAATATCACAAGTAATTAAGTGTGCACCAAGATCTTTTTTTTTACTAAAATCTGATTTAATATATTTGAACTAACACTTTTGGAAAATTTGAGTCTCTTGGGTTTTCTATTAAGAGTACAAAATTCCTTAACATATTTAGAAGATGAGGGAATATGTTTAATCGCTTCTTCTAAGTGAATGATTATTATTGTCTCCTTAAAGGTCTCTAAGAGGTTACTATTTTGAATGGGAGGTTTGGAAGATTTTAAAGCTTCTAGAAAAAGAATAGGTGGTTGATATTTTTCTAAAGTTGGTTATCTTTCTTTCAACACATCTTTTTCTTCTACTTCCTCTCCTTTCTCCATGGTTTTCTCCTACTTTCCCTCTACATTCCTCTTATAAGGGTGGACTAAACACTTCACATTCTGTAATTTAGTTATGGCATAGATACATTCAAGAATTTCTGAAAGAAAAGATGTATGAGAATCTATTGAAATAACATTACAAGGATTAATTGAGGGTTGAGTAGAAATCAAATTTTACAGTACACTTCTTTTCCTTTACCTTTCATGTTTTCAATGTTAGAGTTGACTTGATTCAACCTATCTACATCAACCTTGAGCAGCTCCAGATCTTTGACCATGCCTCGCACCACTTCTTTTATTTTCCACTGGTCCTTCTGAATTTCTTACAAAATACATATAAGAAATTCATTAGAATTACCTTGAGGCATGTGTTGTAGGTGGGATTGTTGGAAGTGTTGGAGCCATGTAGCATCATGTTCTAATGATGACAAAATCAATTAAGACAAATTAAGAATAATCACACACAATAAATTATGCTTCAACAATATTCATGTGTTGGCGAATGTTAAATGTATCATAAATATATGTAGAATATGAACTATGATATAATATGTGATATTTTACATATAAAATATGAATTTCATGATATTAAGTATGCAATTGATAAACTAATTAATAAATGAATATCTCATGATTTGAATCTAAGCATATGAATCATAAGATCATGAGAAATGCATCATACTATGTGTTGCTATGTGAAAATATTATTATTAGTAGAAATTATGATAGTCAAAGGAGTAATAATTTCATTAAGTAAATCAACAAGTTTAGGTAAAGTAAAATATGGATACGAAAGCTCAGTTAGATATATACAAATTCATGATTTTACTTTATAACGTTTTGATGATTTTAAATATCAATTCAGTCAAACTATCAAGTGAGTGTCAAATTCATCAAAAAAAATTTCAAATATACATCGAATATATGTTGAAAATCATACAGGACAATCTTGAAAGAGAACTTATTATTTAAAATATTGATATTGAAATTCACAATGTATACTTGCATCTCATATTTAGTTTAACCAAATTTAAGTTTGATTCATATGACAAATCATTACTTCTATAAAATATGTCATGTCAGACTCATAATAGAGTTATCGGAATTCTATTAAGTTTATGTGAACCAACTACTATTAGATATGAATGTTGTCCTAAAGGATTCATGTGTTGATTTCCTAAATGACATATCATATTAGATTCATACAACTTTTGAATTTAATGATAGTTTATGTGAATCTAGTCATTAGAGATCTGAGGAAATCTATGAACAATTTCTACCTGATTTATCTATAAATACCATCAATATCTAATAAGAAGAATTAATCATCAATGACTACATTTATTCTTTGACATATTCTTCCTCTATTCTAGTGATTTGTGTGTAATGCATTCAAGAGGAGGAGAGAGATGATTTCATAAGTTAATTGTGTATTGACTGAAAGAATTTTTTGAGAGAAGCATTTAAAATATTTTTTTGTTCTCGAATTATGCTTAAAAATAATATTTCAAGTTTCTGTACCAATTGATAACAATAACAAGAAGACAAAGAATCTAACTGCAAAATATTCATCTTCGACTATTACAATAGTCCAAAGCATTTAAAAATTATCTACTGGACATACCCACAGTGATCAAGTATTATATTTGTCAATTATCTTTGGTGATTATTTATCTAATCATTTTGGAGAGCTGATCTCATGAATCAAGAGTCATGGATCTAGAAACAGATTTCAAGGAGAAATCTTAGGAGAGTTGATCACATGAAATTAGTGGTTATGATCTAGATAATCTGATAATAGAACCCAAGGACATAAAATGCCCTTGGAGAGTAGATGTAGGCTGATGTCAAACCACTATAAACCATAGTATTCATAATTACATCTAATAATGATCAGCACAATAGAAAGGGAGGAAGATTTCACAAAATGAAGTACTTCAAAGAGAGAAAAAGAAGATCAATTCAACCCCCCCCCCTTCTTTATCATCATTAGTCTAAAACCTACCAATAAGGTATGGCTGAAATGGGGGGTCGAGATTCCTTGTTGAAGTTTGTATTGTCTCATCCATTCCATAAGTCGTGAGGAGATGCATGGTTCATTGCATTCACTTCAATAATGTCAATACATTCTCTATCAGTACTACCTTTGTTGAAACACAACGTATGGAGTATTCTAGACATGTGAAATAATAGGGTTAGATAATAAATTTTACATCATTTCAATCAACTTCCCTAATGATACCTCAACATTTCCTAAATGTCTATTGGTCATATCTCCCTAAATTTAGGTTTCATGCCTTTAACATTCAAAACTCCTCTCGTAGGTCCTATATTTCTTCCATTTTGATTCAACTCCATGTAATGGTTGTCATTTCCAATTAACCAGTCAATCAATTCTTCTACCTCATCTCATATTTGTCTAGAAATGATCCCCCACATATTATATCAACTCTATTTCTACCATTTTATACAACCCTTCATAAAAAATTGAAATCAATTGTCAATTATTATACCTATGGTGAGGACACTTCTTCATTAAATCTTTAAATATTTTTCAAGCCTCAAAAATACATAATTGGTCTTTCTTATGGAATAAAATTTATTTATAAAATACTTTTCTATTTCTTCACAAATTTCAAATCTCATTCTCAAATTCTTAAACCATTCTTTAACTCTGTATTTTAAAGTCAAAGGAGAACTTTCATCTTCATGACTTTACTAGTGAACCCTAAAATTGGATTTAAAGAACATTTTTAGTCAATTCCTCCAAGTATGAATAAGTGATGAACTTGATTTACGGGTTAAATATGTCATCATAATATAACTAAGTTCATGCAAATAACATTTATAAAATCTCTCTTCAATTTAGGATGAGTAATGGTTGATCCTCAAAGAGAGTAATAATGAGAGTAAGAATTTGGTTTATATATATATATATATATATATATATATATATATATATATATATGTATACTTAAGATGGTGATGGACGAAATCAAATATGCTAATGGTGAAGATAAAAGAGATGAAAAGGTGATGATGATGAAAGAATAGATAAAATATGATAGAATGATAGAATAAATCATCAAACTAGTTCAAACTAAGAGTTAATCTATCTATGAAGAGAATTATAAGAACATCTCAAATCTGAATTTTGCACAAATCTCATTGGATGCCAATCTTAGGCCAAGTGATGCTTGATCCATGATGATCTTGATGCACTCCATGTAGTCTCTTAATCACAAAGATATTTAGCACGATAATGTCATTGACTGGGATTTGTTTTCCCTCCTTTTTCCTTTAGCTACCACGTTAAAGAGAGAGCCAAAAAATGTCCTCAAGAGGAAGGTGAGAGGCCTTATACCTTTAGAGAATTAGATCCTTTCAATAGACAATTATAATTAATAATCGACTCTCTTGGTAGATGGCCAAGATTCTTTCATAAGGATGACACTCTAATCCTCTTAATCTCATCTTAAGGTGCCTTAAGATGGGCAACCTATATTTCATCTCTTGATAGCCCTTTTAAGTCTAAATAGGTTGGACCAAAGTCATGTGCCACTTAAGGTCCAAATGGGCCTGACCAAGATGACGCCCTCTCTTGAGCCCATGAACATATTAGGTTGGCCCTCTCTATAAGACTTTTGTTTTTTTCTTGTGCTGAGAACTTAGGTTTTTTTATTACTTCCAACTCATAATAAAAACTCATTTAAGTCTTTACAATCAAATAATTATCAAGAAAATGTGAGAGAATCACTAGTTGACTATATAAAATTCAAGTGGGGTTAGTCTCATAATATCAATAAAATAAGTAAAATAATATGTATTAGGACTTAAATGATAAAATATTATGAATGTCATATTGAGTCAATAACACATATATAATTGTATTCTCTACCCACTAATTATCATCTATATATAAGATATTAATACATAGATCAACTACTAATTTATAATTATCAATAAGGATCCTCTATAGAAATTCTATGAAAACTTGGTAAGAACTTAATAAATATAATTTCTATTTTGAAGCTCACTCCTCCTAAAGGTGAGTAGATTTCAGTGTTTAGTTTACTCTCCCATAGATTATAATATTCTCCCACTTTTATTCTTCTATCATTATGTTTTGAGGTAAGTCTCTATTCCTTAAGTTTTGTGGTGGATTCATCTCTTCAATGATGTCTTCATGATCACCTTTATCCTTAAAAGTAGTAGATATCCTCATTGAATCAAGGTCTACTAAATTTAGTTTCATAGATCTAGTACCATGCAAAAATAATCAAAGGGTTTAAATAAGAGATATACCTTTTGAAGATCTTTTGTAAGAATCAAAGAAATGTTCTATGATTAATTTTATCATGTAATTATTAGAAATTAACATTAAAATCATATAAATTATTTTAAATATAAAATTTTTAATTTAAAATATTTTTCAGAAATCATATTAATTTTGCATATTTAAATCTAACTTTCTGTAGTAGTTAGAAGGTATTACATAAATTAGTAGCAAGTCATAATTTGTCTCTTAAAAAATTATACTAGGATTTGATTGTAGATCAAAATAAACCACATCTTAAAACTAAAACTAAACCTTAAACACACTATGTATGGCACCTAGCAGTAGTATAGTTAACCTATCAAAATTTTGGTTCCTAAAATAAAAATTGAAACTTATGTTTTCAAGAGGATCCTAGTTGGCCACTTCACAATAATTCGTGTCTAATGGATATTCAAGACATGTGATCAGCTGTCAAGGATACTTCTCTTCATTAAAATCAATAGGATGAGAGGTAATATTAAAAAATACTAAAAGAGAAGGGATTATTGGGGATAGATATATTTTTAAATATAACATTTTTAATTAAAAATATTTTACGTCTTCATGGATTAGAACACAATGTATGAAGCATAGGTCAATTATGCGACATTAATATGCATGTAATGTCTAAGAAAGTAGGTGATCAATGCACACAGGCCCTCACCACCTTCTCATACCTTCCCCATTCCATGTCCCTGCTGAAAAACTCAACACCCTTATTACCATTCAATTTATTGTAAATACTTTGGTTAATTTCTTTCTAGGTATTCATAATCAATAATCTATAAGAAAAAAATGAGAAACTTCTTTAGTTATTAACCCTCCAAAGCCATTCATTTGGGATAAGATTTCAAGAAAACCTCCATCAATTAGTGCTGCAAAACCTAGTAAGTGGCTTAGCCTATAAATAATTTTTTACACCATTGTAGAGTTACTAGCACACGAGGTTAGTGTCTTTGAAAGCAAGGTAGGGAAGATTGAACCCCCCATAAAACTATTGTGCACCATCTTTATGTCTCCTATATGATAATAGATATTTGAAAGAAAAAAATGTAAACTCAAGGAACTAATTCACCACCCTCTAGGTTCATCTGCCTAGCTCTTTTCAGACCTAACATCATATTTGTATTATATCTTCACATTCAGGCCAACTCCTATATCTACCATGTTTTTCCACATTCATACTTTTCTTCTTAATGTACAATATTTCAAAACCCAAAAGCTTTTGTCTAGGTAAGTTAATATTTGCTTAAATCATATGTGAATTTTTTATTCTAAATCATCAGTCCTCATGTCAAAATAATCATTTTCCAAATCCTAATCAGCTACCTAAAGTTTATCATGACAACTTATTGAATGAAGATAATTGAATCTAGAAGCCCTAAAAAAAATTGTTTAGTGAATGCACACATGAATATACTCATCATAAGTCTCTATTATGTTTTATTATATTTTATCATAGAAATCAATAACTTGTCATGGTTCTATAAATTATCTGCTACACAAAACACTAGGTTCTCAATTGAACTATTGTGTTTTGAATAAGGGTGTAATTTTTGAGTTACATGTTCTTGGTTTTAACTATTAGGTTTTAGGCCAATAAAGATCAAGAAGAGGGGGTTGAATTGATCTACCCTTTTCCTTTGCTAAAGGATTTCTTCTATGATCTTCTTGTCAGTATTTTACTGAGCTACTCTTAATGGGATGTGAATGTAGACTCACTATTTTTATAGTGGTTTGGCACTAGCCTAGTCCACTCTCAAAGAACACTCCCTATCCTTATGTTTCACTAAATGATTGTTCAAATCACAACCACTTATTCCACAACCTCAACTCTCCCAAGATTTCACTTAAAAACCTTCTTCTAGATTCACGACTTTAAGAAGCTCTAAACCATTATTTTCACGGGACTACTTCTCAAGTGATCAAATAAGTAATCACTATTTTCAACTCACAAAAACGATATTACTATAGGTATGTATAGAAGATATGCATTGAATATTCCGGATTATTGTATTAGTAGAAGGTGAATGCTTGGACACTTGAATCTTTATCTTCTTATTGTTTCCATCAACTAACGCAATAAGTCAAAGGCTTGTTATTAAGTTCAGCTCGAGAATAAAGGATATCTTCAATGCACTCCTCAAAGTAGTTTTTTCTTAAATAAATAAGTAGTCAACTGATAATTATCTCTCTTTGTTTCTTTCTCTTGAATGCACTATGTGAAGATCACTAAATAGAGGAAGAATGTGTGGAAGAATAAATGTAGTCATTGAAAATTAATTCTTCTCATTAAATATCAGTAGTATTTATAAATAAGTTAGGTACAAATTATTCACAGATTTTTCAAGATCTTTAATGATTAGATTGACTTAAAATATAATTAAATTCAAAGCTTACATGAATCTAATAAGACATATCATGTTGTTACTTCAAATATCCTCTAAGAAAACCAACATGTGAATCTTTTGGGACAATGATTGTATATAATAATATGACCAGTTCATACAAATCTAATAAGAATCAAATAAGATCTATTGTGAGAATGATATGACATGTCTTACAGAAGTAATGATTTTTCAGTTAAATATTATCAAAATTTAGTCAAACAAGATATGAGATATAACTATACATCATGAACTTCAATCTTAATATTTCAAATCATAATATCTCTATGAAGATTGATATGTATGATTTTTAAGATATATTCAATGTATATTCAGAAAATCATGTTCAGTAAATTCAACACTTGAATGATAATTCGACTCATTTAATATTTAAATCATTTCATTGTTATAAAGTAAAATCATGAGTCTATAGATATATGAATAAACTTTCATACCCATATTTTATTTACCTAAACTCATTGATTTACTTAATCAAATCATTACTCCCTTAACTATCATGATTTATGCAAAAAATAACATTATCACACAATAGTATATAATATGATAGATTTCTCATGATCTTATAATTCGACTACTCAAATTCATATCATAAGAATCTCATTCATTGGTTAACTTGTCAATTACATGTTTGAGATCATGACATATATGTTTCATATGTGTGATTTCATATATTATATCATAATAAATATACTATATTTATATATGATACATTTATCTATTCATCTATGTATGTATATTATTGAAGCATAGTTCACTAATCAGATTATTCTTAATTGACCTTTAATAATTTTATCATCATCAAAACATTATATCTTCATGGCTCCAACATTAACTTGGTCATGGATAAATGATTTAAGTAGCTTCCCAGTATGGCGGGATTCAAGAAATGCTATGAAATTATGTTTTAAAAGTCTTACAATGTAGACAATGAGTGGGCCAAGGTTAAGGGTTGTCAAATTATTTGCAATTGTCAGCCTTCTTTAGACACCATCTAGTGTTTATTGATTTTCAACTAAGGTTACACTCCCAATGGGATCATCGACATGTACCTCTGCCCATATAATTTTGTCAAAGGAGACACCTTGTCTCTACCATGGAAAGAAGGCTGAAGACATCATGATGTAGGATGAGACAATGAAATGACTATGTCACCCTAAACAAATCACCTAGACCCAAATCTAACAATGAAGCTAAGAACTTAAAATAACTATAATCTTATAATATTTAAAATAATGAACCATCGTGATTAAGAAATTGTCAATGATTAGAGTGTTTCACGATCAATTGGATGATAAGATCCAAATCAAGTGGTTATCTCTCCTCATGAACTACCAGCTATGAAAATTAATGAACCTATCTATGGAACACATCATCAATATTACAAGATGAAATATTAAATAAAAAATATTATAATATGAAAATAAAATAAATTTAAAGATAACCTTATCACCGTAATAGGTGGCTGAGTAGTGGAGGAACATAGATTGAAGTTGGAACTCACATTTGAATAGTTGACCTGATGTTTACTGTTGACCTCTCGTTGATTTGTCATATTGTTGGCTGTTGACAAGTTGACCTGGTTGAAAGTATAAACTGACTCGAACCAGGAGAGGCAGGTAGGGCGGACCAGGAGGTCCAATGATTTGGACTGCCAGGACGACTCAACATGGACCAGATGGTCCACGGTGGTTCCAGCGGCGGCAGGTTAGCTCGAACCACGGGGGGCACGAGCCGGTTTTCGCCGGACAGATGTGGCTGGTTTTGGCCGGGATGAACCGGACTGGTTCGGTCCAGCGGTTCGTGATATCACGAACCGGGGTCTGTTAAACCCCGGGCGGAGGGCGGAATGGGAAGAGGCCGGAACGGACGGAGGCAGATGCAGGAATGGCGGCAGTGGGAGAAGATGGTGATGGCGGACGGCGGCGGAAGCGACGGGACGGAAGGCGGAGGCGGAGACAGGGATGGTGGCAGAGGTGGCGGATGGCGATGGCGAACGGCGGCGGCATCAGCAATGGGGGGGAAGTTGGCAGCGGACGGTGATGACATGGGTGATAATGGGTGGCGGACGGTGGCTGAAGACGGCGACTGTGTGACAGGCAGTGGCGGATGAAGGTGGTGGACGGCTGGTAGACGGAGGAAGGCAGGGGGCGGTGATGGAGATGGATGTAGGCGGTGGCGACGGATAAGTGACCCTCACGGCCTCTCCTTGCGGATGATTAAAACAGAAATAACTAAGGAAGGAAATTATCTCCTGTTACCGTTGGAGCCGCTGATATGGGCAAGGGAGAACGAGGGGAGGAGAAAGCTCGGGGACAACCTGGGCCTGGGGTGAAACACCGACCAGCCGAGCTCAACCGCGGGCGACCGTCTATATAAATCAACGGCGTTCTTCCTCTGCTCCTCACCTATTTAAATCTCCATCTGTTTGTTTATCACCGCCTCTATCGAGTTATCGACAACGAGAGGGTCGTCAGCAGGGAGAATGGGGAGCCCGTGGAGAGTCTCGTCTTCTCTAGCAAAGCTTCTGCTCTTCTCCCTTCTGCAGATGGTGGCCTACGCCGCCCAAAAGGCAAGCATTCCTCATGATATGTCACGCATAGTATAGTTCCCTTCAGGGCGCATTCTCCCTCCCTTCCTTCCTCCCGCCCTCCCCCTCTCCCCCTCCCTCCCTCTCTCTCTCTCTCTCTCTCTCTCTCTCTCTCTCTCTCTCTCTCTCTCTCTCTCTCTCTCTCTCTCTCTCTCTCTTCCTCTCTCCCTCCATCTCTCTCTCTCTCTCGCGCGCGCACACACATGCATGCAACGACGCATACCTGGGACCGTATTGGGACAACGTTTTTATTCAATGGGCGGGTCTACAGAAATCGTACATCGTGTACCTCGGCAAACATGAACACGGCTTGGATGGCTCATCGGACGACTTCGACAGGGCAGCTGCGAACCATTATGCCCTCCTTGCAGCGTTCCTGGGCAGGTAACGCTCTTCCCGATTGAATCCTGGTTGAGATTCAGGGACCAAAATCTCGCCGCCACCGTCGGCTGAATTCGGGTCCCGAGTGTGGTGGAGGTCAGTCTCGTGACCTTCTTCTTCGTTCTCCGCACAGCGAGGAGGAGGCCCACACTGCGATCACCTACTCCTACACGAAGAGCATCAACGGATTTGTGGCAAATCTAGACGAGGACCAAGCAAATGACCTCGCGAGTGCGCTCCTCGTCGCTTATTCCCCCTCCCTCCTTCCCACACATTCGCCGATTCTCGTTTCTAACTGCGGAGTCGCTGCGGCATGGCCTCGTGTTTACTCTGACAGAGTGGCCGGGGGTTGTGTCCGTCTTTCCGAATCAGCGGAACAAGAAGCACTCAACGTGGTCGTGGGAGTTCCTGGGGATGGAGAAGGACGGCCAAATCCCTGAGAACTCCATCTGGAAGAGAGCCCAATTCGGCAGAGACGTCATCATCGCAAATCTCGATTCTGGTTCGTCTCCTTGTCTCGGCTAAGAACGTTGACTTGCTGGGTTCTCCCGAACAGGAGCGGAACCGTCGAATAACCCCCTCGAAATCCCGCGCAGGTGTCTGGCCGGAGTCAGAGAGCTTCAACGATCGAGGGCTAGGACCAGTTCCGTCGAGGTGGAAGGGATTCTGCCAGAAAGCCTCCAACCCCAACCACACGGTCACCTGCAACAGGTGAAGATTTCTGGTCTCCTCCTCCTCGGCGGCGCGATCCCCCCGAGCATGCATGAAAGTAGAGGAGGACGAGGAGGAGATCGCAGTTTTCGGTTGAGACGGAAAATGCGGCGCTAAGACTGACTGAACGACGGCTGTACAGGAAGCTGATCGGAGCGAGGTACTTCAACACGAACGGCCATTCGGGCGACGAGATCAATAGCCCCCGCGACTTCGAAGGCCACGGAACGCACACGCTTTCCACTGCCGGCGGCAGCTTCGTCCCCAACGTCAGCCTCTTCGGCATCATGAACGGGACCGCCAAGGGCGGCGCCCCCGGCGCCCGGGTCGCGGCTTACAAGGTCGGCCAGGGCGACATCTTCGACGACTCGGACGTCATGGCGGGCTTCGACGCCGCCATATACGATGGCGTCGACGTGATCACCCTTTCCCTTAGCGGGGTCTCCGCCTGGACAGATCTCATCAACCCCATCGGCGTCGGCACGTTCCACGCCGTCCACAACGGCATCGCCGTCGTCTGCTCGGCCGGGAACGACGGACCGCGACAGTACTCGGTCCTCAACACCGCGCCGTGGGTCCTCACTGTGGGCTCAGGGTCGGCTGGCCGGCTGTACTTCTCCGACGTGACTCTCGGCGACGGCAGCAACTTCGAGGTTCGCCCGCCGTCACCGACCGCACCGGCCTTTTTAAGGCATATTTCTTCACCAGTACATGCTCTCCCCCCCCCCCCTTCTGACCACACTATTTCCGTCCACCCTTTCCTGGCTCAGGGGTGGAGCCTCGCAGAAGGGCGCATGCCTGACGGAAAGTTTTTCCCGGTCGTCGATCCCAGAGAGGCGAAGTCTCCCGGCGTGGACGATTACGACGCGTAAGTGGCCTCCGCCGCTCCTCTTGCCTCCACCGTGACCTCGAAGCCGAGCCGCTGAATTCCCGTGAATCCCCAGGGAGAGGTGTAACCCCCGTTCGCTCGACCCGGCGAAGGTGAAGGGGAAGATAGTCGTTTGCCTCGGAGGCAGTGGCAGGCTGGCCAAGTCTCAGCAGGTGTTCGAAGCAGGGGGAGCAGGGATGATCCTGGTAAACATCGCCGAGTGGGGGTCTTTCCTCACATATGACTACTACATGATCCCCGCCCTGCACATCAATTACACCAGCGGGCTTGCTGTCTATTCCTACCTCAACTCCACCAGGTACGCCTTCCCATCTATCCCCCGCAGATGGACGTTCGCTCCTCTCAGCCGAGGGGACGAAAGGTTTCAAAATTTTCAGCCCAGGATCTACTTGGGACGTAATTTTCGATTATACCATTTACTACATATTCACCCACTAGCGAGTGCGGTCGAGAATGCTTCCTCTATCGTAGCTGATCACGGTGCTAGATCCTTTTTTTTCATCCTGGGCTAGAGTAATGGTTGACCTAAACTCTCGCAGGTCGCCCACAGCCCATATCAGTGCACCCACAGCTCGCATTGTGAAACCCGAACCAGAGGTGAGCGGGCAGTCAGGAAGAGGACCCGGTTACCGTAATGCGCAGCTCCTCAAGGTTGTTCACAAGCATCCTCGCTCAATCGTTCGGTTTCTGATTGTGGACTGCCTCATTCGGCATGCCGCTGAAGGCGTATCTTTTGTTTTCCTTCCCTTCCCTTTCCAGCCTGATATTCTCGCGCCGGGCATCTCAATCCTCGCCGCTTATTCCCCCGCGACGGTAATCGAATCCTACATCCCGAATGAGTCCAGGCGTCTGCCCTACTTCATGTTATCCGGTACCTCCATGGCGGCTCCTCACGTCGCCGGCGTGGTCGCCCTGCTCAAAGCCATGTACCCACATTGGAGCCCTGCGGCTCTCAAATCCGCCATAATGACCACCGGTGAGATTTTATTCTCTTCGCTACATGCGGACTCTTGTTTAATGGCTGAAGTGGGTGATCGGTTGAAACCGTGGGCAAAGGCTGACAAAACCCGTCGTACGCCGGCGCAAGCTCAAGAGTTGCACCCTGGAAGCCTCGACTGTTGCGGGATCTTTCAGATCCGTCATGTTATTCCCCAATTCATTCTCATTCGAAATGCTGAATCCCAAGTCGTTGCATATGTGCCTTCTGCCGCAGCCACAACTCAAGACAACACGGGAGGGCCCATCCAGGACGCCGTCACGAATAAGGATGCCACACCGTTCGACTTGGGCTCTGGCTTTGTGCAGCCCAATGCCGCCATGGATCCCGGCCTCGTGTACGACGTCACCAACGACGACTACCTTCGCTTTTTGTGCGTCTCCGGCCTCGAATCCTTCGAAGTGCAGAAGTTCGCCGACGACAAATTCAGGTGCCCAGAGGACCCCGTGAAGATAGAGGACCTGAACCTCCCTTCCATCGGGGTCGCGGATCTTAAGGCGCCCATCAACGTGACCCGCACCCTGAAGAACGTCGGAGCACCGGGCACCTACCATGCCCATGTCCAGCCGCCGGAGGGTGTCACCGTCTCCGTGGAGCCCGCTACTCTGGACTTCAAGGCTGAGGGAGAAGAGAAGACGTTCCAGGTCACTCTGGCGCCGGAGGGAGGGAAACCGCCCGCGAAGCTCGTCCACGGGCAGCTGACGTGGTCCGACGGGAGGCACACCGTGAGGAGCCCTATTACAGTGGCCATCACACTTCGGTAATGATTTCCAAAAACAGGGTTTATGAGTCCTTTTAATGATGTGAACACACTGTGCTGAGCTCTGGCTGGAAGTGAACGGTGTTGATGGTTTGTATTGACGCACTTGTAATCACCTACCTCCTTACTTTGTTCAAGCATTCATTTTTTAACTGTGCTCGTCCAATGATGTACGCAACAAGCCCCTCTGTCATCTAACACCGGCTGGTGATTGGTGGCTCACAGATTGCCCCCTTATAGTGCCAAGTGATGACCTTCGTGTATGGATATGAATAAGATGGCCAAACAGTACGTATGTCCATCCGCCAGCGTGGTGGCGAAATCATCCTGCCTCGAAACTCTCTCCATCATTCGGCGAGCTAGCTGCTGCATTAAACCCCAGTCTCCTGCAGGCCGAATCTTCCGTTTGCTCAGGATCTCATTCACAAAGCAAGAGTTTGCTGAACCCGAGAGGAACCAAGTCCAGAAGTCAGCCAGAGTAGTGGGTGGTGGATGAAAGATCATATGCTTGCTGGCCATGTGGTACCAGAGGGGGACCGCTAACTTATGAAGTAGGGCCAACCTCCTAAAAGGGAGGGAAATTAGATCGGTACGATAACTGAGCCAATTAGCTTATTCATGGACCGGTTAGTTACTTAGCACTCTAAAAGGATGAGATTTTTGAGTCTTCATTTTTAAGTCTAACATGTGCGAACTAAATATTCAATGTATTCAAAAGACTAATCATATGCAATCATTTGGGATGATGAAGGTTACAGTTTTGATAGATGGGTTCTTGTGTTTAAAAGGCATGAGTGGGTTTTTGGTTCAAACCCTCGACAAATGCTAAAAATGCTTGTCATATGCGACGGAAGTTCAAGAATTGTAACCCTCTAAGCCAGAATTCTTGCTGGATCTTTCAAACTTATCTTGCTGTTCCCAATTCATTCTCTTGAAATAAGCTGAATCCCAAGGCTTCAACATTAACAAAAAAGAGTTTCACGTGTTAATTGTGTTTCTAGGGCTACATGTCTCAAAATATAACAATTTATGTGTTGTATAAAGTTATTGCAACTTCTTATAACTAGTTCGTTCTGAACAAATATAATGTTTTTCACATAGTTAAAATGACACAATACTGAACACTCCCTTGAATGTTTACTCCCAACTTAGAACATGTTAAATTGATTTCTCAACCATCCTCACCAACTTTCCCACAACATCCAGAGTCATCAAATTAATAACCAATGCATCTAACTTGTTGCCAAGGTCCATCAAAATATATTCAATTGTCTACAATCAGGTTCTCCAATCCTTCATAGCACTTTCAAACTCTTCAAAATATTGAGTGGTTAAAATTCCTTGCTACAATGATCTAAGAAAAGAAAACAACATGTAAGGAGACTATAACACCCGTAGTTCAGCGGAAAAAAATTACAGGAGCAGAACCTCACCTCTTACTTGAGAGGGCACAGTGGTCTCTAGGCCTTCAAGGCATGTATGTCACTTTAGGTGCGCCATGTATGGAGTGTTGGCGTATGCATCAGAGAGGAACATGAGAGTCCAGACGTGGCCTGTCTTTTGGACATATTAAAGGGGCCTTTCTGTCATTTTCTTGTGAGAATAGAGATAAAAAATAGTTATGTGGAGATTTGACTTTGGGAATTCGAGTTAGATAATTTTCTTAATCTTCCTTCTTTATGATCGTGGCCCTGTTCTTGCGGGACAATATCTCGTTGTCTCCTCTTGTAGGTACTTCAAAGGAGATCATCTGAATCGTTGTCATCACAGTGCTCACCGTGAAGAATCTTCCATCCACCTTCTATCTTCTCAATGAGCCCATCGTTACTCACACACCTCGTGCTGATCAAGTCAAGTCGACGCTGATGAGAATCCAACATATGCCAATAAGCAACAAGAAGATGAATGATGCACGATTAATCAAGATTTATAAGTAGCATATGCCCATTTAAATTAATAGAGCATCCATTTTATGTTGCACTTTCCATCCATCTCAAGTATTGCATTTAATACACCGGATTCTGGCTCTCAAAAATGGACGAAAAGTGGAAAATAAGGCAATGGATGAACTATCTCTAGAGCGGTGAGTTAATGATCAAAATTAACTGTCCAAAAAAGAGCATAAAACACCGCCATCATTCGAGTTCTCTACATTACTTGATGGGTCTTCCCCCTTTCATTGTTTAAAGTTTGGATTGATAGTGACATAAGTAAAGACTATGTAAGATTTCGTGCCACCATTTTTTTGACAAAGTTCAGATGATAACATCAGCGTATTATTCAAAGAAGATTTAGAACATGGACTCTTGCACTTTATTTGTGTGTGAGAGGCAGAGTAAAGAAGAGGAGGAAAGTACATGGGTTGAGATGCTTATAGTAAGGAACCACTCTTAATATTTACATATCCAGCCACTCCAAATCATCTTGCGAGATCATTCGGTGTCTTTACACTGAGCAATGGTGGATGTAGTTTCTTGTTGCATAAACAACGCTCCATCTATATTTATAAGAAATTAAAATCCATTATACTGAATTTGCCTATGTTGAGTTTCCTACGAAGTTACATGACACAAGATCTTCCCAACGTGGCTTGGAGAATCCTCTCATGTCCACAATGGCTCTTCTTTCTTGTAAAACAAGATTTAAAAAACCATACATGGATAAAAGACACTTATTCCCTTTGAGCCCATCACTGACTCACTACAAATTCGGATCCACATGGATCCACATGGTTACAGAAGAGCGAACTACATCATTTTCTGCATATCTTTAAGAAATGTTCCATTATATCGTAGGATTCGCACTCAAGAAGAAAATCATGAGTTTAAACTCACACGTGTGATCATTAGTTGCATTTACACTGCATATTATTATCTCTCTCTCTCTCTCTCTCTCTCTCTCTCTCTCTCTCTCTCTGTATTTCTTTTTCTTTGTATGTCTCTTTCTCTCTTGCCTCTATCCCTCACCAAAAGATAAAATTGCTTGTAAAATGAATATACTTTTAGCAATTGCACTTTGTATATTTGAGATAACTTTTTGGTTCTTCCTTAAAAAATAAATATTTTTTTAGCAATTTGTATGTAAGGCAGTTACCTTTGAGCTAAATACCTCCAACTCCTCATCTAAGTTGCACAATAGTAAGAAGAATGGAAAATTCACCCAATATCTTGAGATATTTCCCCTTGTATTCCTCTTCTCACATCCATCGTTGTGTGACATCATGAGAATAGGGAGTACACATTTGTCTAGAAATGGGGATTCTCTACTAGTTGAGACCAATTTTCGATCTGCTCTATGACAGAAATCAAGCATAATTCCGAATATATGTAACAACGAGCTTTGTCTGACAAAATATTATAAAAACCTTTTCCTGGATAAAATGCTGGTCTTCTGTGAGCTTGAGTGATGCCAAATTAAATCAGTGGCCCAGAATAATGTGGAGACTGCCTAAAAATAGTGATGGTATACTTTATCCACGGCATTGCACACGTTTGTATTGACAGAAATTTCCTCTGTCAGTCAAATTTTAAAGAAATTTTAAGTTATTCCACAGTGACTGCAGGCAAAGTCTGAGCGAGAATGTCATAAATGTTTTTTTTTCAAAAGAAAAGAAACAAGTTCAAGGTGCATCATGGGAACAGGCCACACAAGATGCATATGAGGCCGCCTGAAAAGCTTCATCCTAGGATTTAGTAGAGATATAAGCAGAGCCTTCTGGTTCCTTTTTTACCATTTGGTTCTGGATCAGAGTGTTACAAAGACTGGGGCTATTGATGATGTTGTTGAATTGCCAATGGGGAAATCAAGAGTTTATAACACACACGGGTATGCTAAAAATGAAACATTGAAGGGCCATTCATCACTGCAAAAAAAAAACTACTCTCAGTCTCTCCACTGTATAAATTCAGTGGAATCATACAAGTCAAGAAAATAAATGGATTAGGAGGAGGGGGGGGATCCAACCACCCTCAGTTAAGATGCGGCTTCTAAAATATGAAAACGTGGAAGATGAGAAAAATCCAAGACCCATACCTCTCCGAAGAAAAAGAAGTGAGATCGAGAGAGAGAGAGAGAGAGAGAGAGAAGCTGCACAAACTCTACAAGCAGAGTTCTCCAATACAGTCTCTTCCTCCATCCTCCATGTTTGCTTTCTTTCTTTGGTGTGGCTCCTTCCTCTTAGCCCTGCTCTTCTGTTACTGAAAAAACAGCCTACAGCGTGCGCACAGCCCACCAGATGTGAGAGAAATATGTACATTTTCCAGAGGGCGGTGAGTTTATATACATCAGCGCCAGGGGGTTGGTAGAGGGATAGAGTTGACTGGGCCTTCTGCTCAAGAGGATAAAGGGGTAGAGTTCATCTTTTCCTGTGCCAGGATGATGTACTTATCCTGAAGCTTCAGCCTGTTTTCCGCCCACCATCTCTCAGCTTGTTGCTCACTAAACCTCTTCCGGCTGCAATTAATTCCAAATAAGGCAATCAGTAATGGACACTCCATGGGAAGCAGCAGAACAAGATGTGAGAGTATCCAAGGTGTCTCATGAATTAAGCTTTGTAAGAATTAGAATAATTAAAACTATGATAATGGTCTCACTCTTCTTCTCAACTAGAAATGTGATGTGGCATCTTATCAAGTGATCACATTTATTTGTGAAAAAAGTTCCACATATGTCGAGTTACGCTGATTCAACATCACGGCTAAAATATGTTCTAAAAGTAATTCATCTAAGATCCCCGTCACCTGCTTCCAAAGGCAAGATAAAACCAATGCTTCTTTTAGAAGCGTGGTCCCGTCACAGAGAAAATGGTCACTAGGAGAAAAGGAAAAATTTGCCTCCCTCTTCCCAGTCGTGAAAGCTCCACTAAACAGGGGGCAAAACGTTCCACCGAACTGTTCTCCAGCCTTGTCTTGATTTAATATCACCATATTTTTTATTTCTTACAAAAACAGAGTCAACGAGTCAATCTCTTGCTCGGTTAATGATCAGTGCATATGCGATAGAGGTTCTTAATCCCATATATCCATTGAAATGGTATGTAAAGTGACAAGGAAGATGGTTATGGAGTAATGAACTGTGAGGGCACAAAGAAAATACCACAAAAAAAAATTGTAGATAGATGACAAGTTAGAAATGAAGTATGAAACTAACTGTACCTGAACCGAACTCGCTTGAGATATTTGCCTCCACCAGGGTAGGCAGAAACTGTGATATACACACCGGGTTCTGCCTGCTCAACCCATTCCACTTCATCTGCTGACGTTTTGCTTCCATTACAAGATGGTGGATTGTCAGACTGGACACTGGGTTCCAACATCTGAAAAGCTGTTGCATGGTTCTCAGGAGGCAAGCGAGGATTACTGGGGCTATACGAAGAATCAGACTGCTGTTCATTCTCAGTTTTAGGACCATCTTTTACCCTTTCAGCCATTTCCTTCAGCTAAAATTTTAAAGAAGAGGACAATGTTAGTAGACAAAATGAAGGATCAGATGACAATAATAGTATTTGGGATATGAAACATTATGTCATCAGTAATAATGTATAACAAGAGCGGGTTTACTTGCAAAACGAAGAAAAACAACAAGGAGAAACTTGGAAAAAACTTTCACATAAGAAAAGAGAAATTCCATATTAGTAAGGATCTCTCTCTCTCTCTCTCTCTCTCTCTCTCTCTCTCTCTCTCTCTCTCTCTCTCTCTCTCTCTCTCTCTCTCTCTCTCTCTCTCTCTCTCTCTCTCTCTCTCTCTCTCTCTCTCTCTCTCTCTCTCACGCTTATTCTATTTTAATATTTCTGATGGTAGACGGAATAAAGCCTGAATGTGAGAGTATCATGGACTAAGTCAGACTGTGGATTAAAAAAATATTGTGCGCTGATATACAATAAATTCACTGTCTACCATCAACCAGGAGTGGGGACTTTATGATAAGGTTTTGCATATTGCAAAGTACCTAACACGGTATAATATTCTTCCTCTCAACTTCGATTCCAATGCCTTTTTGTCCAAGTTCTTTGTCTATTATCCAACCGCCTCTAACAACAACAATCGTCGGCCCTGCTTCATACATGCATCGAGCAACAAAGAAATCACTTTCAGGCCCTCCAACCCTGAAATTTCCGTATTCACAGCCTTCAAAAACTTCTGCCAGACTTTCAGGTTTCTTCTATCAACTGAGATGCACCGTCTCACTCTTCCAAATTGAACACGGGTGAAGGATCAAAGCATCATGAACAGGATAGTTGAATAAAAAAATATTTTACCTGAGCAGTTAGAGATCTGATAACTTCCTTCGCGGCCTTGCATTTAGCACTCTCCTCTCCTGCTGTAGATGTGGCTTCCTGCAGTTGCCTCGTAACTTTCTCTAGTTCATGCTCTAAAAATTCAGATTTTCGCGTAAGTTCCTCAACCTGCATGACGATTCATGTCTGTAAGATTATCTAAGGAATTATTCATTAACAAAAAGGCATCAACTAGTTACATCAATCGCTAAGGACAGTCATTTTGCTAACTTATATCATGAGGTGAGGTATTGATTGTATGAAACTGTTGGACAAGGGTTGTTGTGTAATGGCGATCTACTCGTACAGATGTGACATTTGTTATAATGGTGAATGGGTGAAAACATGCTAGGATGCTCAGAACGAAATAATCACATAGGATGACTCTCCATGAACAAAAGTGGAAGGTAAATATAGGCCTCTTCATGCTGATAAGACGGTAAGTAAATGACATCACAAAAGCAACAAGAGCTCATGCTAGGTAAACATGTAGGATTACAGCTTAGAATGCAAGCGATAGGAGTAGAAAAAGAAACTGACTGCAGCATGCAGTTTTGGGAAGAAAAAACCTGTGGGGAGCCTTTTTTTGGAGGGCACCAATGCGTCATTTACAGAATTGATGAATTTTCAGTTCGATGGAACACGAGATAGAATGGCATTATCGTTCTATGCCCTCCTAGTTCTACACATTATCAAAAACATCACGATGTGTTCTATATTTTGTAATTATCGCTCATAACCTTTATCAGCTCTATCCTCTATTATCTGATTTTGTGCTGATAAAGATGTGCACAAGATCTGGCCTGAAGACTCAGTCTTGGGTGGATGTTTTAATATCATGATGAATCATCTTTAGTCCTGTTTGTTTCTTAACCAGAGTGGAAACTGTTGAGTTTATTAATACGTAGGCCATTTATCCTTTCGATATGATATTTTAAAAGATAAGAACATCGGGTACTTCCTAGAATCCAGTACTTTACGTTATCCACCCAAGACAGGACAAAATCTTAAAAAAATGGAAATCAGAAAACATGTCCTGACACACAGACAAGAGACATGTAACTAGTTTGAAGGATCTCCTTCAAAAAAAAAACTAGTTTGAAGGAATAATCTATTAAAGTATGTACTCCAAAAAAGAATCTGTCTTTTTCCTAATTTTCAAAGCCACAATCACTAAGGCATTACTAGCCCCATCCCACCTTCATGTGTATCTTACCAATGTTCTGGTTAGCTGAGAAGATGCATGTACCATTTCATCATGTTACACCCGTAAAGCAAAATCATCCAACAGATTCAGTACTCCTTTTAATAATCCAAAAGAGACCCTGGAGATGACCAGCATCTGATGGAAAGGCTGAGTTGGATAGGACCCACTTCCACAAATGAAGAGTGATTTAACTTTCTATATCACAAGCTTGTTTGCTTATTATCAAGAAAATTTTCTATAACGATACGAAGTGTATTTGTAAGAACCCTGCAGATTGCTTTGAAGTAAGATTTTTTACTCATCGATCTCTGACCAGAAATAATCTATAAATACATGCTTCACGTACATTAGACAACATAGACACTTAGGTGTGACTTAGATGATAAGAGACGAAGGGATTATCCTTAGAGACAAATCAGCCACCTCATTTCAATCACTAGCAGATGCTCACCAACCCAGCATTGATGCTATATCCTCATGGTTAGTTTGTTCAATCCAAAAAACTACGGGAGGGAACAAGTGAATGAATTTCTAAGGAATAGGGAATGTAGTCTTTTGAAGAAAGGTTAAGCATGTAGAGAACGAAAAACTGTGCGAAGAATCTCAACTGGTGCTCCGAATCAGACCAGTTGGCCAAGTCAGATCCAATTTAGACAAAATATGGTCAGCTATGCTAACTGTTTCAAGTTTTCTGAAAAACTGCCAGCCTCCACAGTTCCCAGAAAATGGGGCCGAATTGGTTGGGAACTGACCGACTCTAGGATGACTCGTCCCTAAATTTGCTGATCCTGGCCCGTTTCGAAGGTTTGTTAACAAATTATACATTCAGGGAAAATGGGATCAGGATGGAACTTTGCCCAGATCAAATCAGAAAATGTTGATCCCAATCTACATCAGAACAGGCCAATCCAAAGTGTCATGATTTCAAGTTGTAGGAGAGTCTCTTTAATCTGCTTTCAATGGACATGTTTCACAAATCACAATATCAGACCAATAGTGAGAAACAACACTACAGATGCAAGTTGTTATTTCGTTGGTCATATAGATTATAATTGATTTAAGATACAGTTCAGCAAGACAAGATAAAGATATTCAAAGGATTTCGCTCTCTACAAAAATCTGGCAGGAAAGAAGAAACACTATTGCGAAGCAACTCCAGTAATTCCTTAAAAAATATTGTTTCTTCCTATTCTAAATCTGGTTGGTCTTTTTTCTTACACAAGGTCTAGAATTAGAGATTCAAACAGTCAAATCCTTTGAGGTGGAGAAATTTTATTCATGCAAAACAGCTTGGAAGTCTTTATCAGATGAAGTTGACAGATTTGGGTTTAATGGCTTGGTAGATTACTTCAAATAGAGGATACAGATAAGACAGTGAACATTTCTGAGACTAAATCGGTTTTCTGAACCAACTGTGCTCTATGAACTGCATAAGAATATTGTGAACGAAACATATCCTAAAAATGCATTAATGAACGCAGCATGTACTGCAAGTAACAACCACGTCTCTTCTTCTAACGGGGGATGAAATAGATGCATGCACAATGACGACACTATGACAAACAATCCATCCTTGACATCATATAGAACAGTTACCTGCAACTTCAGCTTGACAGCTTCTTGGTTCAGGCTATCATTTGCCATCTTTGATTTTTCAAGTATTATTTCTGGGGATGTCATATCATTAATAGTACCTGCCAAACGAGGTGGACTTGGCTTTCTTGAGATGGGTGAAGATGCCCTAGACGCATTCCTTGAACTAGGAACAGAAGCAGAAAATATTTTCTTTGAAGATCCGAATATATAATTGGAAGTTCTTGTTGAATAGAAGCTCCCCCAATGAGAAGCTCCATTAGTTGGAGAAAACCGGGCAGCATTTACGTCTGCTTTGTTCTTGGAAACCCTACTTCCAGATGTTTGAAAGGACTCAAGTGACGAAAGCCTGGAAAGATGTCCCGGAGATTTAGAATTAACAATGGCTTTTTCAGGAAGGCCATTGACCACTTGATGCTTCATAAAACGAGATACAGATGCAGCTTCTACGGTCTTCTTCAGCTTGATAAAGCATTCATCACATACACGATAAGGTTTGTTGATATTTGGTGCCAAAGAGGCTTTTAGTGATTTTCTACTACTGCACGCCTTGCAGAAGACTAGGCCACAATTGTAACAATTATGACGCTTTCTTCTGAAACCAAATGGAAGATGGCAACCAGAACATACAGATTGATCAGCACTAGACACCCATTTATGAAGACAGATGGCAGCAGTAAAATTTGAACCACATACAATACTTTTGACTTGCTTGTCCTTCAGAGCTTCAACAAGTGTTGGAGAACTGCGGTCATCATTGTCTCCATGACCTAAGCAACCATTTTTTCCCCTCCCCCAAGTGTACACTTCAGTTCTTGATGTCAGAACCGCTACATGATGGGAGCCGCATGCTATCTCTTCCACAAAACTGTTGAAAAGCTTTCCTCCAACACAAGTGGGCAACTTTCCATCTGCTTCAGGGCAACCAAGTTGACCATAAATAGGACTACCCATGGTATACACCCGTCCACTTGTTTCCAGAGCAACTGTCATGTCATTACCACATGCTACTTGGGAAAAGTTTAAGTCCAGTAATGCAGATACACATTCAGGAACAAGCCTAGTTTCTCTATCACCATGTCCAAGTCGACTTCTATCTCCATCTCCCCATGTGAACAGTTTTCCAGAAGATGAGTTGCTAGACTTAGAAGACTCGGTCGAAATTTCTACTACAGCTGCTGTGTGCCAGGCACCGCAAGCAGCTTGAACTGTACGTAATCCCTTCAAAGCTTCCACCTCTCTCGGCATGTTTGAGCTTCTGCAATCTCCATGCCCTAGAGAGCCAAAAGTTCCATCACCAAAAGTGAATAGCTGACCAGAAGATGTCACGATTGCTGTGTGCCATGGTCCACAAGAAATTGAGGAAACGTGGAGACCTTCCAAAGGACCATTTACCTTTCTTGGAATCCAGTGACTAATATCACTCCCGTGCCCAAGGAGACCAGTGTTGTGAATTCCATCACCCCATGTGTAAAGGTCTCCTGACATGGTTACAGCACAGGTATGATATTCCCCACATGCCACAAGTTCAATGTTCATGCCACTTAGAGCGTCAATAAGTTTTGGGTGAGAAACATCAGCATCTACCCCATGACCAAGCCTGCCTCCAGACTCCTCACCCCAGCTAAAGACCTCACCCTGTTTGGTAACTAAAACAGCATGCCTACTACCACAAGCTATACTGTGAACATCAAGAACCACAACTGGCTCCAGTGCCTTAGGTAAAAGAGCATCAGTCTTCTTGGTGGATGAATTTTCAACTTTCTGCGCACCACCTCCAAGCAGCCCATCACCTACACCTTCTCCCCAGATAAAAACATCCCCTAGCGCATCAAAATCTTCATGACCAGATCCATGGCTGGAGGAGCTTACAGCACTAGAGAGGCTAACTCTAAAAGCTTCAACAGCGGAGCCCCGCCCATTTGGAAGGTCTACACTCATAGATGAGAGTGAGCCATGAGAATAGCCCACAGAATCCGAGATAGCAGGACCCATGGCAGGGGTAGTGTATAATATGACATCAGATAGAACTTTGCCCAAGCCATTGCACTGATGACCCTCGGATGGATTATGAATTTGTTGTACACCACAAGGATCCTGAATGTAGAAGCCAAAAGATAGTCACAACCACTAAAAATAATAAATAAGAGTAACAAAATATCCAATCGCAACAACTTTCTTACACTGAAAAAGGAATCATTATTGCCAAATGGTGAAACCAGAGGTGAACTTCTCTGAGTATGTGTTTGTGGACTACTGGTATCAGATGAAGCTCTGTCACTTTTTGACTCTATTCTCCATTTCCTACTGCTACCGCAGGAAATCAGCGCCTTCAGACCAACAAACCAGACCTCAGCTTCATCTTTATCCTTGCATATCTGCCTCAGTTCTCAACAGAAACATTGAAAGCTAGGAAAATCAGGGCATGCATATGAAGAGAATATAGCAAAAATGAAATATCAAATCATTATTAAGAAAAGCAAAATAAAAAAAATAAGCAAGGAGACCAATGTACCCACCAAGTCTAAAGATCTGTCGCTATATATGAGAGAAAATGATTGATATTCTTTTTCAGGACGTGGGTAACGTTGAAATATTGCCTGAAATATAACGTGCAAGTCATTTACTAAACCAGACCAATGGAATAACTATTTTTTCTTTTCTCATAAAACCAATATTGCTAGTAGTGAAAAGCTATAAAAAAGAAAGTAAGAGAAAGATTGAGACAGATAGGCAGATACTTCCAGGTCTGCTTTCTTGATATATACTCTTAAAAAAATAGCATTGAGGTTACGACTTGAACTTAAAACCCCAGAAAAGTAAACTATGTGGTCTTAAATCGGAAAAAAGGCCATAATAGAAAAAACTATATACATGGTAGAACTGTAGATTTTTCTGGACATTGGGATCACCCAAATTGTTATATATCATTTCATCGCGAAGTTTCTCTCTTTCAGGTAGCATAAAGCAAAAAAAAGTTATTAACGCACATGCACAAGAGGAAATGTCATAAAGATAAAAATACATTTATTTAAATATGAAAAGCACCATAAATTGTATAAATGGTAAAAATATAGATGTTACAGGAAGATAAACCAACACAGACTGCCATAATCACTCCATAATGAAGGACATCTCTCTCTTTCAAGTATCATGAATACAGGTGACTCAATGCACATATGTGCGAAAGGAAACGTGATAAAGTTAAAAATACATTTATTTCCAGGTAGATATTAACAGTTGAGAGACTAATCCGAGATTATCCACAAAAGGACAATAAGATTATATCTTACAGTACGCTGTCCAGGAATAATCTTTGACACCTGACTTAGCTTAAGATGCTTCTCCTCTTTACCAGAGTACCAAACCAATATAGATTCATCCTGAAAAATACGCATAAAAAATCAAAAAAAAAAAAAAATTATATCGCATAATAATACCTGACAAGAGAGCTACCATGGTACCAAAATGAACAATTTTAGAAAACCTGAAAAAATATATGAATTACAAAAAAACTTACGGTCGAAAGCCTGAAAGGACAGAACTTGGGCTTTCCTCTACGTCCATATTTCAGTAAATATGCACCTTTCTTCAGTGCTGTAATTGCCTACATAACCAAAGAACAATAGTGCAGCCGTTGATATTCTGTTTATGATGTTATGCAATAACATTAATTCTTAATCTAAGTATGAACTAATATAGGTATCCTTACAAAGCAGGATTATTTCTTCACTATTTCTCTTCCAGAATGATAAACAAGAGAAGTTCAAATTTTCTATTCCAAAACATTCTCTTAGATTGGACGGTTGTTAATCCTTAAAATTTTATGGATATCAATAAACATATATTAATTTCGAAGTGAAACGTCAGACAAAAAGACGATGGAAATATTAACGGCTATTTTCATAAGATATTTTGATCACTTTATCATTTCCTGTAACTACCAAAGGCAGAGTAACAGAAGTCGCTAAACATTACAGGAAAGCAAAAATGACTGCTCATATTTATAGACAAACATGAATTTGTGGCATATAGCAATGAAATAGAAAACTAAATCTTTCTTGTAACAGAATATTCAGGGAATAAAATTTACGAGATTGCTAGAAAAGGACATAGGTTGGCATTCACTAAAAACACAAAGATCGTCATATTCCATGGCACCATATATTATGATGAGGTCCGTTAACAAAACATGTGGTAATACAATGAACGAAATAAATCTCTGAATTGATTAGGGACTATAACAAAATGTTCTGGTTCTGGAGATCTCTGAATTAATAGTTCATGGAACCAAGTCAGGTGACTGGATCAAACTGGTCAATTGATTATTTCTTCATTTTCAAGGGCAATGTGGACACATCAGGCTGTCATAACAGTTGCCTGAGTTCCACCCTATCCGGAACCTAATGAAGCCCATCAAGCAGTATTTAATATGGAAAGAAATTAGTAAGTAAAAAGAGATCGAGGGCTCTGATATCAAAAACTCGCGCAGTTTTGATCCGGCTGTCTCAAAGGTAAATAATGCATGAAACAGGATGAAACAGCAACAGCTATGTATTCATGTGTTTTTTTAAGGATGCTGGGGGAATGTGATTTCAGACTGAAGATGGAACACAATTTCACGTGGCACATAATGAGTTACACTTCACTGAGCTCCGTTCATATTAAATCGCCAGAAGTACAAGAGTAAAGATGCTCCATACCTGCTCAACATCCCTCTCAACAGGTCCATTTCTCAGAAGATCAGCCATTCAGGTACTTTCTGCAGAAAACAAAAAACCCTTTCGAACGGCACAAGCATCCACACTACCGCTTGACCATGGCCCACTCTGCCCCATAAACGAGCCAGTGACAAGTGGCTATCCGGATAACAAGACTGTAATTCCCTCATTTATAATCCATTAGTATGTAACTCACACGAGCTCTGCTAGCAAATATAAGATGCAGGAAACAGTTCGCTCTCATCGCCTCCACTGGTTCACCTCGATTTGAATTCCCTATCCCCAAAAAACACTGTCTAAGGGATACCGCAATGAACAAGCAGATGCTTCAACGGGCATTGCGTCAACAAATCCAACATAACACCTGCGCAAGCGACAAATGCAACTCGGGCCTCACCCAGACGTTTACCGCCCGAGAGTCACACTTATTCCGGCATATCCACCCCTTCCCAAACGTCTCCCTGACAAACCCTCCAGAACAGCGCCGCCAACTCGGGCACTCCAAATTTCCAAACCAAAGGCCGAGCAAACACACAAAAGCACGGGACACCACGGCGACCTGAACAGCGGACGAGGGACGACGTCACCTGGGGTGAAATCACCCGCCGGTGATCCCCAAATGCGGGGCCATTCCGCTTCGAACCTGTCTCCGCTCTGCTCGGATCGCCGAAGAAAATCGCGCGACAAACCTCCCGTGGACTGCCTTGAGAACGCCGTGCGGCAGCTCCTGCCGGGGACTGCTTCTCCGGCGAGAGAGGAACGAAGAAGGCGACGGCAGAGGGAAGGGGAAGGGGGGGAGAGAGAGAGAGAGAGAGAGAGAGAGAGAAGAATGGGGAGGGCAGCGCGTGCTTCGATCAGGAGCTTCTTCTTCGCCAGCCCAAAAAAAGTAGAAGAATAAAAAAGAAAAGGGAAAATGATACCCCTCGCTGTCTCCATCGCCTCCGAGGGCAGGGAGCGTCTCTATCATGCGCAGCCTTAACGTGAGCCGACCCCCCTCTCTCCCCCGCCCTGGTACTGTGTCCGCACTGTTATCGTGCACCAATACGTCATCAACGGTAAATCCGTTGACGGGTGCCGGGAGTTGCTACGGCGACGGCCCGCTTACACCCACCCACCCCACTGTCGGGTACGGACCGCCCGTATAGGCGGAACCGATAAGATACCCGATTTCCTTATCGGACACTACCGTTGAAAGAATTATTTAATGTCGTCTAATTTACCTTTCTCCTTTAATATATTATTCGATTTTTTATATGTTAGTTATTATTATTTAAATATATATCATCATATTTTTAAAATATCTTATTGGCCAGTCCTCTTGTCTATTTTTTATATTTTAAGAAAAAGTGAAAATAATCCTCCAATTTGTGCTGACGTGTCTCGTCTTTCTCTCTCTACCAGCTCACATGGGCTCACGTCGTCACTTGAAAGAACAAACATATCGGTGGATATTATTTGAAGGAAATTAATTGCATTAGATGCCTGCTGAAAATACAAAAAATATATTTTTTATTTTATCTTGCTCATGTCACTCGCAGATCATGGAGCCAACATAGAGCTAAGCAGAATAAATAGGAGTTTTGGCGGGCTTGGCGGGAATTGATCGATATTTCCAAAATAAAAGGGGCCTAAAGCAAATAAATCAACTAAAATACACACAACAGAGACGGCAGAAGGTAGAAGGGGCACGTGGAAGAAGGGGGAGCTGACGAAAACGCCACGCGGGAACCACGCAGTTTGACTTTTTTCTTGTTTCCTGGATCGGCAATCGAGGTCAATGCGCGTCGCCGCTGTTTCTCCAGACGTCTGTGTACGCGTCGTTGACCAAGGAGCTCCTTTCAGCTGAAATTTTACCGAGATGACGCCTCTGTGTTCCCCTTCGGCCGGCCGCCGCCGCTATCTGGGGAGGTTCGCCGCTGCTGTTGCGAGAGAATCTGCATTGGCCAGGAGTCCGCCGACGTGGGGTATCTGGCCTGCGGCCGGCTCACGTTGGAGGGCGCCGCCGCCGCCGCGGGGAACTGCTGCTGCTCCGGCGAGGAGGTGGCGGCGGGCTGCGTCACGGCCATGATGGCGGAGGAGCTGGACTGCAACCTCTCTTGCAGCTCGTTCTGCAACCTCTGGATCTCGGCTTCCAGGGCAGTCTTCTCATCTCTCAGTTCGTCCTTCTCTGCAATCTTCTGCTTGCCAATGGCAGGTCAACCAGAGTCAGAAGAGTGGACTTACGGCGGATGAGCAACTCCAAGTCAACCATGTCCCCTCCGCAAGGAGCGGAATTAAATCCCATGCCTGGAACATGATGCACTCTGTATCTGTTTCCAGGCATGACTGCTCTCCGGACAGTGTTCTTGGGATAAGTTCAAGAATGGAAGCACCAGAGAGGAGGATCAAATAGGCACATGACGGCAGCATCGAGGGAGGGAGGGAGGGAGGGTTTGACTTTTTTTCCCCACAACGGAATCTGATATCCAAGCTATGACCATGCCGAGTTAAGGAAGAAAAAAAATGGGTTTCAGTGGCTTACATGCCGAGATTCTGCGGCCAAGGCAGCATTTTCCCTCCTGAGAGATTCGACGCGGGTGAGCAGGTCCTGTAATAACCGAGCAGCATCACTCAGTATGGAGGCCTTGCCGTTGTTCTGCCGAGCTGGTTCTGCCAATAGCACGTTGACTTGTCAAACCAACAGGCGAATGTCAACCTCTTTGAGAAAAAAATAAAATAAATTACGAATTTAGGAGAAGAGTAAAAGGGATCTTCACACATGCAGGGGCTCTGACCAATAATATAAGAACAGAGGATTTCTCAACGGTTCAGATGACCATTCTTCTGACGATTGAATTCATGGGCAGGTTAAAAAAAGATTTGAGTAGAACGTCAGATGAGAGGATGTCAACCATATCTGGTCAACCTAGACTGACCTAAAGCATTCCCCAGCTCATAGAAGAGATCGTTTAGTTGGTCACGTTTCTGCTTCTCCCTCTCAGATTTGTGGATTTTCTTTGGAGCTTTACCCGGGTGGTCTTTACTGGGAGAAGAACTGCATTGAAAATTTAAAAAAAAAAATCAATGGCACAGAGAGGATAATAAAAAGGGAAGTCTTCTCCCAGATGCGGAAATGAAACAAAGAAGAGATCAGTGAATTTGGAAAAACCAGAAAGTCAAACACGAGAAAAGAATAATCAATAATCCCACTTCGTTTCCCAGTTCTATATGATGTACTTTTCTTTAAATAGTCAACCAAAGGAACGAAATGAGACAACAGAAGCAAAAATGTTTGATATGTTCACCCAAACGGGATTTCAAAAAATACCAAAAATGTTTTGTACTTAATTTCTGATGACTCCAAGGAGAAAATAAAAAGTCAAAGAGAAAAATCATAAACACAATGGTAGTAGAAAATAAACACGAAGCAGAACATAGCTATGAGAGCAGAGAACTAAAATCAAAATGATTCTATACAACAATGGTAGAAGAATATTTATATCCCTCAAACAGTCAAATTATAAAGCATGTCTGCGTGGACCAGTCGTCACTGCAAAAGAAACACAGAGATGGAGGTATATTAAAACTGACGAACTTCGTGGGAATTCTTTTTTACCATTCATTTCTAAAAAAGCTGTGGTTTCCTTAATGACACTTAATGTCAAGAACAGTAAAGAAGAGGTGCTCGTCATCTTAAGGTGGCTGACCCAATGAATTCCCCTTTTGGCTCCCCTGGGTTGACCCGGAAGGAACGGAATTACTGAAGACTTATGTAAATCTGGCCCATAACTGCTACAAAAAGCGTGAAATTAACTAAACAGTAGCTGTTTTACAGTGTAAATGCACTACTTTTACATGATTTTATGACAACGAAATGAAAATGACTTAAAATTAAAAAGCGGATAGAATTAAGATGCCACTTTATCAGATAACGCCAGGACCAGAGTTCATCGATAAATCAGCCTATCAGATAGAAACAGGTTTCGCCCCAACAGAGAAGTGGCTGCAAGTCTCACAAGTGCTTAACCAAGCACAACGTAATTAGCTTCACAGTGGCCAACTAGAAATCAGTTTCACCTATGTAGACTGCTTGCCGCGAGATTTCCCGGATGAGCACTAGATTGTCTAGTTGACCCACTAAAAATTTTATGACGTGATTTTCCCCCAAGTGATCGTATAGAAGATTGAAGAATCAATGTCCCGTCAAAATAATTTAAGAACATCAACGCAACTTGAATCTGTCCATCAGCAAGTAGTAGATTCCGCACTGACAATCGTATCCAACGCTATGATAAACTATTACAAAGAGAAAGGAAGCCAAGAACTTCTCATCCCGCACGCTGCCAGCTGAAACTTCGACGAGATGATAAATATTTGTCATAAACCAGAGCAAAAATAATGAGCCCGAGTCAACATATATCTCAAGCAAACTCAGGACCGATGGTAATTCACAATGTAAAGCAATGAAGTGATGGCAGAAGAATGGGCAAGACTGAGTGAAAGGACCTCATCCAAAGCAAAGCCTGGCAATTAAGAAGAGGTGTTCATAACTGTATGATGCATTGCTCAACTGAAATGCTTGGAAACGGAGACGAGTGTGCTAATCTTCTGATAGGGACAGCATTATTTCCGAGAAACGCGGCTTTTTTCTCAGCTATCCACATTGGTTCACCATTGGGCAATCGAATGAACACGTATTCTGCTTCTATAAACACAGAGGCTGTTCACTGACCTCCCGGTCGGCCTTTCGGCCTCTGCTTCCTCGTCGTCTACGGGGCCGGGAAGCTCAGGAGCCATAATTGGATGATTTAATATCCGTTCGGAGAACCTCCTGGAAAAGATTAAATGATAAAGACTGGTCAGGATAACCAACAATCTCTCACGGTCCCTAATCAGCATAACAACGAAGGAGCTCGCGAGAAAGGACGAACAGATCCTCACTCCACCCCACAACGCCGGCGAGAAAAACGGACAACAAAGCGGGGGAACTGCCCGTCTTTCACGTCGAATCAGAGATTCGACGTATCGTCAGGGAAATCCCAGAAGAACTAAAACTGGGAAGAAAAGAAAAATCATCGAACAGCTCCAAAAGTATGCCATAAAAATACGACCGCAAAGGAACAAGAAGAATCGCACGAACAACCAAACGATCGGTCCAAAACCTGCTCCCAGAACCAGCAAGGAAAACGGAAGGGTTCGAAATATCGCGATAGAATTCAGCATCAAACAGATAGAATTCACCCACCCGAAGAACTACGCATCAGCCAGACAGGACGCACGCAACCCCAGCGACGACCTGGGTTCCTCGGGTGCAGATCCGGCCAGGAAGCTAGTGAGAGAGAGAGAGAGAGAGACTCGTAAAGCACGGCGCGTGTGGCGACCACCCTCCCCCCAATTGGTTCCACCTCCCATTCTCAAAGTGATGGTACGTAGCGCTACACATGGAGGAGAACCGTTTATCTCACAAGGACAGCGCCGCTTCATGGCTCTTCATAATCCGGTCTTTGTCGGCATATCTGCTCCTCCTCGGTCCTCTGAACGAAGCGTGTGAATGCGCGCGCTAGGCATCGTATCCTCCTCATGCCACGTGGCAGAACATTCTTGTCGTGGCCTGTGCGTCCAACAAGCAGCTCGGCCAATGGATTGGTCCCACGTAGCCTGACGGGAAACGTCCTTTCTCACTGGAGTTATCCGTGAATACTTTTATTACTGACTTCCATTTTAATATTATACTTAATAAATACTTTTAATAATAATAAACTTTTATTTAGTAATATTATAATATTATTATTAAGAGATGGAGATTAATTATAATAGGCCGGAGCCAAGGTTGGCCACATTTCTCAAAACTCTAGAAAAAAGATAAAATGGACCAGAAAAAATTAAAAAATGGTTCGAAATTGTGGCCCCTGATCGCAATTTATTGTAATCATTTATTGTTATTTATACGAATATAGGAGTGATTCCCAGCCCCTGAAATTGAATAAATAAATAAATATCTGCTTATTCTCATAGCAGACTCAATCAAGAGGGCCAGCAAAACGTAGCAGAATCTATATAAATACATAAAGTTCTCAGTTTCCCGGACACTGAAAGAGCACCAGAACATGTGATATGAATCACAGCAAGAAAGGATTTTTAATGGGGGGACGAAGCTGAAGGTGATAGATATACAGGAGCCTAATTAGAACAAGAACTCAGTGTCTGAGACATCCAGAACCTTGTGGGAGCCCTTTGGAACTGTCTCCGGCTTGAACTGGTTGCCTTCAATGTACCTGAATTCATGAATTCAGAACAAATTAAGTCAACCATCCATGGCCTTTCTTGGGCAAGATGATCCAAACGATGATGATGATGATGATGATGATGATGATGATGATGATGATGATGATGAACTCACATCTCCTTCAGGAAGGGGTGTTTGTAGAACTTGTCGGGGATTCTGCCGCTGAATGAATTGTGATCCAGGTACCTGCCGGTGAATGGGGAGGAACAGATGAGCTCTCTGGTTCGGATATTAAGAACACCCACAAGATTTCAATAAGATGGGATCGCATAAAGTGCCCACAAGTAAGTTAATCTGGGGATTTCCGCAAGCCTCGCCGGAATCGTGCCGCTCATCTTGTTGTGGGACAGATACCTAAAGGGGAAGAAAGAAGAACACTTGAGGGATTTAGAATCTGTTGGGCAATGAGATTATCCTCCAGATTTATTTCCATTTAGTGGAATGGCACTCACAGGATCTCTAAACTGGTCAGGTTGGAGAGCTGCTCAGGTATTCCTCCTCCCAACTGGTTGTTGTTCAAGTACCTGGGATTCAGAGTCTCGTCAGGGATATATATATATATATATCTATATATTTATTTATTTATTTATCAATAAAAAAATAAGCTTAAAAGATAATAGAATGCATGGGTGGTGAATGGCAGCGGCCCGCTTACAGGTTCCTGAGGGAAGGGAAGCAGTCTCCTGTGTTACGGATAAGATCTCTAATTGTTCCCGTCAACCGGTTGTTGCTCACATCCCTGAGGAAAGTCAAAGATAAAATTGTCGCAGAAATAGATCGGGGAGTATCCTAAAAAAGGAATGGTAAAAAAAAAGTCAAAACCGAGATAATTTAGTACATGTGCCGAAGAAATTGGAGATTCCCTAGCTCAGGAGGAACTTTTCCGGTAAACTGGTTCTCGTGGAGGTACAGGTAGCGGAGCTCTGGTAGATTCGCGAGCTCCCTGGGGATTTCTCCCTTGAAACTGTTGAAGCTCAGCTGCCTGTGGAGCCATGAATGGTTGAATAAAGATGGGTGCGGTGCAGTTCTTGACATGAATACTGGACAGAAAATGACTCACAGGTGGGTCAGCTTCTTTAGTTCACCGATTTCAGGGGGAATCACATCCTGCAGCTTATTCCACCTCAGATTCCTGAAATGAACAAAAAATTTATGAGTAGGTCTACTAAAATAGCAACGGATTGGCCTGTGCGATGCCCAAGAATGACTATTCACCTATTCAAGGAAACATTTCCCCCTGAATAGAAAGAGGGTCACAGTTGAAGTGCCGTGAGAGAGTAGGATAGCAATATTTTTTTACAGCTTTCAAGAGCGTTCATAACCAACGAAGGTAACCCATGCAAATGTTTTCATAGGGACTTGTGGACATAAATGGTAATAAAAAGTGTGGCAATTGAGATATCAGAATATATGCGTAGTTAACAGAAAGTAGAGAACCATACAATGATTTCAGATGCTTCAGTCGTCCAATCTGAGGGGGGATAGGTCCGGTCAACTTGTTATTGTGAAGATCCCTGCCGTTAAAAAAATTCAGGACGATATATATACATATATTCAGTAATAGATAATCTGAGAAAGATGAATAGGAACCAAAAGTCAAATGAGAATATTATGCAGCACGATTCTGCTGCTGAAGTAGGAACAGTCACTAGTGAGGTGAGAAAAGATTCATAAAATCGCCTGCACCTAAGCAGGAGCAATGATTGAGTACATAGCATGTCACTAATCCTTGTGCAATGAATGTAAATAGATTCCATAAACTCAATTAGGAAACGATTAAAACGAAGGAAACAAAATATTATCCTCTCAAGATGCTAAAGGTCATGTTACAATGACAGGTCCACAGTATGACGTTTAAAGCGCTAAAGGCCTCTCATTCCATGGTTCGATTCAGCAGATGACAGAAGAAGCACAGGTCACTGTAGAAGATGTACGGTGCAGAATCTGGTATGATGTCAGCACTAAGGAACAATATACGACAATTGAACCAGGGCTGGACCATAAAGTGGGGAAATAGATTCCAGAATTAGTATAAGTGAAGATGGTGATGGGGAGGAAAGGAAACTAAGTCCAACGGAGAAGGGAAATATCGGCACTGCTGACTAAACAGGAAGTCCCGCTGCAGTAAAGAAAGAATGTTGCAGGTATCAGAGCCCTCCCTCAAGACCCAAAGGAAAGAGTTTGGGCCTACACGAAAGTGAAACGAATTGCACATTTTTTTCTTTTTTAGAGGGCGGGGATGGGTTGGGATAATGGTGGAATGCAGGCATCATGTTCTAGTTGAAGGTAAAGGGAAATAAATTTTCAAAAAAATGATTTTTTTATGGGTCTTAAGATTCATGGCGGAAATGAGCTACTAAGAACTGGGCTGGGCCTCCAACTATCATTTTTGGGTGTAAATTTTTCTCAGGGGAAGAAAATGGAATTAGCGGTTCAGTGACTATGGTTTCAGTTCATCGACTTACTTGCTGTCTATTTAAATTAACATTGGCTTATTAGTTTGGATATCTTCAAAAAGTGAGACTAAAGTGCCAAGGTATCAGAGGTACCAGATGCCTTGGCACCCTGACAAGTAAGGTTGGAAGATGCGAAATTCTAGAAAAATATGTACTTTAAAATTAAATGAGATGACTTTCGTTTTTCCAACATAGATGATGCTTTAAATCTGGAGTATTAGGCAAATTGCTAAAAACATACGATGACTTCTAAAAAGTATATAAAAAAAGAATCATGAACTGCTAGTTGGACCAGGTGGAATACCTTGTGAGTGAAGTGTGGAAGTATACAGGATATGAACAAATATGTATTATTCAACAAATGTTCCATAAAATATGAAGCTAAGAAAGGAGAACCACAGTATACCATTATATAATAATAACAAAGATAGATATTTTAGGAATGTTCCCCTGGTATTTTAACCTAATGGTCTCATTGTGGGGTTGTACGAATGTAATAAACAAAAAACTAAGGAAATTATAAAGTCATCCTTTTTAAGAAGACTGACGGCCAGAGCAATGCCCTTACCCTCAAAATATTTTTACGGCAAATAAATATTTTCCTCTCAAAGTATTTACGATCAGGAGAAATCATATGATAACGCCAAAAGATATCGCCTCTCATACATATTGAAAAACTAGGCAGCACGAATAATATCGATGTTATTAGGGACAAGTATAGACGAGAAATCAAAAAAAATGAGGGCATCTACGGAAGAAAAAAATCCCAACCATGCCTGATTTACAAGAAGCTCGTTAAGGTATAGATGAAATATGGTATACATTTGTTAAAGTCAACAGAAATATTTTGACGTATATTGTATGTTAAAAGTCTGGTTCTAATGGGTACGCTTAAATGTGAATTAGACTGTCGCTAGGAATAGGAAGGATACCTTAAAATGAAGCAAAGGCATACAAAGAGTAATTTCAGAAAACAGAAAAGAACAGTATATCCATTGCACTCGATTACACAACAAAAAGCAACCTTTGAAAGAGAAATTCAAGTGTCTCTTGACTCATATTTGAAACCATGGGAGTACAACAGGGGACAGACTCCTCTCGATTGAAACTGGGATGAAAGATAGCTCCTGACAGAAAGAATTAAACTTCCTGTGTTGCCTCCCAACTAATTTATTTAAGTACACATTACAATTATCCAGCTGCAATACGTGATCTCCATTGGAAAGAATTTGTAGGCTAAAAGATAACTAAACGATAGATTAAGGTGTCCCTAAATATTTCTTAAATGTAAAACCGAAATTATCACGGTATATGAAACTTCACATATTGAATGGAGCAATGTACAAGGTAGGAAAATCTCTTACAGCCTAGTCAGATCAAGAAGATTTGTCACAGCAGTAGGAAAAGGACCAACAATTGATACGGCATAAACTTCCCTGCAAATAAAGAACAGTAACACGAAAATGGCATAATCAGATATCATATTGTGCCTGAAGCTGACAAGACAAAAATAGCTACATTTTCCTTAGACAACGCCCAGGAATTTTGACCAGGTCTAGATATGCGATCTTTAAAATGGATGCTACTCTATCAGATGATTGAAATGAATGCTATTGTCAATGGGTGACCAGTGAAACAAAATTTCGTACTGGGAGCAAATGGAAGATGATGGTTATCTATTGCAGGTAATTTGATTTTCTGATGCATACACTTTAACAAGTATATTACTTACTCCTAAGTTTCAACCACGTGTCTCCAAAAGGAGGTTCGGAATCAATTCCTGAGATATGCCCACAAATGTCTGAGGAAGTTTTCTCTGAGAGGGATGATCTAGACTTATTTGGTGGTCACATAGTCAGTCTCTTTCTTTATAGGCTGTCTGTGTCCTTCTCTGAGATTTTCTTGCTGGGTTCTTTCCTAAGTCGCCAGTTATGTAGTTATTTCTGAAAATTTCCACTACACTGCATTAATGCGTTCAGCGAAGCACAATCAGCAATGCCCCTGTGTTCAAAACCTGTCTGTGTTTCTTTAGAAAGCTTCCCATGTAGTTCTAATTTTTTTTGTTCAAGTTATGTTCCTGAAATAGCTGATCCTTTTAAACCCTGCATTCATTTTTCTCTTTCTATTGTGGAGCTGGATTCATTGAGAGTTTGTCAGCATTTTACTAAGTGGGTTTACTCTGAGCACCTCGAGTTTAATACGCCTCACTTTTAAAATAATAATAATAACATTACTATAGTATCCGAAATTTAGTCAGAAAGGGGGGATAGATCGTAACCAAGAACGGTGTAACTCGTTTCTTCTGTGCTTTAATTGTTTAAGCAAAAAAGATGACGTTCAACTCACTGACCATCAGTTGCAACATTGTGAAATATAATCATAGATAGCAGGCACGTATATAGACTTGTACACGGAAGAGATCAGAATAATTTCCCTTACAGTTCTGTTACGACCCTATAATCTCCTTGTTGAGAGCACGTGACGCCAGTCCATGGTGGCAGGTCACCATCTCCACATGGATCATCTCCAACCCATGCATACACCACCCTCCACCCAAGAGATGCCTTTATTTCATTCAGGGCTTTAACTGTAAAAGGATTGCAGTTTCCAACAAAAGAGTAAGGTGCCTGATGGATTATCATTTCTTGTAATATCAATTCATGCCGTGAACATATGGAACAAGTAAACTGGAGGGAAAATACCAAGAATAGAGAAACATATGCTAGGTTCACTGTTTTACCTGCATCAAGATATTTCATACACGGAATATTGTCAACAAAGATGTGCTTAGGAGGCCTACCGTACACTATTTCCATGACAGAGAAAATCAGGGATTAAATCAGAACTGGAGCCAAAAATACTATACTACCTATTGTGACATGGAGAGGTTAAAGATGACACTTCAACTCAGACAAGGACTCCACATAAAATATATCATTCAGAAAGAACATAATTCTCCACCACGACCAACTTAAAATTAAAAAAAAAGTGAATTACATTCACCAACATGAACCTTTGACAGAGTAAAAACAGAATACGCAAAAGTGTGCAACCTGTAAGCACTAAAGAACCTCTTACACATTCATACAGAAAAAATAATAAATTAAAAAATAATTACATTCCAGTGTCAAAGAAGTTCCATCCTACGACGTTTCAGAATTAAACAATATAAATCGAAAGAAAATAAACATCCGTGAAATTTTGCACAAAATGTGAACCCTTCTAGAACGCGTAAAATAAACACGAGCTTTACTAATCCGAGAAATACGAACTCAATCCCTCCACCCTACCTCATTGACAGCAATCACTTCCTTCCTCTAAATATATTCAATTTTATGAATACATGGCCCCATACAAAACTAACCAGATAAAACAAAGCTTTGGCAGAAAACAGTCGGAATGGTGTTCCTCCCCACACTACAGTAAGAGGGAGAGGGAGAGAGAAAGAGAGAGAGAGAGAGAGAGAGAGAGAGAGAGATTACCATCTCTTTTCACCGTTTTGGAGAAGGCGACTCCCACCAGAAGAAGAAGGCAACACACCCGTGCCAACGCCGCCGGCGACCGCCCCATCAGGAGGAGCAAGGATAGACGCAAGGCACGAATTACTATCTCGACGGAGAAGAACCCAACAACCCCACTCTTTCCCCACCTCGAGCCGCCGCAGATCACATTCCAGCCGACCGATCCCCCCCCCCCAAGACCGAAGATGCAGAGATCTCTACCTCCCCCTCGCGAGATCCCTGAGTGAAGCGGCAGAACCTCCCGAACGACTCCACGAGTATATCGACCGACACCCAGATCCGCTAATCTCCTTCGTATTCTCGTTAGGGGGGGGCTTTCAAATCTTAATTGTTATTAAAACCACTAATTAAAATTTCTCATTATTAATTAATTAATCACATTTACTCCGGCACCCCCATTTGGGATGGAAATAAACGAAAATAAAATTTATTTAATATTGCTACTAATTGTAAAAGAGTCGTGTATATTTACGTGAATAATAAGTAATATAATTAAGAAACTAATATATCGGAGTCTCTCAAGGGGTTGGGAAATCCGTGACGCCATTCCATTAATCGTATTTTCTAATTCGGCAACTAAAAATTAAATAACTTTTCGAATATGGTGGCTTCCAAATACAAACAATTTTTAGGGTCAAAAAAAATTATTCAATATTTTTTTAATGTGGGTTAGCTACTATGTTGGATCGTGACACTATATCGAAGATTTAGAGCACTCACATGCTGTCTCTCTCTCTCGCTCTCTCTCTCTCTCTCGCTCTCTCTCTCTCTCTCTCTCTCTCTCTCTCTCTCTCTCTCTCTACTAATAAAGTATAGGCCATTGTAGTCATAAAAATGCGTCGCCTTAACCCAGGCATCCAACAACGTGAGACCAAAAGAGCATATATAAAGATAAATTGCAACAAATGAAGTCAACCCCACGTAAATAAAGCATGAAGACGCTGACTTTGGGAGCTCCATAGCTTCAATATCCCGTGACGGTGGTGCCCAAGTGCTCCCTCACGTGGCAGCCAGCTCCATTCCCCACATCTCCCTTATGGGGTTTTCGAGTTAACTATAACTCGAACTTAAAGTCAAATGGGGGCGTAGGAGCTGGCATTATTGGACTCGCAGGATAAGTAATTCAGATTTATCAGAGCTTGGGAATAATAAATTGATAATTTTAGCCAGAGGAGGGACCCCAAGGATGAAATGTCGGTGTGGTAAACTCGGAGAAAGTCAACACAAGTCAACCTTAAGAATTAGTGGGAACAATAATAATAATAATAATAATAATCAAGATCGAGATGAAACTCACCTGTCTAAAAAGTAATGTTCGATAATAAGGTAGAGCAAACCGAGAGCGGTTTTCTCAAGATAATCTCACAGTATCGGTCACAAATTATACTTTTTTCACCCCCATACATCGAAAATCTAAAAAAATAAAAAAAAAGAGCCGTACCCAAGAGCACCCTTGAAGACAACTCGAACTCGATCGATTCAAGCTGCGCAGGCTCACTTTGCGACCCTGCCCAATCAAATGAAGAGAGAGAGAGAGAGAGAGAGAGAGAGAGAGGAGATAGAGAGAGATAGAGAGAGAGAGAGAGGAGTTGAGGAGGAAAAATGACGGCCAAAGTCGCAGAGTTTACTGGGTGGGTATATTCGCCATCAGAGTCCAAAGTTGCAGAGCTGGAGGAACTCCATGTCGGTGTCCACGTGCTTCGTCCAGAGGTTCTTGTACTGGTTCATGGCGATGTCGAGCCACGGCTTCATGTTCCCGTTGAAGTGGACGACGGCGGCGGCGTCGATCAGATCCTGGCCGATGCTCGGGTTGTAGCCGAGGCCAGTCACGTGCCACGACTTGTCCAGGGGCTTCGTCGACGTGTAGAAGGTCAACAGCCCCGCTGGCAGCGTCGTCCCGGGCTTCCAGAGAGTGCCGTCCTCGTTCTAAGAGAAGAACAAACGTAAGGCCGGCCTTATTCAGAGAACCCGTTGCCAAGAGAAATATGAAAGCGAGTGGGCGTCGGATAGTGGGAAGTCAAACCCAGACAGATGGAAGCTTAGACCAAAAACCCCGAGCAAGAAAAATGGAACCAATGGCGTTGACCTCTTCTTGGGGGATGAGAAAGCACAGCTGGGACCATGCCCGTCTAAGAGAAGAAGGCTCTAACGATCGGAAAATAAAAGTAAATAAGCTTCGACAATTTAGCATGGAGGATAAGAAATCGGCAGATCATTGAATCGACGCTAATGATGAACAGGAAAGAAAAGTCAACCGATAATGCCCCTGATGCAGCAGGAAGAAATCGAGCCATTTTTACAGAAATTCATGCTTTCAATCCACCGATGAAAGAAAGGCATCACCCTGGCAGAGAACTGAGCTCTGATTGCAGGAAGTCAGAGCATGGAAGTTCAATAACTCTGGGCCAATGGAGTTCAGATCGGCCAGCGAGTTCTTGCCAGCCGCATCAGAAAGACTATCTGGATCAGAAACATTCTACCGATTAAAGACATATTCCTGTAGATTTCAACAATTTTCCCAGGACCCAAGAGGTAGAACTCCTAAAAAATGAATCCGAGGAAGACAACCAGAAGACGAAAAGTAATCAGAGGATGAACAAAAGCTTGACCGTCTGCAGATACCAATCATGATGCTACGACGGATGCTGTAATCTTTGGCACAAGATTGTATTCTGGATAAATTTATGTCCAAAATTTTTTAAAAAAATCAGCGTGGGATCCCCTTGGAGTCCAGATGAACAAGCCCAAATGAAATCATCGGAGGTAGAGCTGCCGGCAATCTGAAACTAATTGCCTCTCAACCCACCCCATCATTCCAGCACCCGGGCAAAGACGCCACTGATCGGCATTGGAAGAGAGCACCGCCAGGAATTGCCGGCGATTTCTACTACCATGGTTGGCGCTGGTTGGCAGGCAGCTCGGGGATGAACTCTGGGGACGGTCATTTCTAGGACCTTTGACCAGCAAGAGGAGGATGGAATTGGGGTCCAATATCATTCGGAATTAAGTAGCGGATCCACTGCCCCCGGGCATTACCAGGCTCCTGCTAGAAAAGACCGGTGTCCTAGAGAGCAGAGCAAGAACCAAGGATTCTACTGGGGAGTTGGTTCAAGAACTGGTTGATGATGGCGAGGCGGTGCAGAGCAAAAGAACCAAAGCTAAATAAAGGAGTGCGTTTTGCTGAATCCTTACCAGATTCTGGAAGTAATGGTACTGCTCGGTGCATTTTTCCCTTCTCCAGGCGTCGAGATCGAAGACGTTTACTCCATAGGCCCAGGCGCAAGCTCGGGGGCTGAACTTGTCCTTCACGGCGGGGTGGGAGAAGTTCAGGTAGCGGGAGTAGCGCTGGAAAGGTCCGAAGCACGTCTCCACCGCTCCGTTCACCCTTCCGTCCAGATCCGCCCACCAGAGCCCTGAAAGATCTCGCTGCACCACCACATCGTCCTCCAGGAGCAGCACCTTCTTCAGCCTCGGGAACATCTCCGGGAGATAGAATTTGAGGTGGTCCAACACCGGCAGCCCCATCCGCACGGCCGGCGAGTAGGACGCGTTGAGGAAGGGGAAGTCGGCGTCGGATCGGATCTCCACTCGGGCGCCTCCGGTGGGCGGCCGCCGGCGGAACCAGACCTGGAACGCCGCCAGGTGCATCTTGTCCGTGACGAGGTGGAAGACGTGCTTGGACGGCTCCGCCGCACTCCGGACGGCTGAGTTCACCACCACCGAGGCGGCGACGACGTTCTCGGAGAATATGGCGTAGTGGTACAGATCTGGATTGGCCAGATCCGGATGGTTGGCCGCTCCCTTCTCCTCGGCGTATGCTTCAGGGTGGGCAACGCGCTCCTCCATGAGACGCATGGCGAGGCAATGGAGGCTCTTCGGGGTGGACCCGGCGGCGATCCGGCTGGCGAGGTCCCCGAGCTTCCTCGCGCGATTCAGCTGCTCGCCGACGGCGAACACAGTGTCCCGGAGCTTCTGGATCTTGATCTGCGTGTCGAAGCTCTCCTTCGTCTCGGCAACGAGCTGACGGGCGAGCTTGAGGCGGTCCTTGAGCTCCTTCTCCAGGGCCCGCAGAGCCTCGTCGTCGAGCGCGGCGGCATTGTCGGCGGGCGGGATGCGGGCGAGGAGCGAAGATAAGCAGCCGACGAGGTCCTCGAAGGTCCGCAGGACGCGAGCGGCGTCGAGCTTGGCGCGTCGCGCGAAGGCGGCGTACGCATTGACTAGGGCGACGTGATCGGCAGCCTGGCGGTAGATCAGATCGAGGCGAGTCCGGAAGGGATCGGACTGCAGCGCCACCGTCGTCACGCGGCTGAAGTAGTTCGGCCGGAGCAGCGCCCCAGGCTCTGCGAGAGCGCGCTCCCCCTCTCCATTGACGTCACCGGAGTTGGAGGCGATGAAGGCGAAGAGCGCGGCGAGGAAAAGGAGGGCGAACAGCGCCGAGACGAAGACCCCGTAGGAGGAGAGGAAGCTGCTTCGGGCGCCCGGAGGAGCCGCGCGGCCCGATCTGGCTCCCGGCGCCATGCTCGCCGGCGGATCTGTCAGCCGCTGGCGGCGCTAACGCGGCGGCGGCGGCGGCGGCATGAAGACGGGTAGAATTGGAATTCGGCGCCGACACGGTGGCGGTGGCGGTGGTTGCTGATCTCCCGGCTTCTACTGGAAGAAGGGCTGGGTGGGGGAGGGGGGGCCGTCATCAGGGGCAGAATGGGAATTTCTCAGAAACAGCTGTTTAGGGTACTATCTATCTTGGCAGCTAATTGTTAAATCGAGTATAGTTCACCATGCTTTTAATATCGGATACGATGCTTAAAATACTGGGAAATTATGTGATGGGCATTTTGGTAATATGCTAGGATTTTCGTCTCATATTAAGAGAGAATCTTAGAGTCATTTTGTAAATCTAAAAAGTAGGGGGGAGTGCTTACAATTGGACCTCTCTCTCTCTCTCTCTCTCTCTCACACACACACACACACACACTCACTCACTCCTTGAAATAACCTGAGTAGCATGCATCAGATTAGGGAATGTTCAGATTTTTGCAAATTTACTATTTTCTTTTATTTTCCTATTTCCTGAATTTTTACTAACTGATTTAATTTAAAATAAAATGCTCCCCGTCTCTCTCTCTCTCTCTCTCTCTCTCTCTCTCTGAAAAAAAGTTAGTAGCACGCATCAGATTAAGGGATGTTCATTTTTTCTTAATTTACGGTTTTTCTTGTATTTTCCTATTTTATGATGTTCGAATATTTAATTTAATTTAAATTAAATGCTCCCCATCTCTCTCTCTCACACACACACTCACACACACTCCAAAAAAACGTTAGCAGCACGCGTGAAATTAAGGGATGCTTGGACTTTATAGTTTACCATTTTCTCTTATTTTCCTATTTCCGGAAGTTCTAATATTTATTTAATTAAACTAAAATTCTCTCTCTCTCTCTCTCTATCTCTATCTCTCACTCTCTAAAAAAACCTCAGCAGAAAGTCTGAAATTAAGGATGCTCAGATTTTAAAATTTACGATTCTCTTTATTTCCCTATTTCATATAATTTCAATATTTAATTTAAAAGAAAAATGCTCCCCATCTATCTCTCTCCCAAAAAACAAAGCACGCACGAAATTCAGAGATGCTCTATTTTTTTGGATTTACGATTTTCTCTTATATTTCTATTTCCTATAATTCGAATATTTTTTTGAGTTTAAAAGAAAGATGCTCCAATCATCTCTTTCTCTTTCTATGAGAAAAACCCAATAGCATGTGAAAGATCGAGAGACGGAGAGAAATCCTTAATTTTTGACAGCCAATGGCGTAAATATTTTTTAAAATAACATAAAATATAATACTTTTGAAAACACTAATACCATTGAATATGCTTCGGGATTATGTATATTAAGAAAAAAAAGGACTAAAAACGTGAATAAAAACCAAAAAATGTTATTTTCCTCGAGAAAATCCGAGCCTTCCCATACCTGATCATTCTCAATAACATCTTAAAGGGCTCGCAGGTTCGTAGATAATTAACGCAGGATTTGCTAGTAAGTAGGAAGATTAATACAATAATGGAGGACGAGAAAAGGAGAAGAGTACCCACGACCACAAAATCTCGGCTCTTCTTCCCGTCAGGGCCGCTGCAAGCTTCTGATTTGGCGTTAATGCAAGTACCCACAGAAAAAGGCACCAGCTTTATACATGCCTGCTCCTCAAAAGAGAGGGCTATGCTATGAACGATTAGCTTCTCTCTCCCTCCCTCTCTCTCTCTCTCTCTCTCTCTCTCTCTCTCTCTCTCTCTCGCTCTCTCTCTCTCTCTCGTTCGCTCGCTCCGTGGGGCCGTCAGTCGTCCTCTTTGTCTTTATAAACATCGGGCCTAGAAGCTTGAGGGCTACGAGAACCGGAGAGGCTGAAATCCGAAGCCCATGGCCCCGCTGTCTCTTTTGCTTTACTCCGAACAAGAACGTTTAAAGGATTTCACAGAAACCACCCCCCTCCCCCTCCCTCTGGCGCAACCTTAGATAGATAGATAGATAGATAGATAGATAGAGAGAGAGAGAGAGAGAGAGAGGGTCTTCTATCTCTTCTTCTTCTGGATTTACACCGAAGAAGAAGTTTAAATGGTTTTACTTACACTCTCCCCCTCCTTCCGGTGCAACCCCAGCGAGATAGAGAGAGAGAGGGAGAGAGAGAGAGAGAGAGGAGAGAGAGAGAGAGAGAGAGAGAGAGAGAGAGAGAGAGAGAGAGAGAGAGAGAGAGAGAGAGAGAGGGTCTTCTTCTTCTTATTCTTCTTGAATTTGATAGTAAGCTGCATGTGGTTATAAATCAAAGATGAACAGTTAAAGATGGGAAAAAATAAAGGGGGGGAGGGTGGGGGGATGGACTGCATAGGCAACCGGGATGAACTAAAGGAAAAGGGGGGGAGGGAGATCGATGGAGGGTACGTAGGGAAAGCTACTCCTCTGGGTTCCTTCTTGGAGCTTTGAACGGGACCCTTTAACGTTCCCTTACTGTGTGACTCTGTGAGAGAGAGAGAGAGAGAGAGAGAGAGAGAGAGAGAGAGAGAGAGAGAGAGAGAGGGAGGGAGCTTATATTGCACGCCCTCTATCGTCGCCTTCTTTCAGGAGAGGCCGGGAGAAGAAAGAAACCATGAAGCTACGCGCCCAGAAGCTGTTATGCCTCGTGGTGCTTCTGTGGTTCCTAGCAGCAACGCCGGAAATGGCTTCCGGCGAGAGGGAGGGAAACCCACCGGCGGCAAACAGCCGGCGGCGCTCGCTCGCCGGAGTGAAGCGGGTGGCGGCACGGCCGTCTCTCCACCTCGTCCGGGCCAGCAAACGGAGAGTCCGGAGAGGGTCCGACCCCATCCACAACAAATGCTGACCACCACCGCCGCCGACGTCGACGACGACGAACCAGGTAGGGACCTCTGAGAGGCTTCTCCCCCCCGTCCTATCTGGATTCCCCGTTGCTCTAGAGATCTCTGCTACTTTCTCTTTCTCGCCTTCTTTTCTAAGTTCATCCGGGTTGACGGATCGCCTCTTCTTCTTCGAATCAACAACATAAATTTTCTCCCTTTTTTTGAGAAATCTGTGTACAGAGAGGTTCTAAACACGAGACTGGAGGAGCCTGCCGATGCCGGCATCTCCGTTTTGCTTGCATTATTCCTTCAATAAATAACCCCAAAGCCCAGACCCCTCCCCCACTCTCTCTCTCTCACTCTCTCTCTCTCTCTCTCTCACTTCAGTCGAGGTTAGGGGATGCGATAAACGTATAAACATTTTTTGGCGTCTAATTATTTTACGACGATGATTCAAGTCATGTTTAATGGGATTTTGAAACGGGCTTCAGGCCGGATCTCCGTGAGGCTCGAGACGAGATGAACAGTCCCGGCCTCTCCCATGTGCACCGAGAGATAGCGAGAGGGAGAGAGAGAGAGAGAGAGAGAGAGAAAGAGAGAAGAGGAATTCAAGGGGTGATTTAAATTCCCGCGAATCCAATGTACTGTGGTGATTTTTTGAAAGTGAACGAATTTTTTAGGGGTGCGTTAACGATAATATATTCTCCGGGGTCCTCGGGGTCATGACACGTGCGATAGCATATATACGTGCGAAACAGCCGTTAGTCTGCAGTTTATCCGTGAGCCAACCAGCGCCTCCCTCTCACAGTCTCTCTCTCTCTCTCTCTCTCTCCCATCTCTATCAATCTATCTGTTTATCTCTCTATCCGTCTCTCTCTCCCTCAGAAACACATACCGGCGTGGCCAACGAAATCCCAGATAATTCATCAGGAGAACGCAATCACACGCCGCCCGCTCAGCTCAGCTCCTGCGTCGGCCCGCCTTTACCATCTCGTCATCCTCGCCGCCCGCCATTACTGTTTCTCGCCTCGCTTTCATGGCTCCCTCACCACCTCCCTCCCCGGGCCGAGGCCCCTCCTGACCGAGCCTCCGCCGTTGACGGGATGGACCTCCACGACGATCATCTCCGCCGGTCGCCGTCGCCGCCGACGCCGGTGGCGGCAGCCCACAAGCTACCCCTCGTCGAGACCGGGCCATTCCTCCCTCTCTCCTTCCCCAATGGGGCCCTCAGGAAGCACGGCCACCATGTTGTCTACAGGGAGTGCATGAAGAACCACGCGGCGGCGATGGGCAGCCACGCCGTCGACGGCTGTGGGGAATTCATGCCCTCCGCCGCCTCAGACCTCACCGACCCGGCGTCGCTCACCTGCGCCGCCTGCGGCTGCCATAGGAACTTCCACCGCCGGGTCCTCCACGCTGGGCCTCTCGCCGCCGCAGTGGCGACCCGCCACCGTTCCCACCGCGGCGAGAGGGAGGGCGAGGACTACGGCTACCGGAGCTCTTCGACACTGCCGCAGCCGCAAATGCTGGTTGCCTACAGCGGCGGGCTCCGGCGGGGGCCGGCGTTTGATCCTTCGCCGCCTGGGCAGGACGGGGCGGCGCCGCCGAGGAAGAGGGCGAGGACGAAGTTCAGCGAGGAGCAGAAGCAGAGAATGAAGGAGCTGTCGGAGCGGCTGGGGTGGCGGATGCAGAAGGGGGACGGGGCCATGGTGGAGCAGGCATGTCGGGAGATTGGCGTCAGCCAGGGAGTCTTCAAGGTGTGGATGCACAACAACAAGCACATCTTCGTCGGAGGTTCCTCGTCGAGGAGAGGAGGAGGGGGTGGAGCTGGCGCCGCCGCCGCAGCGGCCGGCAGCAGAGGGGCTGAGAACCAGGCTCCCAGCGACAGGACCGACGACGACGACGATGGCGGCGGTGGCGGCGCCGCTGCGCATGTGGCGGATAGCCCACCCCTTCCCTCCTAGCGGAGGTCTGGAGGTGAGTCTCCGGCAGAATTAACGATGACTGCGTTATTTTTGTTCATATTTCTGTTCATCTTCCTCCTCGCCCCTGTTAACCATCTGCCCTCGCTCCCGCCACTAATGGACTGAAACCCGGGGGAGGAGGGATTTTCGCCGATGGAGATCTGGAAACCTCTGGTTATTATTGATTTTTGACTGGATTTTCTTAAGCACTCGATTAGTGCAGCTGCACCGCCCCCCCCTCTCTCTCTCTCATACCTGTCGTGTCTGATTGCTCTGATTAATAGTTGAAAATAGTGAATGACGTCATCTGAGATTTCAAGAGGGGATGAGGGCGGGGGGATATCTCAGCCTCACCTCCAAGTGTCTTATCCTGACTTTATTGGTTCTGTCCTGATGCGTCAAGGAATCTGTGGCTCCCTCTCCTCTCTCTCTACAGCGTAATGTATGTTACCCGTGGGAGAGGCAAGTTGGTTTCTCTCTACAGCTACGTCTAACCCCCATCTCCATCTCTCGGTGTTTCTCTCTCTAGAGGGTCGGGTGCATATTTCTAAGGTCGGCAGATGATGTCAAGGCCCTTTAATTGTCTTCTTATCTTTGGGCTTCCTGCCTTGTGTGGGAAGCAAACGGTGGGCCTTCCCGAGTCCAGCGGCTGGCATGAGCTTTTTTAGGGCGCTCGACGGCGACAGAGAGAGAGAGAGAGAGAGAGAGAGAGAGAGAGAGAGATGATGGCAACTTGGGGACAACTGATCACCAACAATGGATGTTATCCTATGTCATATGCCATATTTGCCGATTGATCAACTTGTGCCGGATTTCGACAGCAGCCCATCTTGGGGACCCATTTGCAGACTGATCTGAGTAGTCTCTATCTTCCTCTCTCTCTCTCTCTCTCTGTTCATGACGACCCATCGACGAGTGATCAGATTAGACCGAACCTCTCTCTATCTCTCTCTCTCTCTCTCTCTCTCTCTCTCTAGCTTCTATTCGAGGTAAGTCTGCACCACATTAATGGAAATAGCTCAGCTCGGCATGGGTTCCCAGTTACCGATTCAGAAGGATGTAAGGTCTGACTATCTTCCGGGGAACCTACTCCGTGAATGGCTACGGCCCCTACTCGGCTCTAGATGGCGGCGGAAGATCGCATAGTGGGTTGACCTTCCCCAACAACATCTCTACGTATATATACATATACGAAGCTCCGACAGCCCCATCCAAGTGATCCACATCTCGTACTTCTTAATATAGAGAGAGAGAGAGAGAGAGAGAGGGAGGGAGAGAGAGGGAGCCGTACTATATATATCCATAGGATGGCCGTACTATTATTAATCGAGCCATCATCTTTCTCAGAGGATGCGAGGGGTGTCACAGTGGGCCTCTGGCGAGCCCTAGTTATTGAGGCTCCATCTGTTTGCACAGGAGGAACGCCGGGGTCAACACGGTCATGGGCAACAGTCAGAGATCTCGGCTTCTTGCGTTCCCTCCCGGGTTCAACTCTCTCTCTCTCTCTCTCTCTCTCTCTCTCTCTACCATCTCTATCTACCCTTCTCACGTGCGAGGAGTCTCTCAAACAACAGTGAGAGCCTGACGGATGGGAACAGGGATAGAATTGAATGGGGACGTTTCTGCGAGTCCCCCCTCCCCCCACTGAAGGCGCATGACGACGGCAAAACTTTCTAGGTTGAAACCATAAATTTATCAACGAAATCGTCATAAGATCCCGTATGTACGCAGGGAAATATCTATGTATGGCTATATTATTTATACGCCGAGATGGAGAGAAAGGAGAGAAGAACAAGAGCTCTTCATTCATGGCGCCATTGACGTGCATTTACTGTGCGTACTTCCCTTTGGCGCATTTACTCGCATCCGAGCCTCCTCTCTCTCTCTCTCCTCTCTCTCCTCTCACTTCCCTGCTCCTCCCACCAGGTGGTCAACAGTTAGAGGAGGCAGCACGAGCGGGTCCCCCTTTTCCTTTACAGCCGAGAGGCTCGGCAGGTCGGAGAAGGTGGAGAAGGGGCTATTATATCCATCCCCACATGACTCATTTAAGACCCCGCTGCATACTTCAACGACAGCCGCGAAGCCACAGTCATTGTCGCAAAAGTCAACCCGAGGTGTTGAAGAAGTCAAACTGAAGTGTCCTCTCTCCGGATTCTTCTCCGCTTTCGTTCATCCACTGCCGCAAGGTCTCAAGTCAGCGGAGAACCATGGACATGCTCATTTTGAAGAGCTCGTAAAGAACATATCCATCTACGGCTTAAACGCCCAAATGACCCCGAGCGAGCGAGCGAGCGAGCGAGAGAGAGAGAGAGAGATAGATAGATAGATAGCGAGAGAGAGAGAGAGAGAGAGAGAGAGATGGCTGTTACAACATCTACGCCTCTGTCAGATGAAATAGGTGCCGTCGTCCACAGACATGGCCATCAGGGGCTCTAGCGGTTGACCGAGAGAGTCGTCAAGAAACCACGTGTCGAGCAATGAGGACGTCAGTTGGTCGAACTGTGGGAAGAAGCTCATTTCCGAGGCCTCCGGCGGCGAAGAAAATGGCCGATGATCGACGCACCCCGGCGTCACAACGACGTCATTCGTGGGTCCGGAGACCGAACCGCCGCCGCCGCCGCCGTCGCAGAGGGTTGTGAGGTGAGTCAACTCGGAGTTCGGCTTGCTCTCCGGCCACCCTTGGAGCAACCGTGAGATATTGTGGGCGGAGCAGTAGGCATAGCCAGCCGTTGACGCTAACGCCTCCCGTTGACCCCGCCCGAGAGTCACGATCGAGTTGCAGGCCTCGGAGACGGCGGCGGAGCTCTCCGGAGACAGGGCCTCGCGCAAGGCCCTCTCTGCCACGTGGATATCTTCCTGGAGCCTCCTCTCCCACTGCCCTCTGCCGGCGGAGCCGCCGCCGCCGCCGCCGCCGCCGGCCTTCGTCCTCCTGAGCTTCTTCTTGAGGTGGGTGTTCCAGTGGTTCTTAATGTCGTTGTCCGTCCTCTCCGGCAGGTACGACGCTATCGCCGCCCATCTGTTTCCGAGGAGGGCTTGGAGGTGGACGATGAGCTTATCCTCCTCGCCGGAGAAGTTGCCCCTCTTGATTCCCGGTCTGAGGTAGTTCGTCCATCTCAGCCGGCAGCTCTTGCTGCACCTGAGCAGACCTGGTTGAGCACGAAGGAAGGAAGCTAGTGAGAGAATTTCTTTACTCAGCACTCTCTCTCTCTCTCTCTCTACTTGGTGGCCGAGGTCCGTCACCTGTCTCGGCCGGAACGGCCTTCCAGTTCCCAGGCCCGTGCTTCTTCACGTAGCTGACCAGCAGGATGTCCTCCTCCGGCGTCCATGGCCCCTTCTTCAACCCCGATCCTTCGCAGCACAGTGTCCTCCCCATGTCGCCTTCTTACCGTCCTCCTGCTCAGAGAGAGAGAGAGAGAGAGAGAGAGATGAGGAAGACACTCAGACGGAGACTTCCGGCGATATTTAAAACTTTGGCTTTGGGGGGGGGGGGCTTTCTTCCTCGTGAGGAGCCCGTTGACCCCGTGACGCTGCGACCGAGACATTCATGGCTACATTGGGAAGTGGAAAGGTCAAGTACGCGGGCATTCATTCACTCACGGCTCCGAAGAGAAGTCAACATGGTTGGATGGCGAAGTGAAAGGCAGGGGAAGGGCGGCGGCTAGGGAAAGACGACAGACAGATCGGCGCGCCGCGCGCCGCCGCCCTCCCTCTGAAGCAGAAAACCGCGTGTATTCAATGGGGGCTTCTGGCGAACGCGCGTCCATCTCTCCCCGTTGACCTTGAGGACCGTCAGTAATGCCTGGGCCCTCTTCTGGTCCTCTCACATATTGTAAAAAATAAAATTTATTTTTTTCGCAGTATATTATTGGAGCTGTTGAGGATCCATGTGATCGAAATGGCCCCGATGAAATATTTACCATGTTTTACAAGATAAAAATATTTATATTTTCGCCCTTAGAGAGAGAGAGAGAGAGAGAGAGAGAGAGAGAGAGAGGTTCCTAGATCTGATTGGTCACGAAACTGTGGGCCCCACTAAAAGTATTCCACCATCTCTTTCCGAAAGTCGTAAGCGGTCAAACGATGTCATCTCGGCAGAGTCTGACGAGTCGCTGCTCCGGTGGGAAATCCCGTCACCTTCTCTACAATAGTTTGCGCTCACCGTCCCTCGACGAACACCCAGCGACGCTTCAACGAAGTCACCAGACTTATGACCGGAAAGGGAAGAACCTAAACCCGGCGAGTGACCGCACCCTCTCCTGCTGAAGGCGGAAGAGTGGGGTACGGCTGAAGGAGCAAGACGACGGAGAGCGGTGGTGGCATCGGCTTCCTCTCCCCGTCTCTTCGCCTCTGCGTTCGATCGATTCTGCTGAAGATGAGGGGGATGGAAGATGCGGCCACGCAGGAGGCGGCGGTGATCAGGAACAGCGAGAAGCTGAAGTCCTCCGAGAATGCGCTCGCCGGACACAGGTGAGGCCAATTTTGCCGGTTCCCCCTCTTCTGGTTTTGTGGAGTGGTCCTTCCGCGGATCGGCCTTAGCTAGCGCTCGGGGCCGTTTGGTGAGAACGCGGCTTGTAGTTCCATCCGTACTCCATTTTTTTGTCCTGCTGCGTTCAATGGATGCGTATTTTAGGCGCTGGTGCGGTCGGAGAGCATGGCTATGTGGTTTTTTTCTCGATCGGACTGTCCGGATAGGGGATGCCGTGGGCAGCATTTCCTTCGCGCGCGGGGGAGTTCAACTACAGATGTAGATGAATTTCTCCTGAGTCGATGGAATCATCAGTTGCGGAATATCCAACACAGGAGAGTTCATGGAAAATGTAGCTTCCTCATCTCCCAATTCCTCTTTGATTTGCCTCATCAGATATCCCTTTTTGATCTCTTTGGATTTGAACTTTTTTCCTGTTGATTTCTTCCACGGGAGAAAGAGGGGGAGGGGCGTCCCCCTCGACCCTTACCATGTTCCACATTTCTTCATGCATACCGGCGATTTCCGATGAGCTGTATATGGGATGTTCGCAGAGACTATGAGTCCCCAAGATCCTCTGTCTTTCTGTTGTCCTGTCAACCGCGTAGTCATGCAATAAAGTTAATAAAAAAACTTGAAATTTTAGTAAAAAGGAACTTGACTTTGTATAGACATTTTAGTTATCAATGTAGGTCAAGCAAGCTGACTTTTTTGTCGCAACTGAGTTTCAGCTTCAGTCTAAGCTGTCTACATTGGATCAAGTTCTGCAGTTAGCCCTCTACCTGAGGAACACAGTCTGATCCTGAGATCGGTGCTCTTCAATCGCCCACCATCTCGGCATCTCGAGTTCTTCTTCGACGCCAATTTTTTTTTCCTTTTGAATAATTTATCGATCGTGTTTAGTTTCTTCCCTCAACACAGAGAAATCTGGATATCTTCTGAGTACCATTCCAGGAACAGAGAGATGAACTTGAGAAATCTCGCCGCCAAGGGGAGCAAGGCCGAGCAGAGAGCCAAGAAGGAGGAGGAGGAGGAGGAGGAGGAGGATGGGATCCGATGGCTGTTGTCCAGGTTCCAGAGAAGCACTCGGGAGGAACTGGGTTTCCCTCGGCTGCATGAGCTCTGAAATAGACGACCAGGCTGGCGGGGGCCGGCCTCCGCAGTCTGGAGATGGTAATTTATCTGTGAAAAATGGAATATATTGATCTCGTATTCAAGATGGGTCGAATGGCAGGATGAGTTCCTGGATGGGAAAGTTACGGAGGAATGGCTCTGCTCTCCGATCAGATCACGTTACAGAGGACTGCGCGTTCAGAGAACCACCCTTGGTCCCCGGAGCAGGTGCTGACGATTGGCTGTGGCTGGTTTGAGCTGCGGGTCGTCTTCAAAAATGGCCGCTCCCTGTCCAGAGCCCTAGCAGGAGCGCGTCGGAGCCCGCCGTTGCGGTCTGAGCGCAGGTCTCACCAGAAATCCCCGCAAGAACAGGACCCTTCGACGAACGTGTGGAAGCGGCTCCGATCCCTGAGGACGATCTCCCGGCGGTAGACCTTGGAGATCAGCTTCATCACCGAGTGACAGTCCGTGCACACTCTCAGGTTCTTCACTACTCTTATCACCGCGCCGGGGCAGGCCCTGGCGAGCCCGAACGCCACCGCCAGCTTCTCGCTGTGTCGAGCGACGCTGAGCTGCTTCTCCTCCTCCTCGACGTCTCGCAGGGCCCTCGCCACCTCCGGCACGTACCCTTCCGCCGCCAGCCGGGACATGATCTCCGCCAGCATGGCTTCGGCCTCGCCGGACTGGTCCTCCCCCGCCACGAACCTGTACACCGCCGTGCCGACCTCGACGGCGCTCCACCCGGGCGGCTTCTTGATCCTCCGTCGGCTCATCGTCGTCCTCACCACCGCGGCGTCCTCCCACCTCCCCGCGGCGGCGTAGGTGTTCGACAGCAGAACGTGGTCGCCGGCGTCGCCGGGCTCCAGCTCCGCCAGCCGCCGCTCCACCCGCTCCGCCATGGCGACGTCCCCGCGGACGCTGCACGCTCCGAGCACCGTCCGCCACACGACGGCGTTGGGCCTCGCTGGCATCCGCAGGACGAACTGGTACGCCTCCTCCAGCCTCCCCGCCCGTGCATACATGTCGACCATGCAGCCGTAGTGCTCGACCGAAGGCTCTATCCCGTACCTCTCCTCCATCATGCAGAACAAGTGGTACCCCTTCTCGACTAGCCCACCATGGCTGCACGCGTAGAGGAGCGTGACGAAGGCTACGCCGTCGGGCCTCGTCCCCTGCTCCTCCATCTCGCGGAAGACCCGCACGGCCTCCTCCCCGCGGCCGTGCATGGCGAGCCCCGCGACCATCGCCGTCCAGGAGACGACGCTCCTCTTCTCCATCCAGCGGTAGAACACCCTCCGGGCCATCTCCAGCTCCCCGCACTTGGCGTAGGCGTCCAGGAGGGCATTGCCGACGGCGACCAGGTGCCGGAGCCCCGCCTTGTCCAGGCGGGCGTGCAGGGACCTGGCGAACACCAGCGCGCCGGCGTGGGCGCACGCCGAGAGGACCGCCGTGAGGGTGACCTCGTTCGGGCGGCACCGCGCGCGCAGGGACTCGCGGAAGAGGAGGAACGCCTCCTCGAAGTCGCCATCCCTGGCGTGCCCGGTGATCATGGTACTCCACGAAACGGGGTCCTTCTCCGGCATCTGGTGGAAGATCCTCGCCGCCGGGGGAAGCTCCCCGGACCTGATGTGCCCGGCGAGCAGGAGGTTCCAGGAGGTCGAGTTCCTCGCGGGCATCCGCGAGAAGAGCGCCTCCGCGCCAGCCACGTCGTCGCACCGGAGGCGGGCCGTGATGGCGGCGTTCCACGCCACCACGTTCCGCTGGGGCATTTCGTCGAAGATCCTTAGGGCGGAGTCTCCTTGGCCGCACTCGGCGTACATGCTGACGAGGGTGGTGGCGACGTAGATATGGGAGTCAAGCCCATGGAGGGCGGCCTGCGCGTGGAGCTGCCGCCCGGGGGCGCAGGAGCGGGCATTGGCGGCGCCCTTGAGGGCGAATGCGAAGGTGAAGCTGTCCGGCGGCACGGCAGCGCGGCGCATGGAGCTGTAGGCGGCCACGGCGCCGGCCGGCTGGTCCGACTCGGCGAGGCCGCGGATAAGGGCATTGTAAATGAAGGGGTCGTCTCTGGCCGGCGCCGGGAGGGAGGAGAAGAGGCGGAGAGCGTGAGGGAGTGTGCCCTCGAGGGTGACGGCGGCGATGAGGATGAGCTTGCCGGCGACCACGGCGTCGGCGTCCAAGCGGGTCTTGAGGGCTTGGGCTTGCAGCTGGGCGAGGTGGGAGGGGGTCCTGCAGGCGCCAAGGAGACACAGAACGGACTGGAGCTGGCCGCCCCTCCCGCTCATCTCTCCTTCATAGCCAGGCACCACCACCCCCAGGCCTGCAACAGTGAAGCATCTCTGCCCCCCCCCCCTCCCTCCCTCCACATCTCCGTCCACGATGGAATGATTCAGAAAAGGAATTCGAAACTGTAGATTTCCGTTGACTTATTATTGAGGCGGGGTAAGTCAACTACCCGTATTTGTCATATTTTTACAGACATCCCCATGCCTTGCAATTAATATACTAGCTGAGATCACAGCTTGTTATTTAAATTCTCACGAATAATCTCAATTTATGCCGCCAATATACCCTCCCACCGCCCCCCGCTCTTTCTCCTCGCAACAACCTCTGCCTCACCTGTCATCCCCTGCCGAGTCAGGATGAGCTTGGTCAACGTCTTTATCTGTGATCCGTGTCCTCTAAATTCGTCTTTTGTCTTAAAAGTCAAAGTTTCCGACATGACCCTCGAACATGGGGACAGATTTGTCGTCCTCACGATTAAAGGCAGAGAGAGAGGGATGGACGTTGACTCGAGCGTTAAGGTCCGCGATGGCGACGCAGGGTTCCCAAATAAAGCCGGCCGCTCCCGGCCGGAGACGCCGTTTAAGTGTAGGAGGCGGGAAGGGAGGGGCCGTCGAGGACGACGGCCTACTCCGCGTCCGGGCGGCCGGGGTATCAACGGCCTTCTGCAGCACGGCGAGGAACCCTAATTTATTGCAGAAAGTCCCTTTCCTCTACGGCGTGGGGAGAAACCTACAGCCGCCGCCGTCGTCCGGGACTTGTTTATCAGCCCCCCCCACCCCCGCCGGCCCGACTGTCAGCCCAGGCCCCCCCGAGGTTCCTTCCTTCTCGAATACTGTTCCTACGCCCGCCTGCGAAATATTTTTTTTCTCAGCCCACGCCCGGAGATCCGATTTCTGCAGAAGGGTCGATATCAGATTCCTGTCTCTATGCAGATCGATGACGAAGATCGAGGCGTAGAGATTATGCCGCCACGCGTGCGCCGTCTGTGATTCTGCCTCTCCTCCAAGACACAAACTGCCGGCGATTGAATGAGATGTCGACCTCGGCCTCGTCCTTGTTCTTTCCGTTACCGGGAGGACTCTATCTGCCGGCCGGCGGCGCTCGATGTTGGTAGGCCCGGTGAGAGATTCTCGCCTTCTTAGGATGCGCGATCCGGCTGTTCGGCTTTTTCTCTGTGAGATTACCAGAAGACTCCAGCGGACAGTCGTCATCGTGTGCTGGGTCAAACGCGTCGGAAGTCAATAGAGATATAGAACCGTGCGTGGAATTCCAGGGGTTCTCCCTCCGGTCGTCGCCGGCCCCAGCTGTGAGTTGCTCTTCTCGGAGAAGAAGATGAGGTCTCTCTCTCTCTCTCTCTCTCTCTCTCTCTCTCTCTCTCTTAACGGCCTCTCCAGCTTTCCAATTTAGCAGCTTTGGAGCAATAAATCCCTCTGATCGATTCCTCGTCAGCAATAAATAGTCTTGAGGCCGCTCCGAGAAAGAAGGAAAGAGACAGAGATGAGCCTTGGAGACCTTCGTCCCTCGTTTCCCTCCTCCTTCCTCCTCCGCGAGCGCGTTCTAACCCTAGAGAGCTCTCATGTGGGTTTCCATGGCGGCCCGCCTTGCTCCCTATCCTCTTCTTCCCCGGGCAGTCCCGCTGGAATCACCTCTGTAGGGTGGCGTCAGCCTCTCCACCTCTGCGAGGAGGTTCGGGACTGAAACTCCCATGGATCATGCTTTTGCCGCCTCCTCCGTTGTAGGTGGGGGATTCCGTCCCCATGCTCCTGCCGCGAGGGCTCCCATGGCGGAACGACGGCAGCGGGCATGCTAGCGACCGCTCTTCTGCTCCCGACTCTGATTAATCGGAGAGAAGTAGTGGAAGAGGCGAGCCCATGGAGACGACGTTGGCCGCTGCAGCATCTGTTCTCGGCCCTCGGGAGGTCACCTGGAAGAAGGTCCTCCTTCTGGCAAGCTCCCTCTGGTTCTGCATCGTCGCCTCTCTCGTTTCTGCCAGGCTCTTGGCCGAGCGGACCTTCGGGTAGCTGCTAATCCCTCGCTCTCCTCTTTTAATCGTCTCTTTAGGGTTTTTCTCACTCCGCGTTTTTCAGAATCAGGAGGAAAGAGGAAGGCCACAAACGAAGTTCGACCCGGCCGCCGGAGTCCGTAGGCGGCGCCGCCGGAGAGGAGGATGCTGCGCCTGTCTTCCAGTTTAAGTTTAGCTTCCAAGTCCCTGAACAAATCGCGAGCAGCAGCGTCTACAAAAACTGGGATGAGCCGGTGGGCTCGACGACCGCGAATATCAGCAGGTACAGATTTTTCTCTGAGAGGGACGGCGGAGGATTCGTGGAAGCTCCGAAGGCCAGGACCATGTTCGTCCATGAATCCTTCGTCGACGGGGGCGTGGAGGAGGACGACGAGCTGGCGCAGAGGAAGAAGGGCTTCGGCCGCTCCGTCTTCGATTCCGAGTCGGACGCCGGCGACGATGGCTACTCTGTGAGGGACCAGCGGCTCGATTACGGCAGCGGAGGGTTCTCCTCCGAGAGGGACCAGGGGGTGGAGGAGGACGATTCCAGTTCTTGGGGTTCATATGGAGAGGACGACTATCTTCCTGCGGTGGATCATGAGGCGAAATATGCAGCTTTCCAGGTTCCCAGATCACCTGTTTCGGAGCTCTGCCGCCCAAATCCGACCAGTTCTTCGGAGCTTCACAACGGGAGAGATTGGGTGGAATCGAGAGGTAGTTCCGGCGGCGGCGACTCTCCGAACTCGATCGCCCCTGGCGAAGCTGAGCCGGAAGGGGAAGGTCTTGGCGGAGCTAAACGAACAGAGCCCGGTGAATCTGGGGGAGGAGGAAGAACCCAGACGCCGATTCTCTGCGAAGAGTCGGCCGGTGGCGAGGTCGCCGGAGATGGAGAAGACAACGCAGCGCCGCCGAGAGGCGACTCCGGCGAACCGGAGGGAGGATTTGGAGATGCCCATCTCGGGGAGAAGAGCAGGGAAGAGATGGAGGAGGAACTGGACGCGCTATGGGGGGATGACGACGTGATAGACCAGCTGAAGATGGAGATTAAGAAGCAGAGGGCCGCCGGGCCTCTGCCCACCATATCCGAGGACTCCGAGCCTCCCTTGTGGGGCTCCGCCGACCTGAAGCCGCCAAAGCTCACCCCTTTGTCCCCCCGGGAGGATCCCATGTGCGCCCTCCGCAAGCTCCACAAGGGCTACCGGGAGAGGATGAAGAAGCTGGACGTACTCAACTACCAGAAGCTCTCCGCCATTGGTGAGCTTTCTTCTCCTTCTCCTTCCTCCTCCAGCACCTCCCCCTCCCTCTCTATTCACCCTGCTTTCCATCCATCCGCCGCAGGCTTTCTCCAGCTGAAGGACTCCGTCCAATCCGCGGCCACCCAGAATCACCTTCTTCCCGCCAACATCTGGCGGCGCCGCCGCCGGCGTTGCGGCGACGGCCCGTCGGAGAGGTTCATCAGGGAGATCCAGAGCGACCTGGAGACGGTCTACGTCGGGCAGCTCTGCCTCTCCTGGGAGTTCCTCCACTGGCAGTACCAGAGAACCAGGTATATGGCGGACTCCGGTTCCCTCGCCGGCGGCGGGTTCAACCAGATCGTCGGAGAGTTCCAGCAGTTCCGGGTGCTCATCCAGAGGTTCCTGGAGGACGAGCCCTTCCAGGGCCCCCGCGTCCCCAACTATGCCAGGAACCGGTGCTTCCTCCGCCACCTCCTCCAAGTTCCGCTCCTGAAGAGAGGTACAATAATAATCTTCATCACCGTTCCTTGAATCCGACGCCGTCGGAGCGCGCCTGATTATTCCCCCTCCGGCGGAGCAGACGACGGCCGGGAGAAGAAGAGGAAGCGGGGAGACGAGAACGAGAAGAACGCCACCAGCTCGATTGATCAGCTGGAGAAAATCATGGAGGAGTCGATCAGGGTCTTCTGGAAATTCGTCCGGGCAGAGAAGGGCGACTCCCCGGCGTTCATGAGGGCCCTCCTCGCGGCTCCCGTGGAGTTGCAGGATCCGGCGGACCGTGCGCTCGCCATGGAGGTCCAAGCGGCCCTGAAGCAGGTACGTTCCACCGTTGCGGCGGCGGCGGAGCAGAGGGAGCCCCCATCTCCTCTTCTATCTAACCTCCATTCCTTCACCTCTCTCCTTTTCTCAGAAGCAGAGGAGGATCAGGGAGGAGCTCTGTGCCAGGACGTGCCTGATGAGGAGGTTCAGGAAGCTTCGGCGCGGCAGACCCGCCAACCAGGACGACCTCTTCTTCTCGCAGGTGGACGTGAAGCTGGTGGCGAGGGTGCTGAGCATGGCGCCGGTCACCACGGAGCAGCTCTCATGGTGCCTCAGGAAGCTGAGCAAGATCACCTCCTCCGCGGAGCGGAAGGTCCGAAGGGAGCCCTCCTTCCAGCTCTTCCCCTGTTGACGGGCGAGTCGTGACTCGGTGGGGATCGCCCCGCCGCAGTCGCGTGTGACCCGGTGGAATCGTGTACACAACAACCCCCCCCACCCAATATCATCTTTAGATATCTACACAGATTCGCAGATGGAATATTACTCGCCGCACTATTTACTTTTCCATTTTAAGTAATCTTTCTATCCATTCATAATTTAAATATATTTAAAAAAATCATCATTCTGAGGTGACCCGCCGCCGCCGCCGCCTCTGTTTTCCGACCGAATCAAGCGGGGCTACTCGTCATCCTTAGTCGCCCGGGCGCCGGTCTCTCAAGATCAGTGAAAATATGAACAAGGATAGAAGAAATCCGCGGAAGAGAAGCCAAAGTTGACGCCTTTACAGCGTCCCACCGCGGACCCAAGACGCAGAAACAGGGTATGAACCCCAAACGACGGACCCATTGCAGAGGATAATCATCCGATTACAAGCAATTCATAGCAGGAAGCCCCCGAGGAAGACGTCGTTACCCGACGTCTCCAGGCGAACTTGCCGGAAGAAGCAAAAGATCTTCTACTGCGGCCGCGCTGATGTTCATCCGTCCGCTAGTGGTCGAGCGTTTGTGGCGGTGGGGTTGACCTCCCTGCCGCTGTTCGGCAGGCCCGTGGGAAGAAGGAAGCGGAGAGAGACCCAGGATGAAGGGCGTCTCGATGAAGCCGAGGTGGAATCAAGAACCCTAAAATGAAATATCAGAAAAGGGGTGTTATTCACAAGATCTTGAATCGGAAAGCAGAAGGAGAACAGAGATGGAGACCCACAGACAGGGCCGTGGCGTCTCTGGGCGGTGCGGTGCCCACGCCACACTGATGCCGCCGCGTCTCCCCACAGCCTCCTGTCTCTCTGCCATCAAGAACATGCAAGAACAAATCGGGAGAAATCGGTGAAATGAATGAATAAATATATCTCTGATCAGCCAAGGGAATTCAATAGCTCCGTCGCCATGAAAAAGGTAAGCGAGAAAAGATCGAAGGCTTATCCTATCTAAAATAGCGCAAAAAAAGGAAATTTAATCGCTAGATGGAGGTCTCGATCTCACCATTTTCTTCAACATCGATCGCCATGCATGACTTATCCATCACTCTCTAAGCTTTAACTGCAGCGAAGAACAATGCCATGATCATAAGGATTTCTCAAGCTAGAGAGACCCGAGACTGGTGTAATAACTGCATGATATAAAATAATTGCATGAATAACGTGAGAATTAAACAAAAAATGAACAATTTAGAAAATTTCAATATCCCATACTTGGGTGGCAAAGGGACCTCCTAGCCTGCAACATGAAACAAAAAGGGCCATTAAGAGATCGGTAAGCAAAGTCAACCGTCGGTTCTCTTCCAGTTGACATCACGCAGTCAGGGGAGAAGGGTCCTCACCTAACTTGAAGACGGGTGAATCAGATTCTTCAGAGCCACTCTCTTCCTCATCCACTTCGCCAGCTTCATTCGTCAGATTAATGAGCGTAAAGATGCTAGAAAGGCCCTCCGCTGATCCATCTTGCAAGGATTCTGCAAGGCAAGACATCAATGGCGGATAATAAGATGGCGAGGAAGCGAAGCGGGGCGAAGTCGATGCTGAAAACGGGAGAAGATGAAGCTACCTTCGATCTCACCCCTCAACCAGTCTTGGGCGCACAGCAAGCTCTGTGCAGCATGCGGATCCAGACTGCTCAGATGGTGATCCACCGCCATGTTCTGCGCACCAGAGGCGCTCTTAGAAGCCGCCACTGAGACTGGGACGGCCAAGATATCACGAGCCATCATGGCCAGGACGGGGTATCTCTCCGCATGCTGCATCCACCATCTTAAGACGTCGAAGTGATCGTCGTCGGAGACGATGACGTCCTCCTCCAGGTAGAGGTCGACGTCCGACTTCCTTGGCTGGACCAGCGAGGTCTCCAGCAGCAGGCGCCCGAGCCCCTTGCGCATGAAGTCCAGCGTGTTCTTGCCCGAAGGCGGAGCGCTGCCAGGTTGGTGATGCTGCTCCCCGCGCGGGCTCCCGTTATCAGCCGGCGTTTCAGAGGCCTGGCTCATCACGGCGCGCTCGTACTGCGCCGAATACGCCTTGTAGAGCTTTAAGAATGCTTCATGAACGTCGTAGATCCTCTGAGAAAAATCATCGAAATAAAGCTGGGCGAACAGGTAGTCGACGGACTTCATCTTGAACCGGGGATCCAGAATAGAGCCGATCACCAGAAGCAGGTTCGCTCCATTCAAGCGGCCCGCGAACTCCTCAAACATCCTCGCAGCCATGGCCTGGATGCACGGGCTCGGGCTGTTGCACCACTCCTTCAGCTTCACGTAGACAGAGCAGAGATCAACGAAGCAAAAGTTGATGGCGGGGCGCTTCGAGCAGGAGAACCTCGAGGTGGCCTCGTGGAACAAGGACACGCAGTCAACGATGGCTCGAACGGTGTCCCAGTCGGCGGCAGACGGCGGGAGGCCGTAGGACCTGTCGAGCCCCGGCAGATGAGAGAACGCGTCCCTGTACTCCAGCGCGGTCTCCAGCATCGAGAACGTCGTCTGCCACCTCGCTGGAGAGTCGAGGAGCAATGGCCGCCCGGGTCCTCCAAACTGCTGTGCACATCTCTGGAAGCGGCGTCTCCTCGACCGAGTTTTTCCCACATGCTCCACAGACCCTCGAATTCTTTCGATGATGCCGCTGACCTCCTCCACCTTCAGGCCGTCCTGGACGATCAGATCCAAGATACGGGCCCAGCATTGCATTGGGAACAGCTCAGGGTCCAAGAGAAGCTCTGAACCGAACCGAGAGTAGACGAGATCTTGGACGAGGCCCTCCTTCCCCAAGGAGTCGTCCAGCACCAGGCCGAACAGTTTGCCGGTGATCTGCCAACCGGCGACTTCCTCCTCGATGGCCTTGGAGATTTCAGAAGAGTCGCGCCCCGATTTGAGCTCGACAAAGTTCAAGGTCTTCTTCTGGAGCTTCCAGTCATCGTCCACAAAATGGCATGTTAAACTGAGGTGCTCAGAGCCCCCCGCCGTCACCCACAGACCACCCGCCAGGCTGATCCTCGAACGGGCCCTCGCCAGCGCCTCCTGCAATTTCTCCCTTTCATCTCTGTAGATCCCCATGCAGTCTGCCTGAACAGCGTCTCGGGGCACCAACCTGAACTGCGGCTGGAGATTCCTCAAAAATGTTCTAAAACCAACGTGATCCACGATTGCAGCCGGATAGTCATGTAAAATAAGCATGCGAGCAAAATCCTGCCTGCTCCTCTCTGGATCGAACTTGAAGCAATCAGGGCTGCTGCCCCCGGCTCTTCTGAACTCGCCCGCCTCCAAGAAGAGCTGCCCGACGTCCGTCTGGCCGCACTTGGAGCGCTTGAAGGCCGCGCAGAACCTTAAATGGTTCTTCAAGTGCGTGGTCCCCCTCGTGCTGTTGCCCACCATTTTCTTCTTGCAGTGGTTGCAGATTGCAAAATAGCTGCCATCCTCCCTCTGTTCCTTGGTCATGTCGTTCCAGACAGCCGACCGCAGTTTCCTGCGCCTGGGAAGACGAAGGCGGGGCTCCTGGTACTGCCCGGCGCTCTGGTCCTCACTCGTAGTGACAAAGTCCTGCTTGCCTCTGTCTGGATCATAGCCGAAGCAATCGAGTCTGCCGGCTTCAGGCTTTCTCTTCTCGCCACATTCCGAGAAGAACTTTCCTACGTCTGCAGGGCCACCGCCAGAGTTTCTGAAAGATGCACACAGCCTCAGATGGTTCTTCAAGTGAGTCGTCCCGCTCGCACTGTTTCCCACCATCCTCTTCTTGCAGTGGTTGCAGACGGCAACGTAGCTGCCATCTCCTCTGTGCTCCTTGGTCATTTCATTCCACACTGCCGACCTCAGTTTCCTTCTCTTGGGCAGGCTCAGGCGCTCCCCGAGGTCCTGCGCACGATCCTCTCCATTGCTCGCCTCCACGGGCGCCGTCTGGCCGCTCTTGGCGCTTTTAAACGCTGCACAGAACCTCAAGTGGTTCTTCAGATGGGTGGTTCCCATCGCGCTGCTGCCCAGCATCTTCTTCTTGCAGTGATTGCAGATGGCGAAATAGCTCCCATCTCCCCGAGGCTGCTTGGTCATGTCGTTCCACACCGCAGACCTCAATTTCCTTTGCTTAGGAACATGCGGGTGGGACTCCTGATCTAGCACGCGGCAGCAGTCATCTTCAGCCATCTCCACGAACTCTGATGTTCTATGATTGACGAAATCCAAAAATATCGCGCAGGCGTCAGAATCAGATTTGACTAATACGACGAGGAAAATGCAAAGAAGGGCAAGGGACCCACTGGGCACAGGGCAATGTGAAATCTCCCTGAGGATCCATTGCGTCTCTCTGGGAAATCCAGACTAGAGATTTTCCTGCCAAAGAAGCATCGATTATTTTTCATTAAACTTTCCAGAGGCATGATATCTGGAGACAACCACGAGACTGAGAGACCACATTCAGGTAATTCTCTCCGTAATACTACTAGTAATTGTAATTGTAGTAATAATAATAATAATTCCAATGAAAACAACAGTAGCTGGAAACAGAGAAATAAAATGAACTTCAGATGCAGATAATAGACATAAAAAGCTGATCAGCGAAAATGAACCAAAGGAGCTTTTAAAATTCTAAAGAGCATATTTGCAAATAAGACATGAATTAATTGGGTGACATCAAAGAAAAAAAATCGAAGCCAACTCTTATAAAAAAAGATGACCATTCATCTTGATCCCACTAGCTCTTCACGGATTCAGTGATACCATTTAATGATTATTTCCTTATTTTCTTCTTCATCTTAAAATGCAGAATTCCACAAAAGAAAACTCCCATTTCATCCCTTGACCCATCTTTTTTATCCTGCTTCCATCCCACCCTCTTTTCTTCCTTTTCCAACTTTCACATTAAACAGACAAAGATCGAAGGGAGTAGAAATGGAGAGAAAATGCTTCCGTGCCGACCCAATCTGGATAAAACCCAAATCAAAATAAAATCAATAAAAAGAAACTTCGATATGCCCAAGTTTCATATGATTCTATCAAAACAGAAAGCATCTAAAAGGCGATCCCAGGTGTTGATGAGACATGAGACGTGAGAAGCAGGAAAGCTGCAATGGCCGGATTCAGCATTGCCTTTTTAGTCCAACCATGAGACCCCAAGCTGATCATCCCAACGAAGACCCTGCAGGCTGTTCAGATCAAACGAAAGTAGAGCGGATCCAGAGTGGGAGTCCGAAGCACACCTAAAAATCCCCCTAAAAGACTGGCGGAAGCCCATATTTTTAATTCACAAACAGTGCGACCGCAATCTGTCAATGGCCATACTGTGGTGAAAATCCAGAGAGCTCTAACCAGCACAGCATGATTCATCCAAGTGTTCCAAACTCCGGCAGAGACCACCCGCGGATCTCAAGCATGAACCGATAAAAAACGGCGTTCTTCCCCCAGCGTAGCGCTAGAATCAGACTGCATCAAAACTGCGAGCGCTCGCACCCCGGAAGTCTGCAATCAAGCCGCAGGTCAAATTTACTTTTCCCCCCGAGTAGACACTGGGCCAGTGATCGGCTCCGAAGTCGAGGAACGACTCGATTGGGCACGGAGAAATCGGCGCCGATTGCACCCGAGACCTATTTCAGGAGAAACCGTCGAGGAAAGATTCTCAAGGAACAAACTGCGGCCACTGCCGGCGAAAATTGGGAACTAGGGCGCGAGGATGAGACACAGTAGTCTCCAGAAAGAAAGGGTGATTCTTCCGGCGACAACCTTTGGAGAGGGACGAGGAAAAGTAAAGAAAAATAAGCCATTCAGCACTGGAAAAGGAGACGGCAGATCGTCTTCTCGAAGAGGGAAGAAAACTTCCCGGGGGCTAACAAAACGAAAGACACCCGTCGGCGGAGAAGAAGGAAGGAGAGAAGCGTTTCACGCAGAAAGAGAGAAATGGCAGATTGTTCTTCTGCGGGGGAAAGAGGGCGTTGAGCACCGATAGGAACCGAGGATACCCGTTGTTTTGAGTTGACGCGCGAGCTCCTCGAGCGGCCCTGGGCTCTCATGGGTTCGTCTTCTTCTCTGCCTCTGTTACCGGGAGGAGGAAGACCCGCTGCCGAGAGAGAGAGAGAGAGAGAGAGAGATCCGCCCCCGGCGGGCGGGCTTTAACCCCCCCACAGCCCAGCTTCAACATGAAGGTTTGATTCTCATCGGACGGTCTCAAGCACGTAGAACTCTACTCATCGGACGGTCATGATTTCATAACCAGCCAACAGCCCAGAGAGAGAGAGAGAGAGAGAATGGGCCGGAGACGGCGACGGGGAATCGCAGAAGAGCACCGGGCGATTCCCCCTTCCGTCCCTGCTTTTGGTTCCTCCGATTTCTCTTGGAGGGGGAGGGAACACAAGGTTTTCTTCGGAGCGGGGGACTGAAGGAGCTGATTCTCGGCGACATATCAGCCAGACAAGGAAGGGTTGACCCTCCAGATCCCTCCACACGAGCAGACAAGCCTCTTGGTCAATCGATCTCCGGTAGCGTTCCCCCCCCCCGCCGCCGGCATCCTCCTACCGCTCGCAGCCTCTGCGATCCACCGCTGACTTCCCTCTGTTTCTAGATGGCAGAGCGCTCCGGAACTCCATCCACATGGATGGCGAGAGATTGCCTTATCGTCGAACCCATCATTCGAGGAGTTTCCAGGGGATGATGGTCGAGGAAAAACCTCTCTTTTTACCTGGGTTGATGCATAAAAGAAGAGCCTTTTCAATCTCATCGATCTAATTAATTCCTGATCTTGGCCGCCGCGAATCGCCGCATGATACCCACTTGATCGAGAGAGAGAGAGAGAGGAATAACGCGGAGCGCTTAAAGGTCAAAGTAATGACATCCAAATTTCTTTCCGCAGATCCTGAGGAATGGTGACTCAAGCCACGTTTATGTATGTACACAGGCCGAGGCATGTACACGTGTGCACGAAAGAATGGCGTCAGCTTCGACCGCTGGCCGACACGTCAGACAAGGCCATCCCCCCCAGCCCTCTCCGGCTGCCCTCTTCACTCCGCCAAGAACAGAACAGAACAAGCAGAAAACCGGGTAGTTGAGTTGTCAGTGTTGGTGCGGCGGCGGGGCTTGGGGGCTTGCCGGCGGCTCTGGTTCGATGGTGAATTGCAGGCCCCGAGCCTGGCTCGACTGCAGAATAAATGCCACCTCAGCCGCAGCCAGCTCAGCCGCCTCCTGATTCGCCCAACAACCATGGTCAGTGCCAGATCGGCAGGAGAATAATCTCTCTCTCTCTCTCTCTCTCTCTGGGGTCGGCTCTTTAAAAGGGGTAATCGATGGAGATTTGACTTCTGACCTGCGTCTGCCTCCGGCGTTGCAGAATGCTGATGGCCCACGCCATTATGTAGCATGGTAGCAAGAACCCGGCGGCCCGGAGCAAGAACAGCTGCCATGAAACCCCCCGCGTCAGGAAGACGACACATAAAAAATGATTCCAGTAAAGGGAAGATGAGAAAAATGGGGCGGGCGTCTTCTGTACAGAGAAAACTTCGAAGCGTCGTCCTCTCCTTCATTGGTGATGGTCAGCGCGTGCCTCAGCAGGAGGAGACCCATCAGCTGCAGGATTGCGGAGAAAAATCAGGCGTCGCCCCCACAGGGAATGGACGGCCTTGCAGAGGGGAATCCAAGGGAAGCGATCGTCTTCTGCAAGATTCTAATGGCAGAGGGAGCTTACGATGAGAGCGGCAGAGCGACAGAAGGAAGCCCCGCTGGCATTCCTGGCTGCATCATCGTGCTCAGCTTCGAGGAAGTGCCGCTGGGCTGCGGCCATCGCCAGAAGCCGCTGGTTGTCCAAGTTCAAATGGGCAGCAGAGATCGCCCAGCCGCCGCTGTTCAGGAAAGATAGGCCATTGAGGATGCTGCTGCTGCTGGTTGCAGCCTCAAGTGAACCATTCGACATCAGTTGCAAGGTAGAGGGCTGCACTTACCTAACGTCAATCTCAATGGCAGCTTCATCGGGGTTTACGGGGGGAGGAGAGATATAACCAGGCTTGTAAGGCTAGGAACCATGAAAGAAAATTCAGTCAGCACCTTGATCGAACATAATGATGATCTGGCGCGCCCATCAGTATGTGGCAGAAAACGGGGATATGTAAATAACTAAGCCTATCAAGCAGACGATGTGCAATATGAAACCTCAGGAGTGAACTCACTAAGGGGAAAAGACACGAAGATCCTCACCCAGAGGATGAGAAAGTAAAGAATTTTTCATGCAATCAGAGAGTCCACTAATAGATCATCTTTTGCCACATCAATCATCATTTGGCCTCCACAGGATTTTTACAGCTCTGGCCCATCAAATAATTAAAAAATGTTGCGATCTTTCGTGGATGATAACAGAAGACATAGGGCCAAATATGGTTCCTAGCATGCCATGTTCCTGTTTTTCAGGGTAAGGGCAGTAATTTCTGAGAAAATAAGATGCCAGACGGATGATTTTAGGTTGAAAAAAAATAATTCGGACCTCATGGCAGATCTCACAAGTAAGATCTCCTTTCTCGTTGATCCAGCGCTGCAGACAAGCTTTATGAGCATACTGGAGACAGAGTAAACAACAGAGTCAGCCATCAATGTGCATAACATGAACCAAAAAAGTAACGAAACTTGGGAAAATGAGGACACGCTATTTAAAAGCCAAAGTTGGTATTATCCGGCGTTTTTTCTTCCCATTGAAAAAATAAGAACCGGCGTTGTAGCAAGTTATTTTACTATGAAAACAATAAAACTAGCTCGACCAGATTTCCATGGAAAAGTAAATTTAGATCGAGCATACCCAGGAGCTTGATGCGTCTGCTGGACAAAAGTGATTGTAGCCAAATAAATATTTCAATCATACAAAAGTTTACAGATTGAAGAGAAACCTATAGAATAAACACCACGGTTACATGATAAAAGTCTTTAAGAAGTTTTACCTTCAGGCTTCCAGAGCAGGCGCACGGTGTGTCCAAATTTTTGATGATATCCTCTTCCTGGCAGATACGGCACTCCACAGCCTGGATGAGCGGCTCTTCCTCATCTATGGTTATCGCCACCCTATGATCGCCTATGCCATCAGGGCTCAATGACTTCTCGGCCACAACGATTCCCTTGGAAGATTCTGGAACTTCAATGACCGGTACAGGCTCAATGTCCTCGGTTGGCACGTCGTCAACATGCAGGGCTTGGTAATCACCCATTCCAAAATCCAACCCTTCCCCAGAGAACGGAGATCCCCAGACAGAGCTCCTTCTTTTCCTGAATCTTCCACAAGAACTTCGCAATTTGGAAACACCAAGACCTCGGATTTTCAGTAGACTGACAGCCGAATCACTTTCCTGCCACAACGAGACACCCGAATGCCACCAATCTGCGTTGACGAAGGTCAATGTCAAAAACTACAGAGATTGGATCTGGATTGAGAGCCACAACCAACCCTAAAATCCGTCCGAAAAACAAGCCGATGCACAAAATTTCACCCACGGTGCCAAAGAAGAGGGGCGAAGCCGCCCTTTCCCCTAAAAAAATCAAGACACAGGAAGAATGCAGAGAAAAAAAACCCCAAAATACCTAACCGTGGAGAAGAAACCCAAGAGAAGACGCCGAAAACAGCAAAAACTTGGAAACAAAACGGGAAACAAAACCCGCAGAAACTCACTCGCTCACTCAGGGGCAAATCACGAGGCAGAATCTAAGAGAACCTCGAAGCAGAGGAAGATATACTAGGAAAACATGCGAAGAGGAGAGGGGAGAAGAGGGCGACGAGCTGCATACCTTCGAAGCTATCGACGACGCGGCTTCACAAAAGGGGGAATCACACGCGAAGACCCGAGAATACTCTTATATCCGCCCGCCCCTCTCTCTCTCTCTAACGTCTGGTTGACGGCGAGTAGGCATCATGTCGTTATACACGTCGCCGCCGTTAGTCCTCGTCTGCAACGCCGGGATCGGTAAAAGGCATTTGGACGGCAAGGATTCACTGAACCGGGACGATCGCGCGGATGCGCGGGAAGACGCGTCATCGTGAGACTATTCCGGATTAATCTAGACTGTCCAAACGGTAGGCCCAAGGAGTCTTGAAAAAAATCCCATTGATTGGAAGGCTGCTTTTGCACGATCAGGACGCTGTGGAGGACTTCTCTGTCATCATCCCTCATCATGACACGCGGCCTGGCAGCTGCGGCGGTCCACCCCGGTGGGGCCCAGCAACGGCAAGACCACCATCCCATGGCTGATCTCAATGTTGACTTCGCGTTACCGCGTTCGAGCGCGAGATTTTCCACTCTCTTTCTGCTTTTGGGCTTTCCATCACAGGCCCATTCTCTCTCTCAAGTCCTAATTGGGCTCTAAAAGAGGCCCATTTCGGCGGAAGCGGCAGGCTTTTTCTTACAGAGGACGGGGAGAAAAAAGACGGCCTTTTTCATTCCATTCTACTCACAGATTCCCGTCCAAGCAGCAGCAAAGCATCGTTCCTCATGAATTGGGGGGGCGGCGGGGCCGCGACGGTCAGGAGTGATGATCCCTGGGCTTCGTCGTCCTCCGCCGGCCGACCTTCTCGCAGTGCCAGCTTGTGGGGCTCAGCTTCCTCTCAGCCCTGGGCCTCTTGCTCCGCCGCACATAAGTGACCGTCGTCTCCGTGCATCGCCGCAGCTTCGGCTCGCCGGAGACGGTCCTCTCCGTCTCCGAGCCCGTCTCCGAGCTCGGCCCCACGCTGCCCTCCCCCCTCGCTCCGTCGGCGGGCCGCCGCCGCCCGACTTTCTCAAAGTCCTCGAGCTCCTCCTTCGCCGCCCGGTTGCTTATCAGGATCTCATCCACAATCTGCACCCAAGAGAAACCCACATCCTTCTCAATGATATCTATCCATCCATCTATCTAGCTATAATCATATATACATATATATATGGTAAACGCGGTGAGAAATTAAAATTACGTCGTCGCGGGCGTCTCCGACTTGATTCGGGTTGGCGGAGAGAAGGCAGACGGTGCTCTCGATTATGTTGGGGGTGGCGTCTCCGAAGCTGGAGACGGCGCCTTCGCTCATGGCCAGGTCCTCGGTCTCGTACTCGGACAGAAAGTTTGGGGGGGAGACTGGAGGTTCGCTCGGCAGGGTGTCTCCATTGCAGCGAGGGGAGGCACTGGGGCTGTGGCCGGGGCTAGAGACCAGGTCCCGCTGGGTGGCGGCGTTCGTGGCCTCCACCCGCCCGGATTTCCAGTCAACTACCAGGTTCAGCTCGGCCCTCAGCTTGAGCACCCGTGCTTGAATCGTCTCAATCTCCAGGAGGAGGAGCTCCAGGGAGTTATCAACCTCCGTAAAATCCATGGCTGGCCAGTCATGGTCGACGGAGAGGATGTCGTGGCCTCTGCTGTTTGGGTCTGCAAGCCCTGCCCACAAAAGAGGCGGAGATCATCAACATCGCCAAAATAGAATAAAAATCAACGATGTTTCTTGGGTTTTAACTAGAGCAGGTGGGGATGATCATGAAATCATTTCCGTACCGTTGTCGAGAAGCCCGTCGTCGACCGAGAGACCGTCGGCTTCAATCCCCTTCTCTGAAAGATATTGTCGGCATTGTATCAAACAGATGGTGGGCGACAAGGAGATGAGACAAGATCAGATGAGATCAGACAGAAATGAGACGAGGAGCTACCGTAGAAAGAGAAGACGGTGTGGCAGGCCATGTATGCCGACAGGTCCGCCCTCTCTTCGTTTCTCTTCCGTTTTCTCCGCTTCATGGCGTATGAGCTCTGACCACGGGAGGAAGAGACCGCCCTCGCAGCAGACCTGGCAGAGGCTATTGCATCCAGATGTGAAGACTTTTCCTTCTCAGCTCTTGACAGAAGTCGCTTTTGCTTCATGTTATGAGCGCGGATCTCATTCATCCGCAACTCGAGCCAGTTGCATCTCCATCTCACGGAGCGGATGTAATTCTGCCAGTGAGGAGTCAACTTCTTCCTCCTGTAAAGTCGGACAAAAAGTCAATGCCTGAATAACCAGAAGCCCTTGCCACCTCCTGAAACAGACACGAAGAACAGCGCCCCCCCCGCCCCACCCCCCCAAAAAAAAGGGATCGACAGCAGAACAACGAGTGTAGCAGTCATAGTTGGGAATTTTCTGAATAAATCAGCCTGGGATTGAATCAGGCCAGCCATGGCTGCCAACATCAAGGATGATGCGAAGCTTTATGGCTGAAGAAAACAGATACTCCGTAAAGAAATTCATCCGGGTTGGCATCAAAAGAGTTCAACGGCTCCTTAATATTCTGACTTCAACGGCTCGCAATATATGTATACTTGCTGCTAATCTTTTTAAAAATAAATCAGGCTCGAGTGATGATTGCATCCAATCATGTGAAAGTTTCAGAGAACTAGACCGAATTAACAAAGAAAGAAAGCGCTAGAGTGAAGAACAGTGAACATAAAACTACTATAATCGGTTCTTAGGGACCTTGACAGATCAAGAGACAAACTGATTAATAGCTGTCAATTATTCCTTGGATAGTCTGTTAATTGAAAACATGGCAAAGAGACATCAAAGCTAAATGGTAGAAGAGCATGACAAGCTTTGCCTGTTAGTTGCTGAAGCTAAGCAAGGAAGAGAGAGCACTCCATTTGAGGAAGAATGTAGGAGAGCAAAGAGAGAATCCAGGACAATAAGATTGAATAGACAATGATTTTCTGTTCGAGAAACAATTTTAGTGAAATTTCTGGCGATCACAGAGTATTTTCCAGACAATCTAGCCTCCCCAAGCCAATCTAAATGACTAGAACTTCGTCCAGTTCACGCTTCGATGAAAAAGATACCAAAAACCCTAATTTAGACAAAAAAAAAAGAAAGAGAAGGAAGTTCTACAGCTGAGGAACAGACCTGCATACCCTGGAAACCCTGTTGAAAGGAATAGAATCGCTGTTTTCACCATAAAATGCTGAGTCAACTTCCGCGTCACTAGCATCGCGGTCACGCCTTTCATCAGAATCAGAAGTCTCACCAAAAGAGCTGGAGTACTCAGCAGTGTCTGTATCATCACCAAGAACTTGTCCAGTTGCTCGACCTGAAACGTCTGAGCACCCGACAATGTCTAAATCCGACTCAGTTTCCAAATCACGGTTAAGACCAGATGAACTCTCTGCATCGACTGTATTATCTTCACAATCATTGAAGCCGCTGATCCTGCCATTATTTTTGGCATCTGCGCAATCTCCATCATCCAATGGAGGCTCCATTATTTTTGATTCCGTTTCTCACCTTCCTGAAAGAAGCTTTCCTCCAGAATTGGACTCCATCCCCATCTCCAATCTCTTCCTAAATTCCCTTCCAAAGTCTGCAACCTGTAAGAGCGTTCACGAAAAACAAGTCAACGCTATAAGGAGAGGTAATTTAATGAAAGTAGATAAAAGGCTCTGCTGTGGGCGTGGTCAACTCATCCAAGCACATACACGAAAAACAGACAGTTATCTGCAGGCAAGACGGCATTTTCCTGAAGATCGGGGACAACCAGGATATTTGAACCATTAATCTTGTTTCATTGGAAAGAGCGAGGGGTCTTCGGGATCAGCAGCAGGAAGCGTACATAAATGGCTATCGCGATTTTAGGCATGATGAACCGAATGCAGCATGAACATGGATCAAGAAGTTGAACGTGACAGCACAATCCGAACAGGGCGCATATACACATCAAGAAAGAATTGGACAGACCAGGCGATTACACCGCTGACCGAATAAGAAGATACAAGCGGTCGTTGAGCAATAGACGGGTGTCCGTGACAGCAGGAATAGACGAGAATGCGAAGTAAAGCGACGATTGACCCTCGAATGAACCAGAAAAGAATCACTTCTCTTCTCCTGTTTCTCCCTTTTCAGTCATAAAATGCTTTAAAAAAAAAAATTTAAGACAAGAACATGCGCAGGATGGGGGGAACCTAGGGGCTCGGTTTCGGAGGCACCGGGGGCCTCCAGCTTTGGCCGCCGCTCTGGTTGCTTGCGACCCAGCACGAGAGAACGGAGGCCTCCAGACAGAGCTCCTTCTTTTCCTGAATCTTCCACAAGAACTTCGCGATTTGGAAATACCAGGACCTCGGATTTTTAGTAACTGACAGCCGAATCACTTTCCTGCCACAACGAGACACCCGAATGCCCCCCAATCTGCATTAACGAAGATCAATGTCAAAAACTACAGAGATTGAATCCAGATTGAGCGCCACAATCAACCCTAAAATCCGTCCAAAAAACAAACCGATGCACAAAATTTTATCCACGGTGCCAATGAAGAGGGGGCGAAGCCGCCCTTTTCCATAAAAAATCAAGAGACATGAGGAATGCAGAGATAAAACCCCCAAAAGACCTCACCGAGGAGAAAAAACCTGCGATAAGCCGCCGAAAACAGGAAAAACTTGGAAAAAAAACGCGAAACCAAATCCGCAGAAACTCACTCACTCAGGGTACAAAAAATCGCGAGCAAGAATCTAAGACAACCTCGATGAAAATATACCGGGAAAATATGTAAAGAGGAGAGCGGAGAAGAGGGCGACGAACTTCATACCTTCGAAGCTATCGACGATGCGGCTTGTCTAAGACTCTGGTTCGGTGATGTTGGAAGGAGATGGAGAAATCTGGAGGTCGCCGGAGCCCCGGGGAGCGGTCGCAACCGAAGCTAGGGTTTCGGTCGCTGCGGGGCCGCCGACGGATGACTGAATAAAATATTGCATAAGATATTATATATTTTTCTAAAATAGTTTTACATAATTTCCTATTTCTTCGAGATTTCTCTTTTGTCCTTATTAAGAATACATTTGTGTTAATACCCTTATTTAAAATTCATCGCGTGAAGAGCCTGTCAATGCCCAAAATAACTAAATAACTCTGCGGTCGCCGAAGGTCAACGGTCTCCTCCTCGCGTGCGTGCGTGCGTGCGTGCGTGCGTGCGTGCGTGCGTAGATTTGACCGTGAGACCGGAGGCGGCGGCGGTGGGCAGACGTTGACTCCAGCTTCGATGTCGGAAGGAGCGGCTCTTCTGTGAATAACGAGTTTTAGTGGGTTCGATGGCACGAGATCTCACACAATTCACCGATCACTCTGCTCAGAATAGCCCCATGCCGGTTAATCTCGGCCGAAACAATCTCATCCTTGGTCAACCCGAGCGACCCAGTGGCATGCCGAGGTCGCTCAAACGTTGACCTTTCATGCAGCTTCTGCACGGAGACACAGTTCCCCATCAAGTAAAGGCCGTCGAACAATCTCATTTGCGCAAGAATATGGGGGCCAGGTTTCTTTTTCAAGTAATCCAATGTATTATTCTGGAGAAAAACCAAGAAATCGGATCCAACCTAGGAGACGATAAAAAAGGGGACAGAATGCGCCCGCGGGCCAGCCGTACAAAAAGTCTACGAGAGAACCAAAAAAGGGAGATCGAGGTGGTAGCCTTCTAGCAGAGGCACATCCGCTCTGGTTCCTGTTCTAACATGTTATTGAACCCAGAAAGAAGCTTGATCCAAAAGAAAGAAGAAGAAGAAGAAGAAAACCCTAATTCCGTAGGACTTGCAGGTACTGACGAATCAGACGGACGCACCTGCAGGTTCTTGCTTCTGGGCAAACATGGTGCCCTTCTCGATGCTGGCCCTGAGCTCCGGCTTGAGGGCTTCAAGGGCCTTGGCCTCGTACTCGGTCAGACCCAGGAGATCGGAAGAGACAGCCGCTTCCACACCCCTCCTCCCGATCTTCACCCGGGAGGCGAAGAAGGGGAGATCGGTGAGCTCCGACTGCACAAAGGCGCACTCGTACACATCTCCATCGCCGTCCAGAGCTCTCAGGGAGGACTCGACGAACCGCGCCGCGGCGTAGGCCATGGACAGAGTTGCCGATCCCGCGCCAGCCTTCGCCTCCACAACTTCCGTCCCCCCGTTCTGGATCCTCGCCGTGAGCTCCTCCACTTCTTCTTCGGTGAAGGTCACCGATGGCCTCACCTTCGACAGGAGCGGCAGGATGGTGATGCCCGCGTGGCCGCCGACGACCGGAACGTCCACGTCGATCAGCCTGAGGTTCTTCTTCTGCGCGACGAAGGTGTTGGCCCGCACGACGTCCAGCGTGGTGACGCCGAAGAGCCTCTTGGGATCGTAGACGCCCTTCTGCTTGAGGACCTCGGCGGCAATTGGCACCGTGGAGTTCACCGGGTTGCTGATGATGTGGATGAAGGCGTGAGGAGCGTGGTCTGCGACGGCGGCGACCAGGGACTTCACGATGTTGGCGTTGATTGTGAAGAGGTCGTCACGGGTCATGCCGGGCTTTCTGGGAATCCCTGCGGGGATGACGACCAGGTCTACTCCCTTGAGGCAGTTGGCCAGTTCAGCAGGGCCCGTGAAGTCCAGCACCTTAGCAGGGGTGTTGCAGTGGCTGAGGTCGGCTGCAAGCCCTCTCACATTTGCAATATCGTAGAGGTGCAGGGCCGAGATCAGAGGGGACATCTTGATTAGAAGCGACAAGGGCTGTCCAATCCCTCCAGCAGCACCGAGAATCGCCACTTTGAAGGTTGAAGCCTGGGGTTGGAGCGGCTTCGTGGAGCCCTTCACTGGGGCGATCGCTCTGGAGGTAACGGCCTGCCGAAGAGCGGCGCTGCTCTCCCTGCCCAAGAACGATGCCTCTGATTCACTGTTTATGGGAGATGTAGCCTTGAGACCACAGAAGCTGGTTAATGCCTTCGGGGTACTGAAACTCATAGCAGAGGGTTTAGCTTTTGCTCCAGGCCCGTTTTGAGAGCTGGATGACGGGACCGAATGAAGAGAGAGCGATGCTGCAGTTGATGCGGCCATCTTACAGCTTTATCGGGAGTTCTTGATAGGATCCTGAGTGATTAAGAAACGTGCTCTCAGTCAGAGAAAGGTAGAAATTGTCGAATGTAGACAACATAAAATGGGGGGGACACACAAGAAGTAAGTTAGAAAAATAGTAAATGCCTATTATACCAAATGAACAATCAGACAACTACATAAATAAATCCATGAATCTTTATACTGAGCGTTTTTGCATTGGCAAGGGCGACCTAAAGATTACAGGAAATAAATATGAACATTTAAGCTTTCCACATGAGGTTGTCCTTGTTTCTGTCTTCTAAACGATGAGCAATTTCTGACAATAAGAAACAATCTGCTTTCAGATCTAGAGACATCAGTGACAGGTTTCAAAGAAGGGTTGGAAAGAGAAAAAAAAAAACTAGTAACAAAAGCATTGTTTCTGATTGTTAATTGGACTCACATGCAGACCACGAAAAACGTATATCAGTAAACCTTAAATGTTTTTATTTCAAAGCAGAGGAACAATCAGATCTCTCTATAGAACAACATGAAACAAACAAATCACGGAAAACACATCGCCGGAAAAACAGTTTTGCTTAGAGAACTGTGTCTGGCATTGACGTTAGTGGCACTCGTTTCTAATTATTACCATGAAAAATTGGAACACAAATTCAATGAAATAATTAAAACGACTCTAGAGCAAGAAAATATGGCAAGACTTCAGAAGGTAAGTTCCGCTCTGAAAAGAGCTCCCGTATGAACAATTATTTATTCCTGATAATGGAAAAGAACCGCACCCCAGTACGAACAAATGAGTGAATTCGATCAAGAAATCTGAATGAGATCAGTTCTCCGATTTGAAACTGTTCTGTGGGAGATAAAATATTTAAATTTCTCCCAAAGTCATGTCAATCAATAGTAATTATTGGTGTTACACTGGATATTCTCCTTAGAAAATATCCTACGGAAAAGCAAACTTTGATGCATCTTAACATGGACAAACATTGTAAACACTGGATATTCGTTATGTCAGCACAATGACATAACGAATTTGTTAAAGTCCTATAAGACTAGAAGTCGACAAGATATCTCCCGTGGAGAAAAAGAAAGAGGCGAGTCTACTTACGGCCAGATACCCGGTCAAAAAAATAATAAATAATTAAAAAAGCCATTCTTATTCGACACGCATGACTTCTTATTCGGCACAAATCAGCAGGCGGACGGCGACATCAGATAACTAGCATGATAGAGGGGGAACGAAGAGCCTAAGCATGAGCAGAACGGAGATACGAAAACAGTTTCTACAACCAGTGTGGTGATCAGAACCCCACGGAAAACTACAAACTCGTCGAAGATTTCCGCAGTGGACATAATGCAACGGAGGCGCGAGGCGGAACCAGAATGACACGTAAGATGAAAGAAGGAGAAGAAATCAGCAAATCCGAACATCTTCAGCCACTACAATCCCTAATCCAAATAAAAAGAAAAAGAAAAAGAAAAGAAATCCGCAAACCGATCCGATAATTGAATAAGAAAGGGAGCGTGGAGATGCTCCAACCAACAAGGCAAACGAGTCATCCGCACCAATACAAAACCTAAACAAGATTAAACTGAGCAAAAAAAAGGCAAGGATTCCAACTAGAAAGCCGAACAGAGAAAGGAGACGGTGCGCAAACCTGAAAAACCAGAAACCTAGGCTCCTGCGGCTTCCCTCTGTCTCGCGAACGCGTCTTGTCTCGCCCTCTCCTCGCGCCGACCTCTCTCCTCTTATTAGTCCCACAGAGTCCCGTGGACGGACGGAAATGTCGAGGCAACAGACGCACAGAGAGAGAGAGAGCGTGATGGATCCCGTTTATGATTATATAAACACCGACAAAGCGAGGAACATCTCATCGAGGTCCCTCAACAGGGAATGTATTTTCAATGTACCCCTAAAATTTTATAAAGGCCTCGAATATTCCCCATTCCTCTCACAATTTATCATATTTAATTGCCAGATACTTTCACTGGAATAATTATTTATTCATCTTTATAATGATCAATTTACCCTACTCTTTCTGATATTTACAATCCTAGACGAGGCCTTCTTAAGGGAATTTCTCTGACGTGCGCGACCGAGCGCGCCGCCACCGACGCCGGCGATCGCCGGCGGAAAGGGACGAAACGGCGGCGCAAGGAGGGGGGCGCCCGTCGACGTGGACGTCCCCTCTCCCTTCGCCTTTCATCCTCCGTCGCGAGCTGCTAGAGCGAGAACCGGAGGCTGGGTTGATCTTTTAGACAGAGACCGGCGGCTCCGGCGACTACGAGAGGTCGGCGATTGGCGACGGTCCGGGTCAACGGCACGCGAGATAATCCCACGCGTCGTCCTCCGCTGATGATCCTTCCTTGAAGTTGACCCCATTTGAACTCGTGTTACTCCCTCGCGGGCGCGGCGGCGATGGGGCCGGTGGGAGGCGGTGGATCCGGGTCAGCGGGGGGTTGGGGATATCCCGTCTCAGAGGTGGGCCCACGAGCTGAACTGGGCCGGGCCCGGTCAACAGAATACGACTTATTGGGCCGAACGATGTCTGTCGGGCGACAGTCGACGTGGCTTGGAATCTGATGATATGTTTACGTAAATATAGATATTAAATGCAGTAGATAATTACTATAAATAGTAATGCGAATTATTCATGTGAAATCAATATCTATTAATATTTAATCATTACTTATTATTTAATAAGTCGCTTTCGACGTGAGACTTCCGTGTAATTATCTCTGATCTTAGTGAACTACCTACCATTTCCCACGTGGCTTAAACAACCCACCGAGTTACTAAATAAAAGGCACCTTTGACTTATACCGCCCGATCTTCCATTGGTCCACGATCTAGTCAAACTCCTCAAGTCTTGCTTATCTTCTCATATGGTCAACCCCAGCTCTCTCTCTCTCTCTCTCTCTCTCTCTCTCCCCCTCTTTCTCTCGCTCTCTCTCCCTCTCTCTACGCGAACTGACGTTTTGTAATCTCACGAAAAGAAGATATCTAATTTGGGACATGTCAGTGGGAAGCGCCCACTTCGCGCAGATGGCAGAGAGAGAGAGAGAGAGAGAGAGAGAGAGAGAGAGAGAGAGAGGTGGTTTGACCTGTGGAAGAAGATATAAAAGTGGTGATTGTGCACCAGCGAGAGAGAGAGAGAGAGAGAGAGAGAGGCGAGACAAGAGCACGAATTGATTGAGAAGACTTGAGGGCCTTTTTTGGAGTTGGTTATTTCCAATTTGAGACGTCCATGGAAAAGTACCCACCACGCACGAGAGAGAGAGAGAGAGAGAGAGAGAGAGAGAGAGAGAGAGAGAGAGAGAGAGAGAGAGAGGCGAGACAAGAGCACGAATTGATTGAGAAGACTTGAGGGCCTTTTTTGGAGTTGGTTATTTCCAATTTGAGACGTCCATGGGAAAGTACCCACCACGCACGAGAGAGAAAGAGAGAGAGAGAGAGAGAGAGGTATCTTGTTGCTGTTGTGTTAGGTATAGGCCCATTTGCCGGAAGCAAGTTGTCCCGTTCCCCAACCTCTCAAGGCTTTTGGCGAGGGAGGAGTAAGTGAGAACCACGCGGCTCCCCACGCGACTATATATACAACAAGCCCACAGGTTCACAAGGTCAGACAAGAGGCAGCGGCGAAGTTAGGGTTCATAACCTGACATGGAGAGGGCATCCGTCTTCATTGCAGTGACTCTACTGGCCTCCTCCTTCCTCTTCGCTCGCCCCACAGCGCTTCCCCTT
>CM046532.1:5589483-5661983 GCA_024713555.1 Spirodela polyrhiza
TTCTCTTCCAAGAGCATTCGTTTCTCCGTCAACGGCTCAAATGTTCCCTCCGTCAGTCTGTTGCAGAGCTGAGGAGACCCACGCGGCCATTTTTGACGGGGATAGAAACCAAACCCAGAACCGCGAGTAAGCAGAGATCACTGCTCTTGGGAATTCTCCCTCCGTTAGATTTGACGGCCGCCGTCTGTGGTGCTGTTTCAGGACCCTTCCGCAGGTGCAGACGGAGGTGCCGAACAAGTTGCAGGAACAGATCGAGGTCAGATCTTTCATGATCTATTGGAAGAGTCGTTCGAATGTTCATGGCTTTGTTCTTCCGCGCTCGGAATATCCTGCAGGTGCAGAGACGCTTACAGCTCCGGATGGAGGCGGAGGAGAAGTATATCCGATCTTTGCTGAAGAAGGCGCAAGAGAAGCTCGCCGTCTGCAGCCGGAGCTATCCGGAGATGGCGGCGGCAGTGGATAGAGGGATCGCCGCCGGGTCCTTCTTTGGCGGTGGCCCAGCGCCATCGCCGCCGGCGGACTGTTCAAGCAGCAGTTGCTTGACTACTCTGGAGAGGCCCGAAGAGGTGGATGAGTGGCTGTTGACTAACGAGCCGCCGACAATGGGAACGAGAGACGGCGGCGGCGGCGGAATCTATTCGGGTCACAGTTGTCGCCGCCGGAGCGGTGCTCAGGAGGGGGAGAGCGGCACGGTGGAGATTGATCTGAACAGGTAGCCTGGGCAATGCTTCATGGTCGAAGAGCTTTCTCTCGCTACTGTAATGTCCTCACTGTTTCCATCTCTAATGATAGTTTAACCTCACAAGGATAGAAAATACTTTCTAGAGAGAGAGAGAGAGAGAGAGAGAGAGAGAGGGAATCGGGGAAAATGGTGCGATGTATTTGACTTTCAGGTCAAAGTCAGAAACATATTACTTTCGAAGGCTCAGTGCTTTAGAGATCATTCGAAATTGGTGAATTATGAGCATATTACTTACCCATAGTTATGAGTAGAATCTGATCTGCTGATCTTGATCGCGGTCCAGTCTCTTAAAGGCCACGGATGGGTGGATCAGGTCAAATACCCGTTTGAAAAGAGTTGACCCCGGTGAGTTCTAAGACGATGCTGACAAATATCGGATTGGTAGGATGATTGGATTATATTGCTGCAATTTCTTCAATTGCATTCGCAGAAAATGAGATAATTACTTTCAAAACCTCACACTTTTTTTAGCTCTCGAAGAGCATTTTTTTCGTTTGAACTCAATTCGAGTTCTCCACAGAATTATTCCAAAACCTTAATAAAATTGATTACTTGACAGAAGTTTAAAGAAAAAAGTTTCCATAAAAAAACTAAAAGTTTTATATAGAAATGGACTTACCACGTCAATAATTAGTAGCTGTATTAATGGGCTATGATTCTTTTTTTTAATAAAATTAATCACTCGATTAATACGCTTAATAATTATTTTAAGTAAAATTAAAAAAATAATTGTAATTGAAAACAGAGCTAGTGTGTGATTAGTACCCGTATAAAGGGGTACAATTCCGAATTTATCGAGAAAACTAAGACAAATATAAATAATTTAATATAATTCATAAAAAATGACATACGAAATAGAGTTATTTCTCCATGACTAGCGAGTATTGGGCTCTGCTTGGCCGCCCAAGCCCCATTTTTCCAACTCTCTCTCTCTCCCGTCTCCCGTCGGTAATGGCTTTAATGGGCCTTATGGGCCCCATAATCTTGGTGCGCTGGGCCCGTTTTGAGACCATTACTAGTGACCAGAAAAATATATGATGAGAAATGGGTTTTTTCACAAAATACACAAAAAAGAGTTACTGAGGGAGGGACGCGAACCTGGTAATGCCGACACGACACTTTCAAGATAGTCGTCGGAACAACCATCGGGAAGGGGGAGCGGTGGCGCCGCTCTCCTCCCCGGCACAGATCTCCGGCGAGCGGGAGGAGCCGAAGGTAGAGGAGGAAGGGGATCATCCATCGGGAAGAACAAAGGCGTCCGTTGATAAGAAGGAGATTCTGAGCCGGAACAATTGAGCGGCTCTTGATCGATATATTCAAAATAAACAAGAGTTACAGAAAGAATTCGAATCCGATTGTACAATCTGCGAGTTCTGCAAGCTGGACTTGTACGATGGAGAAAACCCTAACCGATTCGGAAAGAATTTAGGGGTAGAAGGGAGGGGAAGTAGATCCTTCAATCGATATCATCCATGGCTTGCTGCTGCTGCTGCTGCGGCTCTGGTTGCTGTTGTTGTTGCGGCTGTGCGATCGGGCCCGGGGGAATGGCCCAGTTGAATCCGAGAGCGGCCAGAATCGTCCTCTCCACCGCCCTCCGCTGCCTCTCGGCGGAGTCACCGTCGATTTCTTCCTCCCCTCCGGCCTTCTTCCCGCCGGGCATCTCCTCCTCCGGCATCCGGTGGCGACAGAGAGGGCACAGCCCGTGCATATTCAGCCACTTCGCGATGCAACCGCCATGGAACCTGTGCCCGCACGGCATCTCCTTCACCGCCCCACACTTGTCCTCCTCCAGCTCCGCCTCCCACAAGCCATCCAAGCACACGGCGCAATCTTCCATCCCCTCCTCCCCACCGCCGGCCTCCGGCCGCTCCACCGTGCGCAAGGCCTCCACGGAGGCCTTGGACGCAGGCGGCGGGCCGGCGGCGCCGGCGAGGATCTCCTCCATCATCGCGGCGAGGTCCTGCCGATCTCCTCCCATTCTCAGGACCACCACTCCTCGAGTCAGAGGGCTCACCATCACGATCCGATCTTCAGGCACAGGCGGCGCCTCCTCCTCGCCGGCCCTCACCGGCGCGCGGATCACCCCGAACATCACCGGGAAGAAGACGTACGAATCCCGCTCATGGCCATCTGCAACTCCCGCAGATGGATCCGCCTCCCGCTGTTGGTTCACCATCGCTTCACCTCCTTGCGCCGCCATTACCCTTATGAGCAGAGCAGCTAGATCGGGAGAGAGTGGGAGAGAAAAGAGAGATGTCTTACAGCTGAGCAAAACGATATTTATAGGGTACATTAGAAGTGTGTGGAAAGATCTGGAACATTTCGAGGTGCCGACTTTGCCGCCTTGCGGCTTCGTGAGACAGTTTGCCTCCAGAAGATATTTTCCCCAGATGAACCGTCACATGATTCACCTCCATTAGTCACGTGATTCTCTCTCCACCCCCCATTGACTCCCTCTCCGTCAGTCTCGTCACAAGAATTCTAGAGGTCGCTTCGAGAGGGGAAGGATGGGAATTTCGTAAGCTCTCTCCTGAACCACCAAAGTCAACGGTACCCATTTACGGTCACTTGCCGTGGAATCATGGGGAAAAGTCAAAATCTGGACTTGGCGGACGGTGATGAGCGATGGAGGATTCTTTCTCTTCATGAACTAAACTTCCCACGGCAACCTCCATCTAGATTAGGGCACAATAGCCTGCACTAGAAGGCGTGTACTGGGCGAAGGCAAGGAACCCATTAAAATCCCTAAACGTGATGCAATTAACTGGGAAAAATAAAGATTTTAGTAGAAATAAATATGTCATTTTCCTCTCGTTGTATTCACCGGAAAAAAATTATAAACATGCCCCGTAGAGACCACACCGCTCTTGGCCACCTGCAACTCCCGGAGAACGATCCGCCTCAACACCTTGCGCAGCCGTCACCATTAAGAGAGAGAGAGAGAGAGAGAGAGAGAGGGCTGACTTCCAGGTCATATTTTAGGGTTCATTGGAAGTGCGTGGACAGATCTAGAACATTCGGCCGACCAACGCATACGTCAGCCGGATGGTTTCGTGCGACGATCATGTGCGACTTTAGTCGGTTTCCCCACAGGAGAATATATTTTCCTTCATCCCATCTCCCCTCACATAGTTGCCTCCATTAATCACGTCATATATCACTGTAGATGCAATGAAATTAATGGAATTTATAATAAATTTTATTAAGTTGTATCAAATTGAAAATCAACGAGATGAGGTTGACCAGGTCTGAGTAAGCTTACGTGGGCCAAACTGAACTCCACCTTAAATCTCAATCTTACGCGTACTATGGAATTCCTATGAAGTTACCTATCGATAGGGAGGGAAGTGGAGAGAGAGAGAGAGAGAGAGAGAGGAGTGAGAAAGAGATGACAATTAATATTAAGAAAACCTCATATTACTTTTTTGTATGCCCACACTTGAGGAAGCATAATTATAGTGATATTTGTGGTAAATTTACCTCACAATTTAATCACGTCCAATAACACCCATGCAACGCTTGAAATGTGTCTCAAAATGTAATATCATTATATTAATTAACAAGTACTACTTTATGGAATGGATACTCTTGAATCTTCTTCTTTATAGAATGTGGCGGGTATTGGGGTTGGCAGCACTCCAAGAATCAAAATTTATTGTTAGTGGTGTCATTCTAATAAGATTATTTTATCTTCAGTAAGGAAGAACAAGAATTTGTGAGACTGAACATGAGAAGATTCTCTCAGCCACCACGTAAGGCTAGTGTGTTTCTTTCATTTCACTCTTTCTATCTCTTCTTAGTGCTCTTATTTGAGCCATGTAAAGAATGGACACTTATCTCCCAGTATTTTCATCCCCAACCTTCACTTTAATAATTAATCTTCCCAGAGTAATCCCCACCCCACCCCACCAACTCTCCATTAATAACTCATGCGCCAAGCTCTATAATTCTAGAGGTAGCTAGACGTGACACAACGGCTTTGAGGGGACCATAAACTAAGAAGAGAGGGGAATTTCTTAAGCTACTTCTTAAATCATCAAACCAACGGAAACCCATATACAATCACTTGCCATCTTCTTGGTCGACAATACAACACATACAAAAAGGCGTGTACCGGGAGTTGGCATGGAGTTCATTAAAAACCCTAGAATTTAAGCATTTAACTGGGAAAATTAAAGGTTGAAAGAGAAATCGATGGGTCATTGCATGTTCTTCGTCACTCTTTTTTTTCACTAAAAAAACATTTAAACACGTCATATTGAGAAATCTGAACTGCTCACACGGTACGGAGAATTTATCAGGACTTCTTGAATAATCTTCCTTGGTGACAAACCATGTAAATAGTTAAGAACTGGTGATTAGTCGTATTGACCACGAGGCTTGGACCGTATACTTTTCGATCCCCAAAGATGCTCAGATTTTCCCCACATCGTTGACTTTCGAAGATTTGGATGGGGGAAGGGTGAGGATCAGCCATTTGGCGGCGCAGTGGTATTGACGGGGACAATGCCGAGCTTGCGGGAGATGGCGAGGGCGATGATCTCGTTGGTGCGGTCCGTGGGGTGATACTCGTCCCAGAACACGTACTTGCTCCTGTCGTTGCAGAGGCTCGACAGCGGTGTGCAGGTCAACGTCGGCCGGATCCTCCCTAGCGTGCAGCACGGCTCGTACGACTCGTTGAACCCTACAGACCACGACTCGCCGTAGTCAGTGGCGGGGGCGGCGGCGGCGGCTGGGCGGCGATTCGGAAGGAAGCTCACCATATTTACGAGGGTTGGTGATGATATCCAGGACAATGTCGTAGGCGTCGCCGTAGCTGAAGGCGGCGCCGGTGAGACTCGCCGACAGGCCCTTCATGAGCCGGCTGGCCTTCTTGTTGAAGTCTAGGGCGAGCTGGTTCGTGCTCTCCCTACACTCGCCGGAGGAGCTCCAGAACCGCTGCAGTGGGATGCATCCCATTGGCCCCAAACCGAAGAACATCAGCCTCCTTACTCCCAGTGAGTAGAGTAGCTGCCGACAGGTCAATGGCGTTATTATCCTCCCATGGCGGCGTTCCGGCGGCGCTCTGGCGGCGGTTTGGAGGCTTACCCTAAGCTGGGAGTCAAGCGTTGACATGAGGTAGTCGCTGAACTTGTCAGCGCCGTAGGACCAGGAGTCGGAGGAGAGCGGCATAAGGAAGTTGTTGATGTAGTCGTTGCTCCCCAGCGAGACCACGTATCGTGCTTCCTGGAAGAACCTCCGCGCCGCCTCGGCGCCGATCTTCTTCCCGATGATCGTCTGCGTCCCCTGAAACAGCTCGATCTGCTTGTACAGAGATAATCTCTGGATCTGCACCACGCAGAGGGAGCGAGTAAGCGAGAGGAAGAGGCAGAAGATGACGGAGCTTATTAGGGTTTAGAAGGTACGAAAAGGGAGGATGTCTCGTTGAGGATGCCGGCGCCGCCGGAGGCGTAGTTCAACCCTCTGGCCAGTATGACGTCCTCGTTCACGGCGGGGTCGAGGAACGCCGGCGGCCGCGGGAGGCCCATCATGTCTCCTGCAATTCGCCGCCGCCCCATCAGAGAAGCTAACACAGGGATCTCTGCGGAGGAAGAAAAAGAGGAAGAAGAAGAAGCCGCTGACTTACCGACGATATCAGAGACGGTGCGGCCGTTGGTGAATCTCCCGTTGGGCAGGCCATTGCCAAAGTCAATACCGTACCAGGGCAGCGTCGCCCTTGCGAGGCTCTTGCTGAGGTAGTTGTTGTTGCCGACGTCGATGAGGGAGTCCCCAAAGATGAACTGAACGACGGCGCCGGAGACCAGTCCGCCGCCCATCACGGCGGTCAGCGCCACCATCAGGGCAGCCGCCGCCGAGATCCCCCCACGCGCCACTGCCATCCTGCAGATCGATGACCGTTGCGACGGAGACGGCCAGAGAGAAAAGCCGAGGGCGGATTTGTACAGAAAATTGGTCAAGATAGAGGATCGGGGAAGGCGAAGTAGGTGGAGGCAGGCGGAGCGGCTCGCCAGTGCAACCACCGGCCGCCGCCGTCTCCGGTGTCCTACTGGACACGTCCGTCTTCTCCTACAAATCTCATTGGATGTGGATCTCATCGGCGAAACCGGACGAGAGTTGGCCTGCAACCCTCCCTTTCCCTTCGGAGGAGGTCAACGATGGGGTTTTCGGTGGACCCGGCGAGCTACGCCGTAGACTTCTGGTCCACGACGTTGACTTCTCCCTCTAAAATGTGCCCAAAAAACTGGCGTGTATACTCTAGAATGAGATGATTATCTCTAGATCTGAGCCGTAGAAGCAAGATTCCGTACATAAGGTGAACGTGGGATCCAGGTCAGCAGTCTCGTCAAAATGCTGACGTGGACACCCCGATCGGTTTGGGCCCTTATGATCGTAAGGCCCATAATTCTGACGAAGCCTAGAATTCGTTTATGGGCCTAAATTTGGGCCCTATAGGCAGAAGCCCCTCTAAAAGCTCTCTCCTCTGTCCCTCTCTCTCTCTCTCTCTCTCTCTCTCTCTCTCTGTCTCCCTCTGTTCGTCGCTCGCGCTGGGGAGCCGTCGCAGAGGTCGGGGCAGAAAATTAGGGCGGAGGATGGAGAATGAAGGCGGAGGATTTTTTCCAGTTTGCACCTTCGGAAGGTCCCCATGGCGGCAATCGTAGGCGGCTGGACCTCACACACACCTCGCTCGACAGAATTCGAACAAGAGAGCTTGTTCGAACAGAGTCTGGGTTCTGAGCTTCTCTCTGGTCATGGCACCTGCTGTGCTTCCCTCCCTGCAGATTCTCGCTCCGCCGTGCGTAGGCCGCCACGGCGTCACCGGCGGCCTGTTACTCGGTGGCTCCTGGCAAGGTCTCGTCGGCGTTCCTCGTTGGAATCTCTGTGCTCCTAGGCGCTGTCTAAAAGTGGAGGCCAGAGCGGGCCCTCGGAAGGAGAGCGCCAAGGTCAGAAACCGTAGACTTCAGAAGAAGGTAAATCCTGGACGAACTAACCTTCCGTATGAGGTGTTCATGTCTAAATGACAGTCATCAGCGGATCATACGAGTCGAACTTGTGTCTGGAGGGAGAGAGGGATCATGATGAATGATGGTTCATGCTTATCCTACAATTGAGGATCTCTCTGAGGATCGAAAGCGGGGTTCTAATCACTCTCCAAGGAACTGTATCTTAATTGGAGGCATCATCAGAAAACAGAAACAAATTTCAAATTTATGGTCCTGAATTTTTCACAAATGCTGTTCACAACTTCAGACAGTTCATCAGAAAAAAGCATCTCTTGCTGTTGATTTGTAGATATTTCTTTCTTTCTTGAACGGGTTATCTCGGTATTAACACTGCAATTCAGTGGTGTAGTCCTTGCATTAATTTAAATCTATTGTTGTTCTATGTTGTTCTATGATTTTTTTTTTTCTGATCCTTTTCGCCACACGATCCTTTTTCTTTATCTGGATAGTTAAATGGCACTCCCACCAAGCCGAGGCTCTCAGTCTTCTGCTCTTCAAGTCAACTATATGCAATGCTGGTCGATGACCAGAACAAGAAGACCCTGTTCTATGCGAGCACTCTCCAGAAGAGCATTCGCGGCGGCCCAGACTGCTCCACCATTGTAAGAACTCTCTCCATGTGCTTCCTTTTCTCCTCTGTTTGTTTAATCCCGTGCCAAATGTTACCAAGTACTTTTCACACCGAATTATCCATGATGATCTCACCCGACTGGGAAAAGTCCACTCTCAGTGATAGATTTCGATTAGAAGACTTTGTCAACCCTCTGACTTGATGTTTCCCCAGAAGAGCTACGAGCAGTATCAGTCGTTCTAAATTTAGTCGTTTTGCTAGTCCACTTGAAAGAACCCAGTAGTAAAAAGAAAAGATTGAATCGGTCTGGATAGCTTTCATCTGCTTAAAATCAAGCAGACGGTGGATGGCGAGACTCAGACGCTGCTGATTTATGTGGTCTTCGCTGACCAATCACAAGAGGAAATAAACGAGGTCTCCTCTGTTCAAGCATGTTCTCATGCGGAATCCGCCATGGAGGCAAGTTTTTCACCATCTCTCTTGCTTGATGCTTTGCGAGGGGCAGGACGCTGCTCAAAGGGTCGGTGAAGAGCTCATCAAGGCTTGCTCAGAGTTGAAGATCTCCGAGATATCATCCTACGATCGCAACGGGTTCGCTAGAGGGGAGAGGATGCGGGCTTTTGAGATCGCCATCGCCGAGCATGGATTCTTGCCTCGCTGATGCGTCGAGTACCATTTGATCAAGTGAGTGATCTTCCCCGTAGATCGAATCTACCACTGATGGGGGATGCCTGTGGTTTCTTCTCTCCGACGGGAGATTCAAACTCCTGCATACCTCATGAATGATGTGCTGGTCGCATGAACCACATCACATCGATTTTACAGTGGGAATGATGAGGCTTCAACGGTTTTTGGTGCCTATTCTGTCGAGAAACTTTGGAGATTATATGAGAATTGAGTGGGTTCATAGGCCCGTCAACCTTGGACGGCGTTCAGGGCATGATATGAGTTGGCCTCCCATCTTTTTCGCTATCTGCCTGTCTCGTGATCACCCATATGCCGGGCCATCTCTCTCTCTCTCTCTCTCTCCCTCCCCTCTCTCTCTCTCTCTCTCTCCCCTCTCTCTCTCCCTCTCTCTCTCTCTCTCTCTCTCTCTATCTCTCTCTCTCTCCCTCCCTCCCTCTCTCTCTCTCTCGTGTTTGTTGTGTTGTATAGGAGATTAGACTGAGTCTACGCTACTCCATACTTCGTGGAAGTTTTTGCCGAGGAGTGGTCTTCTAGATGCTTTGCCAGTGCGTTCTTGACAATCCGGAGCTCTTGTTTTTTGATCCTTACATAGGTAAGCCTAGTATTTACGGAGTTTCTCAGCTGATTATAAGTCAACCCAGTTCATGGTTCGTATTTTTAGTTTAGCCTGGGTTTTATTTTATCTATTTTTAATTTGGGAATCGTGGATCTTCATCTGTAGGAGGTGGCTTTTTTGGGGGGATTTTTTTGTAAATAATAATAATAATAATGTATAATATGATTGAAACTACGTCAAAAACAATAAGTCTGTATATAATTGGTATTAAAAATAAATATTGGATCCTGCATTTACTCATTTTCATTATCATAATCCCACATATTTTTAATATGCGGAAATCATTACAGGGCTCAGAATGTCTCTCGATTTCCATATTTTCGAAGAAGAATATGAACCCACTTGCAGCTCCGTTAACCACGCCGTACCACCGGCCGTGGATCAGTCACTGTCCAACATAAAATGATTTAACTGCAAGAGATGCGTCAGCTCAAAAATCGCAGGTAATTTTATGTAATCAAGCGATACTGGGTTTTGTTCTGGTGGTATGAGTGGCCCGACCCACCAAGCCCTGTGGACCCTACGAGTGACTACGAGGCCCATAGTCATATGAGAGAGAGAGAGAGAGAGAGAGAGAGAGAGAGAGAGAGAGAGAGAGAGAGAGAGAGAGCGAGAGAGAGCGAGAGAGAGAGCGAGAGCGAGAGCGAGAGAGAGAGAGAGAGAGAGAGGGAGAGGGAGAGGGAGAGGGAGAGGGGGAGAGAGAGAGAGAGAGAGAGAGAGAGAGAGAGAGGGAGAGGGAGAGGGAGAGGGAGAGGGAGAGGGAGAGGGAGAGGGAGAGGGAGAGGGAGAGGGGAGAGAGAGAGAGAGAGAGAGAGAGAGAGAGAGAGAGAGAGAGAGAGAGAGAGAGAGAGAGAGAGAGAGAGAGAGAGAGAGAGAGAGAGAGAGAGAGAGGGAGGGGCCACCTGACACATGTTCGGAGGATATGGTGCGTGGATTGGATGAAGGAGGCTTGGCGTCATCTCTCAGAGGTAGGGGCAGCTTCCGATGCAAGATGTCACGGTGACCCCGATCGTCTCGGTGGCGTTCTGCTGCAGAGTTGGTTCGATTCACCGTCATCAAGGAGTCTTCCATGAGAGGAAGAGGGAAATATGTAGCCAAAGATAACGAGCCCGCCGACTCTCACTTCCACGCTAGTGAGCGAGCGAGCGAGCAAGCGAGAGAGAGAGGGCCGGCAAGTCATCCTTGGCTACACGACGCAAGCCTCTTCCCCACATGTAAGGCTCGTGATGAGCAAACAAGGATAGCGTGCATATATGGCAGTTGGAGGGTGTTGACAACGAAGTTCTCTTAGTCAGAGACTGTCTCTTGTAAACGAGCGTCGTGGTTGCCGGGGGGAGGAGAGAGAGAGAGAGAGAGAGAGAGAGAGAGAGAGAGAGGCTACTGTAGAACGCTTCACCCAACGCAAGGCAACTTGCCCTAAAGGAAACGGTGGGAGCATGGGCCGAAAAAGCTCTGGAAGACAATCTTTCAAGAATAGAAGACGCCTGTAGGGTCCAAAGCATACAGACAAATAGGCTCCTAAGGTTCGACTCGTTTATAAAGACTCTCTCTCTCTGGCTTTCTCTGTGTCCAAAGTGGTGATGCAGGAGAGAGAGAAAGGCTGGAGGGGAGGCTTTATTGGCCACTGAGCAGACGGGGGCGGGTGGGGCCTCAAGAATGGAGGGGATCTCAATAGCTTGGATTTGACTAGGCCTGGGGTCCTGTGGATGGGTCTGCTCACACGCCACAGCCAGCTCTCCATCTAGGCGATCTTTATCAGTCAGCTACCCGTCGCAGTGCCCCTGCCTTTCCTTCTCTCCTCTTCCCCTTCCCTTCTCTCTCTCTCTCTCTCTCTCTCTCTCTCTCTCGCGGTGTCGTCTCCCCATTCGCTCGACAAGCCTCTTTAAGAGATTCAGACTCGAGTCCATGGGAGAAGGAGATGAAGAAGACGATACCGGTAAAAGATTAGGCGGCCGAGGCGGGGAGATTTTCCTCGAGATCGTCGTCTGCACGACACGGAGCAGAACGCCGACACATGTTTTCTGCAGCAGCTTTCTCCCCGTACGTTGAATGGCCTGACACCCTCCCTTCGCCCATCCTCCCAAGCCAGGAAATAAATGACGTACAACATTTTGCCACCAATAAATAACATCGTGGTTTCGAGAATTTTCTTAGAGAAAAAAATTAGCGGCTTCAACGTGTAGGGATCAACGGTCACGACCGGTCACGTATCTCTCCTCTGAGAGAGAAAGGGGAGAGAAAGAGGCCCGGCCCATAACCGGCTCTCCTCTCCCTCCTCTGCTCTCCTAGTCTCCCTCTCTTCTCTCTCACGAGTCCCGACCCCTGCACTCCGCTTCACAAATTAGGGCTGGCAACCTCCCTCTCCCTCCTCTTCTCTCCCTCTCTCCTGCTCATTTACTCCTTAGTCCTCACTCTCTTCTTGCCTCCGGCTCTCTAACTCGCGGTCGCTAGGGCTCGCTCCCTCCCTCTCTCTTTCTCTCTCCCTTTCTCTCTTCTCCCTCCCTTCCTCTCTCTCTCTCTCTCTCACTATCTATCTTCTCCCTCTCTCTCCCTATCTCTCTTCTCTCTCTCCTCCTCTCTCCCTCCCTTTTAAGCGCACAGGATCGTCAGCCCCAACTCAGGTGTTTACCGTTCCTCATCCTCCATTTCATAATATATTGATGAAGTTTGATGATCATTTTATTCACCGAATGAAGTAGACGTTGGTTTTACCTCGTAACTTCTAATTTCATAATGATGAATGAAGTGTTAATTTTCAAACATTGAGAACATAAGACATTAGTACGATTGACATGCATCTTCTTAATAAATTTTCATTTTTTAACTTTCATAATGGATCTGAGTAGCAACGAAATTTTTACATTTTTTCTTAGCTTTCATCTAATTTAATTGATCACTATTATTTAAATACTATAATAAATATAAACATTGTTAATGATGCAAGTTCTTCACAATGGAACGTTAAATCAAAAATATCTAAATATTATACATAGAATAGTAATGATGATTACTATTGCAATATTTGTGAAAAAAACATACCCCTTTATGAGCCAATCATGCTTGAAGAAGATTCATGTTGCAATCTTCATACAAATTAAATATCATGATAGTCAGATTTTAATAGTTCAAATTTTAAAACTTATGTTTATCTTAGATGTTTTACATTATTTATGTTTAAAATGAAAGATAGTTATAGAAATGTAATTAAATCTTTTAATTCACTATAACTTATTTCATCATATGTATAACCAACATCTTTCTTTCGCTTGTTTTCATCCAAATAATCAAGATAACATCCTAACACAAAATATCTAATTTACTTATTTATAAATCATGTATTCTATTTTAATTGTATTATTTTTATAAATAAAAAAATTTATACTATTTTTATTATAATAAAACGATAATTTAAAATGACTAAATAATATATAAATTTAATTTATTAAATAAATATATAAAATGATTTATAGGTCATAGGGTCAGACCGTCTAATTGGACTGTGATCATGACCGAATTTTAGGTCACATTTAGGTCATACCCCGTGACTAGTCCATGACCTTGACTATTGATCTATATTCAACGTGTAATGTTTGGAGGAAGTAGAGAGAGAGAGAGAGAGAGAGAGAGAGAGAGAGAGAGAGAGAGAGAGAGAGAGAGAGAGAGAGAGAGAGAGAGAGAGAGAGAGAGAGAGAGAGAGAGAGAGAGAGAGAGAGAGAGCAAGGTGTCCTCTTTCTTCTCCTACAATAGGGGTTCTCCTTAAATAGAAGTTATGTGTCATTTCCTACAAGAGGTTATGAGATAGTTACTATGGGCAGTTATTATGTTAATATGCCACTTATGGGCTAACAATTCTTCCTTCTTTCTTGGACGATCATTCCCCCCACCCAATCTCAAACATCAAGCGAAAACTCTTCTCCCTCGAGAGCTCCCCTCGAGAGCTCCCCTCGAGAGCAACCCCTCACTAGGGCAGACTTAGCTTGTCAAAGGAGGGGCTCTTTACAAACACGACGAGTACTAGACGAGCTTCACCAGTTACATGCACTAGTGGGTTTAAGTTTCTGTTCATTTCAGTAGATTTTCATGGCTTGGCCATCCTCTCTCCTTCTCGTTCAAGTTTACGCAGCAGAGCAGGTAAAGCTTCTAAACTCCGTTCGCTTGTTGTATGGTATCTCATGCCCAGCGGAAGCGAATTGGGGGATGGTTCCAACATACTCTTCTCGGCTGGTCCTCGCTCTCATCCTGGTAGTTGGGCATTCGTACGTACAGCAGCGGAGGATTATTAAAAGTGGCATTTAGGGTTAGTTAGTGCATGAAAACTCAGAGATGTCTTGTTCGCGTCAGTAAGAAGAAATTGGTGCTCGTTTAAGTACGACGGATGACGAATCGTGTAGGAGAGAGGGGACCATTCGAGCCTCTTCCTTTTCCTGTAGGAGCTGCGTTTCTTATCGCCCTCAGTCCCATCCTCCATTGATTGAAACACTTGCCCAGCTGTGTGCAGAGTATCCACGTCCCTCCGTCGCTCTCTGGTTGTCCTCCCCCTGCACCTGTTCATCATCACCCTGCAGAATTTTATTTTATTGGTTCATTTGGTGCGTTCGAATTTCCTTTAGTGATAATCGACTTTGTTATTTTATAGTTTTTTCTACCACTAGAAAGAAAATCTAACAGTAAAACACGCTTGCGACCGAAAAGCCTCTAGGGTATTTTGATGAAAAAATGTTTTTGACTGATTATTTGTGAAGAATCCTGACAGAGCTGCCTTGTACTCCATGAACTCAGATGTTCTCTTGATTGGCTTTGTGGGAGATGAAGGAAAACAGTTTGTGGGGGTAAGCGGAGAACCAGGTTTAACCTGGGATTTCATGGGATTGGGCATCAGAATCAGCCATTAAAGATGAATACGTTTTATACGGCATGGTTTATATCCAGGGTGCACCGGGCCTTGACAGGCTCCCTCAATGCCGTTCTCTCTCTTTCTCTCTCTCCCTCTCCCTCGATATATATATATGTATATATACATACATATACATGGATATATACGGAATAATTTTACTTAGAATTTATCATTTAGAATGGTTGTGGTGGGCTAGACCAGTCCTGTCCTATTGGTCTTTGATTTCAGTGCAGTGGCGAATTTAGCATTTCAGCGCGGTGGCGAATTTTTTTCAATGAATCCGGAAGGTCTATTGATCTTTGATTGATAGACTGATGGAGACGTAAGATGGAGTTTTCTTGGTTGGATGTTTGTGGAACATAATGGGCTAATTATGGATGCCTTTTTGCTTGGGAATACTTCACCTAACAGGGTCTAATTTCTACTTTTGCATATTTAGAAAAACATGTAAAATATTGGTCGTTCATAGAATACGAAATAGAGTGGTTATCTTATTGATTATCAGTGAATTCCCAACCAATGCAACCGAAGGGGGGCCACTAACCTTGTCCGATGAAATTAGCGTCATAAAGATGAAAGATGAACCTGAGCTAGTTCGCAAACTTTTCTGTTCTCTACATCTTAATAATTTATTGCACGGATCAAGTTTACATTTTCTCATGGATCGGAGGGTTGATGTAGCTTACCGGGAGACGGGGTTCGAGTGAGACATGTAATCAACCTTTGAGCAAGTCGCATCAAGTGTCTATGGTCGACAGGTACATCAAGCGCCCTTGATTTGGATGAAATTCAGGTCATCATCTCAATTTCATGTCTCTTTCATCGCCCCTCTCTGTTTTGCTTTCAATCCAGTAGGTTATCACTGTTGATCCTATGAATATTCAGCCAGATAGCCATGACTAGAAAGATCTGGACAGAGAGTGCTACTATGGTGAGGGGCTTTCAGTTGTGTAGTGCAGTCCTCCATCAGATAGCGGGTTCAATGTCAATCCCTATTACCAAGGTCTGTTTTTTCTTTCACCATCGGGGGTCGATGCTCCAGAAACAGTTCATCACATCCATGAGGAGCCGCTAAATGGTGCTGCCATGATGTGCATGTCGAGAAGTAGACATTGAGCTACCTCCGCTTATGTGAGGGCATGGCGAAAGGCCCATATATAGGATCGCACTTGCGCACAGACCCTTGTTAGAAAATGTCTCTACAACCTCAAAAGTAAATTTTAATGTTGTTAGTACATCACACAAATGTGCTCATGATATTTTTTTTCCTTAAAAGCTGAATTTTGTACCACCCTCCGGATTGTTTCGGTCCGCGTTGTGGTTGGATCACCTATGGCTGATCCGGCCGTCCAATCTGATCAAGCGGCAGGTATGTTCCGAGCAGCCTCACTACGATTGAGCCCAGAGTTCTCTCTCAATCTCTCTCTCTCTCTCTCTCTCTCTCTCTCTCTCCCTCAAAGTTCAAGCTGACAGTTAACTCGGGCCTTTTTTAAATTGGTCTTGGGCTTTATAGCAACCAGGATTGGCGCTAGTTTTAGGTGTTCCTTGGGCCGGGCTCGGACGTTGCAAAGGCACCGGAGCGCCAGCAGATGGCCAGGTCTCGAGCTGGGTTCTGCCCATCGTCATCCCAACAAAAGAGCAACATCTGCACAGGTAAAACGAAGCATTAGACAAATTTTACAAACCCTCATTTCTATGATCCAATCACCGAACCCTATATGAAATACTTGTTCGTGTACGTTGGAAAACCTGCTGAGAAATCTATAATAGTTTAGTGACAGACGTAAAGAATGGAGGGAAACCTCAAATGGTTTTGGTAAGACCATTAGAGATGTCGACCTAGAAGTACTACATCCGTTTCTGACTGATTTAATGTTCCAATGCCCACCTAGCATCAGTTGTACTCGCTGAAGTTGTTTAATTTGGCCCTCAGTTTGGTGCGGACCAGTCGCGGGCTTCCCCCCAAGGTACAAGTTATAAATTATAAGATTTATGTTCCCCCAGTAACTTGGCTGGAAACATGGCTAGACCAGCGAGGACGGACATGACTGCGACAGGACATGGGATGGAGGAAGGTCCATCGCCGGTCATGCTTGCTGGAAGATCGGGTATTAGAGGGGACCGGAGAGCGCCACCGTTGGATGGTCCGTCTTCACCTCCGATAACTACTTCTCACTTCACTGAGATTCATGTTCGGCAATCCTTCTGGTTGCCGGGGGAGTCGATGATTCAAGGGGGTCTCCCTCTCCCATCCTGGCACGTGGGAATGTCATGAGGGAACCAAACAAGGAGGCTCTCCGTCTGCAGGATGAATGAGTTAGATCTTCTTCCTGCTCTTGTTCTTGTTATTCTTCTGTTGCCGTAACCACCCCCGACCGGCGCACGAGGCCGAGTACAGATCAGATAGGCGCAGATGAGGCTGTGCCGCGTCGTGGTCGTGCATCACAGCTCATGCCGACTGTGGACGAAGGGAAGAGAGAGATAGGGGTAGATAGGCGGATAGATAAGGGGGAGAGAAAGCGTAGAGAGGAGCAATCCACAGTGTAGATGGATGTGAGATGATACACATCCGTCTTTAATGTTCTCCACGTCTAGTTTCTCATGGTACAATTACTCTTCACTTTCCAAACACGATGTTACTCTCCGCGATCTAACGTACTAAGAAGAGGGAGGGAGGAGTGAGAGAGAGAGAGAGAGAGAGAGAGAGAGAGAGAGAGAGAGAGAGAGAGAGAGAGATGTGGGGGGCCCGAAGGCTCTTATAGAGCCCATGGGCGTCTGCAATCTCTCTACCTGGGAACATCCTCTGCAGCTTTGACAGCAGAATGAGAACACAGGAGCCCTTCTGGTGCTGTTTTGACGGGATCGGTTTATCTCACTACGCTCTCCGGCCAATGGTAGGTTGCCCAACGGGGGAGATCCAAACAATGCACCATCCTACTCACTGACCACGGACCACGCAGCCCTTCTCCCCTACTGCTACAGGTGGGCCTGATGAAGACGACGTCCATACACATGGCTGTCCTAGAAGGGTCCTTCCACTGCAATGCTCCGTCCCCCCCTCTCTTTCACTCTCTCTCTCCTCGCTACCCACCAGTTTGACTCATACGGGCGCGTAAGTGCTGTCTGACAATCTATGGCGAGACAGTTGTTAGTGTCGGGAACGATAAGAGCCCCCCTCAAGCATGTGAAAACCTGTCTGGACTGGCCTTTGCTCCGTCGCATCAAGGGGGAAGAACAAGAGAGAGAGAGAGAGAGAAGGGGGGGGGGTTCCCTACGGCCCATGTCATGCTCACCACATTCCTACGTAAAAGTTGCAACCTTTAGCCTGGAGATGAATGAGAGAGAAATCCCACGAAGCGGAGAAAACGGTTCTCTGGACAATCCCTCGGCAAGCTCCTCCCCTCCGATATCTAGTGGTGTGGCCCATTGCACATGCTGAGATCTTTCAGCATGAGAGAGAGAGAGAGAGAGAGAGAGAGAGAGAGAGAGAGAGAGAGAGAGAGAGAAGTCCCCACTACCCCCCATTGCTCCAGCCGAGAAGGCTCTTGGCGACGCCAGCCTGACAATTTTCGTCCATCATTTTCTCAATTTCGTGGTCTGAACGGAAGATTTTACGCGGAATGCGCCTATTTTTTAAGCGTTTTTCACAGAGATCTCCAAATAATGAAACCGGCAAGAGAACAATGATTTGCAAGGGGGAGGGAACGAGTTCCCCGCATGAAGTTCGAACGCTCCATCAACAGCTTGCGCAGTCTCAGCCCTCACGCCAGCCCCCACCCTTCCCCTCAAGTCTCGTCGCAGAGCGCCACATACCACACACCGTTCTCCGCACTGGATCTTGGGAATAAAATCGGCGGAAAAATCCATGAAACCATTGAATCGGCTCCCTCTCATCGGTATCAACGTCGTACTTGACGGTGCCCGCTGTGGGAAAGATCGGCCAATGGAGACGGAGAAGATTTGGGTGGTAATGAGGCATCATGTTCTCCCTCAGGGAATGAAGCGATGGGGCGTCGAGTCTGGGGGTCTGGACAGGCAGGTGGTTTCAGTAGGGCCAGCCATGAACAGGAAAAAGCACTGCGACTATGGCTCAGATCGAGATGGAGATGGCTTCCATGGCACTAGATTCCGGTGAAATCGACTTCTTTCACTCTCATCCCGTGGCAGTGACATTAAATTAAATGAATACGAAAAATTTTGTTTTCCAATTTTGATAAACGGGTTCAAACCCCAGAGAATTTGAGTCTAGGGAATTGTCTAGGCTTTTCTGGATTTAATCTTTAATAAATAAATGAGCGTTAATATTGCGATTATTCTCTGGAATGCATTAACTTACCAATAATTCAAAGATGCATTAAAACAAAAGGTATGGCCTCTTCCCAAGAAACCCGAGCTCTTTGATCGTACACACTGCTGCACACTGCTGGCGGGGCTGGCGAGTCAGCCCCCGCCAGCTGCCAATATTCATCGATTATTCGACCACCCATAATGAAAGGCGCTGACGGTGGAATTCATGTCGTCGGATGACAAGATTTCCACTCTCTCCCTCTCTCTCTCTCTCTCTCTCTCTCTCTCTCTCTCTCTCTCTCTCTCTCTCAAGCTGGCTCGCAAAGCCTGATTTTCGCCATCAATCGTGGTGGGGATTCGGACCCATTGATGGGCTATGCATGACGATGAAAGCCAAAAGGGTAAAGAGGCTCCACAAGGCGTATGCATGCTCATCAATCATTAAAGTATGAATGAGTATAATTTTTCCGATTAATAAAGGACATGGCGACGTTAGAACCGCGTCGATCGACGACGGTTTTGGGCCCGCCAAATTGCCGTGAATCCCTCTATTTCAATCGCGAACCCACATAAAGACGGGTCGTCACCGGAGTGACGCACAGCGTGAGACTGTTGACGATAAGAGCCCTCTTGGCGTGTGGCCATTGACTCGTGGGTCCACGATAGAAGCCAGATTTTATTGGTTTTATCGTCATGCTCGAACTTTGTTGCTTGGGCGGATGAACAAATTCTCACCTGGCTAGAAGATATTTATAGAAATAAATAAAATATATTGGAGCGTCGTATTTTGTTGGTACATATCGCATCGGCGTTAATCATCAATCGCCATGTGAAGGGTCAAAATATGATTATTGAAAATTTCTGATAACTAAATTTATACGCCGTTATTTCGTGGTTGATTTTCCCTCGGTGTATTGTAAGTCACGAGGAGCTTTGAGATGACAGTTGACGATCGACGGCCAAGGTGAGATCAGAGGGAGTTAACATGGGAGCAATTGAAGAAAATAACGCAGAGAGAGAGAGAGAGAGGAATAAAGCCGTCGGGCATCACTATTATAATGAATAAATAAGGTGAGAGGGGTTGCTCGGCGAATCCCAACAGTGGGCAGAACTTTGAAGCCAGTAAAGTCGGTGGAAGGGGAGGATTTGAATGGAGCGGGCATGGTAGTGACTCACAGACAGCTCGAAGAGATATCATCTCGCTCCTCTGTTAAGAGGGGAGAGGAAGGGCTACAGAGAGAGAGAGAGAGAGAGAGAGAGAGAGAGAGAGAGAGAGAGAGAGAGAGAGAGAGAGAGAGAGAGAGAGAGAGAGAGAGAGATTCTTCGGGTGAATTGCCCACAATGCCTCCAATGGTTCCGGAATTCCTTGTGAAAGAAGATATTTTTACGGAAGGATGCCCCCATAATGCCCCTGTTCATACCGCAACCCCCTCGCATGATGATATTCACGGGGGATCGAGAGAGAGAAAGAGAGAGTCTACGGTGGATTACCCACATTGCCACTGACCATTTCGAAAATCCTTGTGAGACAGAATACGATAGTTGCTTCTTCATCTCAAAATCTGATTATGTGATTATGTTGCAGGGGGACGGAGAGGGAGAGAGAGAGAGAGAGAGAGAGAGAGAGAGAGAGAGAGAGAGAGAGAGAGAGAGAGAGAGCATGTGCTGACCCTTTGGAGCTGCCGGGGGAGATATACGCTCCAAATCTCCCTCCGAAGCAGCCAAAGCGGGAGGATTCCATCCCCACGTGAACTGCCTCCACGCGGAGCCCCGTTCTGGGCTGGCCTCGTTCTCGCACATGGGATGAGAGAGAAAATATTGTGGGGGGCGGATTCATCTCAAAACTAACTCCTTTAAACGAAAACAGAATCACGCAATTTATTACGGACATTACCTTCAATATCTGGTAAGTTTTCAAAATTTAAATGCGCGCAATCTTGTTTCCCTCCTGACTGCTCGCCCTCTCCCCGAAAAAAAGGCTGCTGTTTTACCAAACTGAGAGGGCTAGAAAACAAGGGGGGAAGGAGATAGCGCGGTGGCGGTGGGGAGGCAAGGGGTGACAGCCGGAGAGATCGCCGCCACCAGGGGGCAGGTCGTCGCAGAAGCCGACGGCGGCAGGCTGCTGGGAGGCAGAGTAATGAGGTAACAGATGGCCTTTTCTCGGTCATTTCCTCATGCGCCTCTGACAAATCCGCTCACAGAAGGAGCCCTGTGTTCACATGGCTTGGACGGGTGGAAGAAGAAGAGAACTCGGCTGAGCAAGAAAGGGGCTTGCTAGAGGACATCAGTCATGTGCAGAGATTGTTGTTGAGATCGAGAGGGAAGGGTAGCGAGAGAGAGAGAGAGAGAGAGAGAGAGGGAGGTCGTCTGCAAGAACAGAGTTCTATTTAGTGAGGGAGGAAGGCTCTCTTCTCTCTCTCTCTCTCTACCCACCTCTTTAAGTGTGGGGGAGGGGGGGGATAAAAGAATAAACAAGGCTAGAAGCTATCCGGGTCAAAAGTCTCCTCTCGATTAGTTCAATCTGTCAAACCCCATTGAATATGAGCCCTCGGCCATAGGATGATACTTCCTCGTTCACTTGTGGCTCATTAGGTTATCTGATAAACAAGACTGTATTAGTTTAATGAGAGCAAGCCCAGGTGAGGACGAGACTGGAGGCCACCGCTAGCCCACCTTTCCTCCCCTATTTTCGAAACCCTAATAAACTTTAGGACACCCCGCCATGCCCTCCTCCTCGCAGGTCGCCTAGGAATTCAAGGGCAATAATGTCAGGAAGCTCTCACCTTCCTCTTTGAGGCCCACAGATTAGAACCAACGCCTGAGGTGAAAACCTGCCGCCCATCCTACCCTCACCCTCCTCCGTGCATCTATTTATTCCCCCCATTCCCTGCATTTAGCAGCCCCCCTTCTCTCTCCTTCGAAGAGCTCACGATTACAGCTCCCTCATCCCCCTTCTTCTCCCCCTTTCTTCGCCGGGCAATGGCGGCCGTCGCTGGTTTTCCCCTGCTGGGTCTGCTGCTGCTGCTAACCCTAATGCCATCGCCTGTCCGTGGCTATGGAAATGGCGGAGGATGGTCCAACGCCCACGCCACCTTCTACGGCGGCGGCGACGCCTCCGGCACAATGGGTATGCCCAGAACGCATCCTTTTTCTTATCTTCTCCTCTGGGTTCCTCTGGGTTCCTCATTTTCTCCATTGCAGGGGGAGCTTGCGGGTATGGGAATCTGTACAGCCAGGGATACGGGACGGACACGGCGGCGCTGAGCACGGCTCTGTTCAACAATGGGCTGAGCTGCGGCGCCTGCTATGAGATCCGCTGCGTCAACGACGGGCGGTGGTGCCTTCCAGGCTCCATCGTCGTCACCGCCACCAACTTCTGCCCCCCCAACTCTGCCCTCCCCAACAACGCCGGCGGCTGGTGCAACCCCCCTCAAGAACACTTCGACCTCTCCCAGCCCGTCTTCCAGCACATTGCCCAGTACCGCGCCGGCATCGTCCCCATCTCCTACCGGCGGTAACCTCCCTCCCCCCTCATCGGATCCCCTCTTCTGCCGCCGTCTTCTCCGGCGACCTCACCCCTCCTCTTGGGCTCCTGTTTCAGAGTCCCTTGCCGGAAAAGGGGAGGAATCAGGTTCACCATCAACGGCCACTCCTACTTCAACCTCGTCCTCATCACCAACGTAGGCGGCGCCGGCGACGTCCACGCCGTCTCCGTCAAGGGCTCGAGGAGCGGCTGGCAGGCGATGACCAGGAACTGGGGCCAGAACTGGCAGAGCAACAGCTTCCTCAATGGCCAGTCCCTCTCCTTCAAAGTCACCACCAGCGACGGCCGCACCGTCGTCTCCTACAACGCCGCCCCCGCTGACTGGTCCTTCGGCCAGACTTATTCCGGCGCCCAGTTCCACTGACCGCCACCGCCGCCGCCGCCGCCGCTGGTGCCGCAATAGTAGTTTATTGCCGTTATATACGTAGCGAATTAATATGTAGGGAGGGGGGGAGGGGGGTGGGGTGAGAACGGTGGGGACTCCGAGGGGTATGAAGCGGTACCCGCTGTGGGAGTTTGGGGGGGGGGGGGTGTCGGTGGGCCCGTTTTAAGTGGGCCGGGTGGGGGTGGGTTTGTAATGAATTTCGTGGGCCGAGGGAGGTTGTGCTTGGAAGCGCCCCCGCGGGTTTTTTTGTAAAAGAGAGAAAAATCTCTCTTTTTTATTTTAATTAATGGAAAATCGCAGTGGCGCAGCAGAAACCTGGTGGGTCCGCGATCGGAACCCCGGGCTCTGAGACCGAGGCGTATCTTCGCATTTTCATTTCGACTAAAGAAGGAATATATTTATTGTATTTTAGTTAAAGCTGTCGGTAGGCTCTGCCCTGGGAGTTAAATCGGCAAAGTCACCATCTTTTTCCTTCTCTATTTAATGAACCCTCTCTCTCTCTCTGTCTGCCTCTCTTTCTCTCTCTAGGTGTGTGATGGGGGGGGAAAAGGGAGAAGCTTTAAGGGTTTCTCGACACCTCCTACATCATTCAATGCGGCGCCGACGGAGTCCCGCGGCTGCCGGCCGCCGGTCGCCTTCCTCTCTGCGCATCTTTAATTTCCTCTCCTCGTCCAATGCAGTCAACAGTCTCCTCTGCCGTCGCCTTGGTTCCCCCCCCAATTCTTCCTCTCTCTCTCTCTCTACCTTTCTCTCTCTAGGCTTGATCTGGTGTGGGGGAGGGGTCGTCTTCCTCCTGTACGACCAATAACGACGATCGATCGATCTCTCTGGGAATCTGCGGCTTCTCTATCATCCTGCGATTAGTTTAACAAGACGGAAGTAACTGCGGAGCTCGCTATGGGACTTTCTCCGTCAGGGTCTCTGAGGAATCGGCGCCACTGCTCGAGCTCCCATGCAGAAGTCCATATGGCATGTCTCCTCCGGTATATCTAGAGAGAGAGAGAGAGAGAGAGAGAGAGAGAGGTCAGAGAGAATGAGGCCGCCGTGCCGGCTGACTGAAGAGCCCATTTAAGAGAGGGACGGAGGAGATCGCCATTCCGACCAGCTCTGAGCCCATTAAAGAGAGATAGATGGGGGGAGAGAGAGAGAGAGACAGAGAGGTCGGAACGGCGACCGACTGTCAATCCATGTGACAAGCAGGCGGAGCTGCCTGGGAGTTGAGGCTCGGGGATGACCAGAAACCCCCGCTCTCTCTCTCTCTCTCTCTATCGCTAGGACAGCCTCCATATAAACGCCCCCGCTTATCTGCCCACAATTTGCTCAAAATTTTTATTGCCAGAAAAGGCGTTGACTTTCCGGAGCTTGGTCTTCATCCATGTTAGACGAATAAATCTGGCTCGGAACGTTCTCGACCTTCGACATGGTGAGGCTTCTTAACTTAGAAACGTACCCCGAGACTTTGAAATTTATTTAAATGGTAACAATAATGATAATGCCTAACGCAGACTTCTCGCGGCCATGCGCATTTGACAGTAATTTGGGCCGAGTTGGGCCCATCTAGATGCCGTCAAATCCCAATAGTCAACCCGTGCTCCAAAGCCCAGCTGCCAGGTCCAAGACCCAGTATCGGTAAAGGAGGGCTGTGTGGAGAGAATCTAAATCGGCCACCTGCCCTGCGCGCATTGGATGTGAGTGAGCAGTATCCGACACGTGGCAAAGTCACCAGCCGCCAGAGCTCAGCTTAGTTCTCGGTCTCCGGCCAATGGCGTCCCAAGAAAAGATTTTTCAGATTTGGCGATCAGATAAGGGAAGATAAGGGGGAAGCCCTGTCGCCCAATTTCTGCCGTCAGATTCCTTAGTTCATCCGATATCAGCCGTCCATCACCACCGACGGAGGACGGAGGCAGATCACGGAGGATAGGAGGGCTTACAAAGGCGGCACCACCACCGCCGGCAGAGCAACTCAACCATCGCCGCCGCCGCCGCCACCGAAGGAAGAGAGATGGCCGCCGTCACCACTCAGGCATCGCTCGCTGTCGCTCAGCCGTGCTCTACCAGGTCGAGATTCCTAGTGGGCTCCTCTGGCAGGCTCCGGCGGTGCCTCTCCGCTTCCCGAACAGCGCCGCCCTCGACGGCTGCGCACAGTGGCGCTCTGAAGGTCGCTGCCAAGAAGGGCGAGTGGCTCCCCGGTCTCGCCTCCCCCGGCTATCTCAACGGCAGGTAACTTCAAAGCCATCTTCTTCTTCTTCCTCATCCTTCCTCCATTCTCCTTCCTCCTTCCTCCTCCTCCCCCTTTCTTCCTCCTTCCTCCTTCCTCTTTCTCCGGCATTCTGGAGGTCCCTGAGGATTGGCGATGGATCTGCAGCTTGCCGGGAGACAATGGGTTTGACCCGCTGGGGCTGGCGGAGGACCCGGAGAACCTGCGGTGGTTCGTGCAGGCGGAACTGGTCAACGGGCGGTGGGCGATGCTGGGGGTTGCCGGCATGCTCCTGCCGGAGATCTTCACGAAGATCGGGGTGATCAACGTGCCAGAGTGGTACGACGCCGGCAAGCAGGAGTACTTCGCCTCCTCTTCCACGCTCTTTGTGATCGAGTTCATCCTCTTCCATTACGTGGAGATCCGGCGATGGCAAGACATCAAGAACCCAGGAAGCGTCAACCAGGACCCCATCTTCAAGAGCTACAGCCTCCCCCCCAACGAGGTCGGCTACCCCGGTGGCATCTTCAACCCCCTCAACTTCGCCCCCTCTCTCGAGGCCAAGGAGAAGGAGCTCGCTAACGGTGATAATCCTCGAGAGCTTCGTCTCCCTCTCCCTCTTCCTCCCTCTCCTGTTAGAGCTTTCTCAAGAACTTGGGTTTGTTCTGTTTTCGGCAACTCGTTGCAGGGAGACTGGCGATGCTGGCGTTCTTAGGCTTTGTTGTCCAGCACAACGTGACGGGGAAGGGCCCCTTCGAGAACCTGGCACAGCACCTGGCCGACCCATGGCACAACACCATCATCCAGACGCTGAGGGGCTAGTCCAGCTTGGTTGCTTCATCACGCCGCCATGGCTCCCCACTGTAGCAAAAACCACCAAGTCTCTCTCTCTCTCTCTCTCTCTCTCTCTCTCTCGCTCGCCTGGGGGAACGAGGAGATTCGTTTGGTGAGTGAGCGAAGAGAGTGGAGAGTCAGATGGAGAAGAAGGCGGCCGACGGCGGGGAGAAGGAGATTCGTTGTAACACTATTTTTGTACAATTCTATGTTTTTCTCCTGGGTTTCTCCACCTGATCGCCTACATCTCTCACGACTATCGTTCCTACATTATTTCTCTTAATCTCCGATTGAGGAACTTTAATGCTGCTTAATCTCTCCCCCAAACTTATTGGCCGGGAGAGAATTCATGCCAACTTTAGAATCGCGGGTGTGACTTTTGCAATGTTGAAGGCTGAATGGACCGATCATGATTGACTTTTGCAATTTTAGAAACACGGAGCATGATTACCTCGAGGGAGCTAATAATAATAATAAGACCTATTAATGGAAAGCCAGATCGAGAGAGCTTGATCATGCAATTAAACTCCGGTTATTGTTATTAATCACGTGATTTGGTACGACAATGTTAACACGTGCAAGCAATTGGTCGATGAAGTGGCAATTGATTTTTTTTTAAATTTTTTTCCAAGCTTAGATTGAAATGGAGAAATTACTAATTACATCAAATAAATAGTAACTAAAAATGATAAAAACAATATCGACCAGTTACATGGACGAATCAATAAATATCACATGAAACATATGGATTAGAAATTTAGTGCTGCAAAATACATTCAACCCAATGTATTTATTGCCAGATCTAAAATTTATAATATCATTCTCACAATCTATGTTTGCCTTGGCTGTGATGAGAAATGGTCTACCTAAAATAATAGGTACGTGACATAGATCACTTCGAATTTACACATCTAAAATCAGAAAATTAATAGTAAAAACACACCCTTTAACATTTACAATAACATCCTCTAATAATCACATAGGTGTCTTAACAGATCTATCAACCAGTTAGAGAACAATATGGGTCTCCTTCAAGTTTCCCATCTGAAATCTATTAAAAACTTCAGCAGACAATAAATTTGACACTTGCACCTAAATCTAACAATGCATTGAAGAATGTAAACTCTCAAATTCTACATGTAATCAATGGTGCACTGAGATCCTTACATTTTCTAGGTAATAAATGAGAAATCATAATACGTGCTTCTTCTAAAAGTATGATTCTACGGGGTGATCTATGTGGTGTACACAAGTTTTTCAAAAACTTAGCATAGGTGGAAATGTGTTTGATTGCATCTATTAAAGAAATGACAATTTGAACATGTTGAAATATTTTCAATAATTCTTCGTCAACTTCTATTTTGGTTCTCACCTTAGGCTCTAAGGCCTTAGGAAAGGGCACAAATTTAATCTTCCCTTTGACATCAATCCCTCTCCCAATTTCTCACCTTGTGCATGCTCTACTCCACCCTCTTCTCCATCTGAAAATAGGTTGTCACAATCATTCTCATGTTATGCTATGGGTGTGACATTGATGTTAACCTCATATGGGTCCCTAGGATTTTTCCATTCCTCAAGGTGGTCACAGCCTCTATTTTCTCAAAATTCATTGAGGGTTGGTGTAAAGTTGAAGCTTGATGCCCTGCAAAATTCATAGATTGATTACTAGGGTTGCTAATGGGTTGACTAGGAAATTGTCCTACTTCCCTTTTGGGTTGGTAACGGCCAATTCCCTATTTTCTTTTCTAATTTCTGCACATTTTGTTGATGCTAGGCTTGCATTTGATCAATCCTCTGCTACATTTGCAACAGATTTTGTGCATTCTCTTTTGATTTTTTTTTGGCCACTATGTTTATTTCTTGAAATTTATGTTACATCATTTGCATCATCTGATTCATCATTTTCTGCATTGTCACAGTTGATGTATCAGTTGGTGGTTGGTTTGAATTTGACCTATGCATTTTGTTGGTTCATACTTGTAGAAGGTTGACTAAACTGTGTTAGGTTATAAGGCTGAAATAATAGTTGAAACCCATTAGAATAATTCTAATGGGGATAAAAATTTTTGGCTTGTCTTTGACCTGCAGCAAAACTCAAATTAACCATTGAAGATTTGGACACCTAAAAATTTTGAGCTGCGACAATGGGATTCAAACAATTATTTTGATTCTTCCATGAGAAATTTGGGTGATTTCTCTACCCATAATCTTGAGCAGCATTAACTTGCTTGTGTCCCTAAGTCTGGTGTATTAAATTGTGGATATTGATGATCATAATGATCATTACTTCCACAAAGCATGCATCGTGTGTACGTTGCATAATGGGGAGGGATTTTAGTTTTATTTTTCTCAGAATTTAATAAAAGACGATCACACAATTTGTCAATTTTTTGGTGGACTTTATTTACCTAAGCTTTCCATTTTTTTTCCCCTGAATTTTGCACCTCATGCACCCCTCTCCTTTATTTGCCAATGCTATGATCATACAATGCAAATGATTCCCTATTTGTAGAATTTTCACTCAAAGTTTCATATAATTGGTACATTTCATCCTCATCTTTGCTCATAAATGCTCCTCCACAAGTGGCATCCACTAATTTTTTATTTTGTTCTAATATGCCATCATAAAACACCCTATTAATTTGCAACTTCACAATCTCATAATGTGGATATTTCTTAAGTAGATCTTTAAATCTCTCCCAAGTTTCATAGAACTTCTCCCCTAGTTTTTGCATAAAATTCAGGATTAATTTTCTCATTGCAAGTGTTTTTCCTACTGGGTAAAACTTTCTTAAAAATATTTGTTCAATCTCTCTTGCCAAGAAATCAATTCTTGGTTCAGCAAGACTAACCAATCTCTGGCTTTGTCATGTAATGAAAATGGAAATTATTTCATTCTCAACACCACTTGGGGAACATTCGTGAAATGAACTAACTCACAAGCTGATAAATGTTTTTCTACTTATTGATGAGGTTCTTCATAGGGTAATTCATGGAATGTGGGAAGTGTTTGAATCATCCCATGTTTTATGTCAAAATAAACATCACGAGCAAGAGGGATTTTAATTTGAGATGTTGGCCTATAAAAATTAGGAGTGTAATGATCACACATAGGCCTATAAGGTGAGGATTTTCTACATGAGGAGATATTTCAGGTGATGCATGTTATGTTTCTACCTCTAGTAGATGTGGATCAGAGTTTGAGTCAACTCTCAAACTCTGTCCACTCTCCCAACTGATGATGCAGCAGCCTTTTTAAGCTTCTTCTACACTCCATAATTTTAAATGATAGATCTGGCTTATGATTGATATGAAAGTAATGAAGAATGACAACATAGTCAACAAAATATGGGCAAAATTTAACTTGTTTCATGTTAGTTTAATTTAGCAAAATATAGTAAGAATTTAATATTGCACTGAAATAGACAAATAAAATAAAATAAAATAGCAAATTTAAATGAACTGAAAATAAATTGCACAAAATTAAATTCTCAAGGGCAAAAAGAAAATATTTATAGACTTTTCAGAATTTAAAGTGCGGTGCAAATGAGAATTAAGAAAGTTGGTGAACACTTAAATCTGTAGACTTTTTTTATTTTTTATTTTAACCCAAATGAACGAAAATAAGAAAGAAACTAGATAGAATAAAAACCAAAATGATCGAAATCAATATGAAACATCGAATGCAAAAATTCTCCTCGACAACAATGTCAAAAATTTGATGGTATCTAGTTGTTATTGTTTATAACCATCAGATCCTATATTTATAAATTGAATGTTAAATTAATTCTCTTAAGTGTTTTATGGAGTTTGGGTCGAACACATGAAGATTTTATATTTTTTGGGTTTATATTGATGAAAGATTTACGTTTTTTAACCTATATTACAATTTGAAAATCAAAGAAACAACAAACATATTGATAAGTCTTAATTATCATGAGTTAATAATCTAGTGATATGATAGTTTTAGCCTTAACTCATGATAAATAGACTTTTTTTATGCTAAATTTTGAAAAATAAATTTTAATTGGTTAATATAAATTTTTGATCAATGACATGATTTTATAATCCTATTTTGTTGAGATAAATGGAAAAAGAGTTAAATAAGAAGATTAAGGAAAAAATTAAAAAAAAATTACTGGCCAACCGGGCCTACAAGTGGGTCGAGGCCCAGTCAAGTGGAGCTGTAGAGCAACTAAGGACTGTGAGCTTGAGGCTCAAGCAGGTGAAGATGGACCCTAAGCTCGAAGGCTCAAGTAGTTGACGTGCGCATCACTCGCCTTCCACGTCACCGGTGGCCAGCTAGGCATGGGGGATGGAGTGTTTGTACACACGTGGATGAGATGTACTTATTGATGGCTAGAGGAGTCACAAATTTTTATTCGCCTCAAAATCTGGTAGAAAACCAATGTGAGACTAAACCCATTGTTCCTAACTTTTCCTACAAGATTATAAATACTCAAAATACCCCTTCATTACCATAATGAAAATATCTTTGTGACATCACATTGTAAGGGCATTATCATACTTATTTCATCTATCTCTTGTAGGTGGGTAATTGACAAGGAAATCACAATTTTTGACGATCAATTAAGCTGCCAAAATTATCAAAATCTCGGCAAGAACTTAGTCAACGTGATTCGTGGAGCATTCTGGCCAAAATTGGTGAACGATTCTGGACTAAATATCGTGAACTCAATGAGAAAATTATCTCCGATTGATCGATGAATGAGCTGTCACCAGGAAGAGAATGATCTATCAGGAGACGAGTCGCCACCTTATGAGAGTGTACTAGATGCGATAAAAGGCCTCCTCTTATTGCACTAACTTGAGGACGAAGCCCCTGAGATAGGCCCCACTTCCATCTAACCTACCTTCGTCGGGTGATAGCTATTAGAGGGCCACAAATCACTATTTTTTTGTTCCACTGGGTGACAACTACCGGAAACGACTTGGCGACACATTTCATTGATTTCTATACTTCGAAAGAAGATTTAGAGATTGCCCACATTGTCTTTGTCTAAGGAGAGCCTTTGAAGCTGTGGACATTGAACAAATTCCTTCTCGAACATGCGGAACTTCGGTGATTGCCGCTGTGAAGTCGAAACTCTATTTTTCTTGCTTTAAATTTTATTTTCGTTTAAATTAATAATATTTGGCAAAGTTTCAAGTTTCAATATCCTTCGTCATTGAGTTACGATTCTTTAAGCTTTTATAGACCTTAATTTGACTCATTAAATCGATGGTAATCACTTACGAAAGAATTATAGGGTAGAACTCTATTTTCACTTGATTCGTGTTCTTTGGGTATTGACATCACTCTGACGTCACAGACTTATTTTCTTTTCGCATTTCTTGAATATATTAAATTTATCATTCAGTTAAAAAATTATAAAAAAATCATATTCTTTTAGGAAAATTCTAAAATATTACCATATATTATATTACATCCCTATGATCGACTAAAAATTTTCCACTATTTTTGGAACCTTTTATAGATTCATAATTGATTTATTTATTTTTATATACTTTTAAAATTATAAAAATTAGTATTTTCTAGTTTTATAAATTTTAAATTTACGTGATTTATTATAAAATTATTAAGTCAAGTCAAATTTTGTCACCATTGCCAGGGATGTATTACATAATATTTGGTATTTTTATAGTTTTCTCTTAAAAAAATTTAATACTTGTTTCTATTTTATTTTACAGAAAAAAGAAGAGAATGAAGAGCAACAAGACAAGGATATGAAAATCTTAAAGGAGGGTAACAATTATTAAAAATTTTTCCTCGAATTTATTTATTTATTTATTTATTTATACATGGTAGAAGATCTTTACATTCAAGACTAGAAAATCCTCTCATTATCTTACCTAAAACTAAAAATCCAAAAGAAAAATTAATTTCGATGGATCCTAAAGGTAATATAGGTCCAATTGAGAATAATCCTATGGCCATAAAATCATTATATCATTGATTCATTTCAAAGAGCATCCAATATTAGAGTCTTATTGACACCCACTATTAAATTCGAAATAAATTGTAGAATTTTCCAAATGCTTCCTAATTTTCATTAATTACTTTTAGAGGAGCCTCATTAGTATTTAAAAAAATTTCATATGATGTGTGGTTTAGTTAATCTCCCTCAAGTTACATCGAAAATTATTAAGATGAAATTATTTCCTCATACACTTAGGGACAAGGCTAGTTATTGACTATCTACATTAGATAGAGAATTGACTAGTTGGAAAGACATAAAACATACTTTTCTTTGAAAATGTTACCCTTTAAGAAAAACTCAAAACATAAGAAAACATATATGGAGTTTTGTTCAAAGGTCAAGAGAGACTTTACATGAGACATGAAAAATTCAAAAATTTACTTAGAAAATGCCCTTATCATGTTATACCTAAGTTACAAATCAATAGAATCTTTTATGATGAATTACTAGAACAACATAGAAATATGGTTGATTCTATATATAGAGGAGTATTTATGGAGAAGACCCCTAATGAGATTTATAACCTTTATGAAAATTTCAGTGAAAATTCGAGAGATCAAGCCTCTTTTGAGTTATATAACAAGGATAAGAGGAGAAGAATTTATGAATTTCATCATCAAGATGATTCTAATTTAAGAAATGAGATTAATCAGATTAATAACAAATTATAGAAGCTTGATTTATTTATTAAGAAGCTTCATAATCCTCAATTTAATTCAAATAATTCATATCCTATGTATGGTGAAAATGAACATTCTGAATTTCAATGTTATAATTTAGAACAATCATTTTAGCCTATTCAAGAACAAGTGTAAGTAGCCCACAGTTTTAATAGAAATATGGAGCCTTTTCCTAATTCATATAATCATAATGTGAGGAATAACTTTTTATAGAGAGACCTAAATAATATTTAAAATTCAGAAGCATTTAGATGTAATTTAAATTATAAATTTTGGCCAAAATAGGAAAACAGATTTCAAAAAATTCAACTCTCTTATACTCAACCTGATGCTATGAAAATGATGTAGCAAATGATGAATCAAATGATGTTGCAGTAGAAATAAATTATAGAGGCTTTTGAGAATAAGAGAGAAGAGGGACAATTACCTAGTTAGCCCATAAAAAATATGAGAAAATGTCCAATTGTAAGATTTTAGTAAGAGAAGTCTAGTGGCATGAACCTAAGAAAAAACCAACAAAATGATAATGTTAGGACAGTAAATGTATTAGGAGTGGGAAGATTTTACCTAATCCTTATATCTAAATAGTAAAAGAAGAAGAAAATGTGGACATCTCAAAATAAATCAAGAAGAAGCAAAGAAAATGTGGACATCTCAAAATAAATCAAGAAGAAGCAAAGAAAGAATTTCTAAATTCTATCAAGGAAATTTCAAAAAGAAAGGATGACCATTTCATTTCCTATAGCTCTAGAACCTAGGCAAAGAAAAAAAAAGGAACACAATGAAGAAATAAAGAAAATTTTACAAGAAGTGTAAATAAGTCTTCCTTTACTTACTACTATTGAACATATTCCTAAATATGCTAAACTTTTAAAAGAAATGTGTACACCAAAAAGAGCACATAGAGTAGAAAAATTATCTATGCATGCTAGTACTTTATTATTAAATCAAGTGTCATATAAATTAAAAGATATTGGTGGTCCCTTAATTTCATGTGATATTGGTAAATTTATTTTTTAGAATGCATTACTTGACACCGATGCTAGTATTAATTTATTAGTTGTAAGTATTTGTGATCAATTTAATATTTGTGATCTTAAACCATCTAATGTCACATTAAAATTTGTTAATAGATCTATTAAAAATCTTGACGATATTTTAAAAAATGTGATAGTAATAATGAAAGGGTGTAAATTTCTAGTTGATTTTGTAGTACTAGAAATGGATTTTAATGGAGAGTTTTATGGTACCTCAATAATCTTAGGTAGACCATTATTACATACAATAAATATGAATATTGATTTCCCCACAAGTATTACAAAAATTTCATGTGGAGATCAATAAGTAAAAATTAAAATATTTGAGGTATCAAGTGATCTTAAGAAATTTCAAGTGTATGATCATCATGTCATAGAACTTTTAGATGATTTTGATAATCTAGATATTATTAATGATTATGTGCTAGAAAAATTAAAGGAAATCGAGAATATAAATATGGAGGAGAAGAAGGAAGAAGATCACACAAATTTAGAGCTGAAAGCTCTTCCCTCTAATTTAAAATATATATTTTTAGAGGAAAATAACTTATTCCCTGTTATTATTGCAACTGATTTGAATAATGAGCAAGAGGAAGAATTATTAGAAGTAATATGAAAAAATAAGAAAGCTATTGACTAAAAAATGGATGATCTTAGAGGAATTGATATGAATGTTTGCTTGTATAATATATATTTAGAAGAAGAAGTTAGAGTTAGTAGAGAACCACAACGAAGATTAAATTATAACATGATGAAAGTGGTAAAATTTTTTTTTTAAATAGTTGGTTGCTGATATTATTTATCATATTTCAGACAATAAATGGTTTAGGCCTACACAAGTGGTGTCAAAGAAATCAGGGATCACGATTATAAAAATAAAAACAGGGAGGAAATACAAATAAGATTAACCATTGGTTGGAGGGTTTGTATTGATTATAGAAAATTAAATTCAATTACTAGAAAGGATCATTTTCTCCTATCATTTACTGATTAAATTCTTGAAAAACTAATTAGAAAAAGATTCTTTTATTTTTTAGATAGATATTGTGGTTATAATCAAATTTATATAAATCCTTTAAATCACTAAAAAATGACTTTTACTTATCCATTTGGTACTTTTACTTTTAAATGCATGCCTTTTGGATTGTGTAATGCTCCAACCACATTTCAAAGATGTATGTTGTCTATTTTTTGTAATATGACTTAAAAATATATGGAAATTTTTATGGGCGATTTTTCTATTTTTAGTGAATCATTTCATGAATGTTTAAATCATTTACAACATGTACTAAATAAATGTATAGAAAAAATACTAGTTTTGAGTTAGGAAAAATCACATTTTATGATTAGAGAGGGAGTTGTGTTAGAACATATTGTGAGTGAAAGAGGTTTAGAGGTAGTAGAATGAAAATGGATATTATATCTAAAATGCAACTCCCAAATTTAATAAAATAGATTAGATCTTTTTTGGAACATACATGTTATTATAGAAAATTTATTTAAGATTTTTCAAAAATTTTTAAACCTCTCACCATATTATTATCTAAAGATGTGCCTTTTAATTTTGATGAGAAATGTTTTGAGTCTTTTTTTGAAATAAAAAAATTACTTTATTGAGACACCTATTTTACAAGCTCTTAATTGATCTCTTCCCTTTGAAATAATGTGTGATGCATTAAATTATATAGTGAGAGCTATTTTAGGAAAAAGAAAAGAGTCAAAACTCATAGTAATCTCATATGCTAGCAAAACTATTTCTAATGCTTAATTAAATTATATTACAATTGAAAAAGAGTTGCTAGTTATAATATTTTCATTAGAAATATTTATATATTGTATTTTAGGAGTTAAAATCATTATTTATACTGATTATACAACATTAAAATATTTTTTAAATGAGAAAGATACAAAGTTATGTTTATTAAGATGGATATTATTATTGTAGGAATTTGATTTAAAAATAAAAGATAAAAAGGGTTTCGAAAATGTTGTTATTGACCATCTTTCTAGATTAAGTGATACATGAACAAACACAACACCTTTACAAGATACATTTCTAGATAAACAATTGATGGGAGCTCAACATCAATCATCACCATAGTATACACATATTGTTAATTTTCTGGTTTTTGGAAAAATTCTAAAAAAATAGGGTAAGAATAGAAAAAATCATTTCTTTACTAAAATTATAAATTATTTTTGGCATGATCCTGATTTATTTTACTAGGTTAATGATCAAATTCTTAGGAAATGTGTTTCTAAAGAAAAACATCATATCATTCTTAATATGTGTCATTCATCTAATTATGAAAGACATTTTTTGTTATAAAAATAACTGTAAATATTTTTCAATGTGGTTTTTATTAGCCTACAATAACTAGAGATTCTAATAATTTAGTAAAATATGTATTTCATGCCAATATGTACGTAACCTAAATAAAAGAGATGAAATGCCTATGAGTAATATGTTAATAGTTGAAATTTTTGATGTATGAGACATAGATTTCATGAGTCCATTCTCATTAGCTGAAAAATATGAATATGTTTTGCTTACTGTTCATTATGTGTCTAAATGGGTGGAAGCTATTCCTACTAGAATTAATTGATGTAGGACCGGTGATCTACCCTTGGGTGAAGAGGGGTGATGTGTTACTAGGGGGGGGGAGGGGTTCCCATATGTGATTAATGAGGGGGGGGGGGGGACTCGATTAAGGCTAGTAGATGTTGATGGCAACAACGCATGTGGACGCTTGTCGGCGTCGAGAAGGGCGTGGGTGTAGGGAGACCTTCCACATCTGTCGAGAGATGCCCGATACCATCGATGCGGTCTCTACCACCTGAGCTCGCCGACCAACGCAACAGTTTTTGCATACGCGTGTGTCAAGGTTCACACCCAATGTGAGCCCAACCTGTCCCACCTAGCTAGGCCCGTTAGTGGTGGGGTAGGAGTGAGAAGGCACTGCATAGAGTAAAGGCTGAATGACGGGGGAAAGAGGGCTAACCTACGGGCCTCGGCCTGGTTGGTCGTGGCAGGGCGGGAGGATCCTTGTATATGCACAGGGTCAATGGCAGCGAGAGCGGTGCAAGCTCAGTGGATGGAGAAGAGTCATAGCAGCATGGCTGGTGATTCCTAGTATGCGGAGGACAGTCCCGCGCGGGGCGTTTAGCATGCGTGCAGGCATGTGGGTGGGTGTTTGGGGAGGGGATGACAGCCATGCCTGAAGGATGGCTAACGTGTTGAGGGTGGTGACGCACCTAGATGACCTGAGGCACCTAGATGAGTTCTTGCTTGGAGCCTATAATGGACTCATAGGCTGTCACGGCGGCACACAAGCAATCTCACGGGATTTGCAAGCACAATGACTATTGCCCGTCGGGGAGTGGAGTGCGGTGCGGGTGCAAGGTGAGTGCAAGACAAGTGCACTATGCAAGCAACTGCAATGGACCCACATGTGGGCAGTGAGGTGGTGAGCGACCAAGAAAAAGGTGGTGTCATGGTCAAACGGTGCCCGCCACCCCTCAAGCTTACCCTCTCCCTTTCTCCCTAGATCAAGCTCACAACACTCTTTCTACTAAAAAATAAACAGCTCTCCTTTAGTGGTGGCTCTCCACCCCATTATATAGGGGCCCACATGGGCCAAGGGTGAAGAACCACCTGAGAGGCCCAAAATGTCAAGTCCCCCAAGTGATATAGTCTCGAGTGGGCCTTCCTCTCTATTGGGCCTAAACGAGGGTGGCCTAAAAGAGAAGGGGGTGAGGGGAATAAGGACACCAGCTCCTCTAATTGGGCCCGCACATATGGCCCAAAGGAGGAGGTAATAAGATGGGCGAGGGCCAAAATGAAGTGGGTCGTCCCATCCTACAATGGACCCGATGTGGGCCCAAGGGGTGGGAAGCCCTTCATGCAGTGTAGTGGAACCCGGGGTTCCTTGTCCTCGCTCGGGCTCTTTGATCCGATCGACAACGTGAGGGCGGGGTCTCCTTCGTTGCCTTGGCCTCGTGCTGTGGTGGTAAGGGGTCTTGTCCGTCACCACTAATGATCATAAAATTGTGTTGAAATTTGTCTATGAAAATATTTTTTTCAAGATTTAGATGTCGTAGAGTGATTATTAGTAATGAAGGAACACATTTTACAAATAGACATTTCAAGAAACTATTGAAAAAGAATGAAGTACATCATAGAGTAGCCACTCCATATCATCCCCAAACAAATGGGCAAGCTGAAGTAATAAATAGGAAAATTCAGAGAATTTTAAGAAAAGTAATTAGACTAGATAGGAAGGATTGACCCACAAAATTACAAGATGTATTATGGGCAGATAGAACAACTTATAAAAATCTCATAGGTATGTCTCTATTTCATCTCATTTTTAGAAAACTATGTCACTTTCTTGTGGAAATAGAACATAAATTATTATGGGTTATTAAAAATTTATGTATAGATGAAAAATCAGTTGGTGAGCATAGAAATTTTCAGCTACATGAATTAAAAGAGTTAAGGAATGAAGCATACAAAAATTATAGAATATATAAAGAAAAAACTAAAATCTTTCATGATAGGTACATCAGTAGAAAATTTTTTGATGTTGGACAAAAAGTGTGATTTTATGATTCTAGATTGAAACTATTTCCAGAAAAATTGAAATTAAAATGGATATGACCTTATGTGGTGAAAGAAATATATGATCATGGGGCTATAATGATTAGAGATCTTAAAAATGATTATGGCTTTAAGGTAAATGGACAGAGACTTAAATGTTATATAGAATATGAATGCCCTATAACAAAAGAAATTTTATTATTAAAAGAAATTCAAAAATAAATTAATGTGTCCAATTGGAGACATTAAATTCAACGCTACATGGTAGGCAACCTATGGTTTTGTTTAACTCATTATTTTAGTTTTATAGAATTTCATAACATCTATTTTTGTGTATTATTTTCTTCTTTCAAAAAGAAAAAAAAAAGTGCAAGAGGAAGAGTGTAAGACAATGGGAAATTAAAAGAGAGCTTGAGGTGCTATTTTTCTAAACTTTATCCTTTATTACAATATTTTTTTCATGCTTAACTTTGCTTATATACATGCTTCATTAAAAATTATATTTGTTGTAATTCTGTGTCATTGGGGACAATGTTAGATTTAAGTTGGAGGGTGAGGTGATGAAGTATTAAGTCTTAGATAATGTTTTAGAATGAACATGAACATGTGTTGACACTTTTGGAAAAATTATAGCATTGATTTCCTAGTTCTATTAAAAACAACAAAAAATAGAGTACAAACTGTCAAAAAACCAATAGAAAAAACAGTTAAAAATTCAAAATTTTAGAGACCTTTTTCTCATATTTCAAGCCCCTAGGCGTATATTGTTGAAATTCGAAGTTATTGTTATGAAGATGATAGTTTTGGTTTATGTTTTTTTATAAATGTATTGTTGCTGAAAACAAAACTGACAGAACTCAAATAGAAGTATAATTTTTAGAACTATCTATTTTCTTACATCATATATTGTGCATGAAAAATTAAATCAATTAGATTGATTGGTATCAAAAGATATTAGGATGATTATTATTGAGTTAAGAGAATGATTTAATAGCTTGAAATGTTAGAATACTCTTTAGATATATGATAAATAAAATGGATTTAATTTTAAAGATTTTCACTTCATAATATTAATGGATAGTATTTACTTGATGAGAAAATTTGATTGATCATATGAGTTTAATAGAGATTTTTATATCTTGATTTATAAGACGTGAAGAGAAATCACTTATTTCAAAAATTAGAAAAAAAATGAGAAGTACTTGCTGCAAAATAAGTGGATAATGTGAAAGCCTTAAAAACGAAGAGTACACATGAAGGTGTGAGATATCATTCTCATTGTCGAAATTTGTTTACCAAAAAAGTTACTTATTCAAAAATAATAAAAAAAAGAAGAGGAAGAAGAAGAAATATAGTATAAACTTCAAAAATCAAACCAGAGAGAAGGGAAAGGTAAGATCAATATTATGCATGGATGATTTTTGATAATTAAAACATCTTGTGAATTATATCAATGAGTAAAAAAGTGATAAAGATGTAGATTGAAGAAGTGAAATCTATATTGTTATTCTAAGTAGTGCTTAGACATTTAAATGCTTGAAATCTTTTTTAAATACTTGATAAAATAGTCCAAAGTATTTAGAAGTGCATGATTTTTAATTGTATTTTTGTGCATTGAAATATGATGTTTGAAATTTCTGAATGTTAATTTTATTTGTATTCCATTGCTAAGGGACTAGCAATAACTTAAGTTAGGGGGTGTGATATTAATTATCATGAGTTAATAATCTAGTGATATAATAGTTTTAACCTTAAATCATGATAAATAGACTTATTTTTGTGCTAAATTATGAAAAATGATTTTTAGTTGGTTAATATAGATTTTTGATCAATGACATGATTTTATAATCATATTTTGTTGAGATAAATGGAAAAAGAGTAAAATAAAAAGATTAAGGAAAAAACAAAAAAAAAACTGTTGGCCAACCGGGCCTGCAAATAGGTTAGAGGCCCAGTCAAGCAGAGTTGTGAATCAGATAAGGACCACAAGCTCGAGGCTCAAGTGGGTGAAGATGGACCATGAGCTCAGAGGCTCAAGTAGCTGACATGTGCGTCACTCGCCTTCCACATCACTAGTGGCCAACCGAACGTGGGGCAAAGAGTGTTCGTATACACATGGATGAGATTAATAAACTCCTAAGTACCCAAGTCCCCTATCGCAAGAGGCGGAGCAGAAGAAATGAAAGAACTGTCCAAAAGGAAGACCATCACCTAATAGGAGTAAGTTTTGGGCCAGGAATGTCAGGCCCAGAAGGAGGGCTTGGGCTAGATAAGCCTGGCCCGTTTGGCTAAGCCCGACCCGACCTGCCAACAACCAATTGTCATGGCGACAGTTTAAATAATCAAGGGGCCGATCGAGCTGGGGGTAGGAAAGATTCAAGATTCTTCTACCATCCCTTCTCTTGGTACTTCCTTCCTATCCCTTCCCTTCTCCAAATCCTTTCTTCCTCTCCTCTTGGTCCCTCTCAATCTTTTGTTGTGATCTCTGTTAGATTTGTGGCCTTTCTGCAACCTATGATCGGATTTTGCCCTTCTGACTACATCAACCGTCAGGAAAACTTAATTGTTAGTTTCCAAGTGTAGGTGTCCGAAACTTTAGAATTCTACAATCAAGGAAGGTAGCTGTGAGTGATATTCTTCTGCCTCTTGTCGCTATTCATGTGACTGATTTGACTTCATCAAATTTAGAATAAATGAGATGAAAGTTGTCTACTCGATCGTTTCTTTTTTTTTTAACAATCACAGATTGAACATCTCTTAATATGTTCCCAAATTACATTGAGTTTGTATCATACAAAAAGGGGAACCTATCAAATATGTACCTATTGATGGCTACAGGAGCCACAAATTTTTATTTGTTTCAAAAGCCAGTAAAAAACCGATGTGAGACTAAACCCACTGCTCCTAACTTTCCCCGCATGATTATAAATGCCCAAAATACCCCTTCATTATTATGATGAAAATATCTTTGTGATGTCACATTATAAGGGCTTTATTGTACTTATTTTATCTCTCTCTCACAGACGGGCAACTAACAAGAAAATCACGATTTTCGATGAGTGATTAAGCTCCCAAAATCTTGGCAAAAACTTAGTCAACATGATTTGCAGAGCATCGTGACTAAAATTGGTGAACGATTCTAGACTAAACATCGTGAACTCAATGAAAAAATTATCTCTGATTGATCAACGAATAAGCCGTCGCCAAGAAGAGGACGATCTGTCAAGAGACAAGTCGCCACCTCTTGAGAGTATACTAGATGCGATAAAAGGCCTTCTCATATTGCATTGACTTGAGGACGAAGCCCTTGAGATGCACCCCACCTCCATCCAATCTACCTTTGTTAGGCGACATCTGTTGGAGGGCCACAAATCACTGTTTCTCCGTTTCACCGAGTGATAGCTGCCAAAAATGATTTGGTGACACATTCCATTGATTTTTAGGCTTTAAAAAAAGATCTAGAAATTGCCCACATCATCTTTGTCCAAGGAGAGCTTTCAAGGCTGTGGACATTGCATGAATTCCTTCTCGAACACATAGAATTCCGACGATTGCCGTCGCGAAGCCAAAACTCTATTTTTCTTAGTTTAAATTTTATTTTTATTTAAATTAATAATATTTGATATGATTTCAAGTTTCAATATCTTTTTTCATTGAGTTATGATTTTTCAGGCTTTTATAGACCTTAATTTGACCCATTAAATCAACAATAATCGTTTACGAAAGAATCATAGGGCAGAACTCTATTTTCACCTGATTCTGTTCTTCGGGTGTTGACGTTACTTTGACGTCATAGACTTACTTCCTTTTCGCATTTCTTAAATATATTAAATTTATCATTCAATTAAAAAATCATAAAAAATTATATTATTTTAGAAAAAAAATTATGAAAAATTATGAAAAATTATATTATATCCCTATGATCGACCTGAAAATTTTCTACTATTTTTGAAACCTTTTATGGATTTATAATTGATTTATTTATTTTGACCAACATATGGTAAAGAGATCATTTGTCAATGCTAAATGATCTTCAAATGATATGATAACATTTGCATGAGATTTAGTCATAGTAAAAAAGGAAGAACATGACTTGATCGATTGATAGATAGAAGTCAATGACAAGGACTTAAATAAACTTTAGAAAATAACAGAAAATAAAGGTTTCTCCCTCTTAGTTTGACGATCATAGGGAAGAGAATGTTGGCCACTTGCAAATGACAATGTTTGGTGATGATCCTTACTTTGCTACCCTAGGGGAGGAAGATGTATGTCTTGGTGGTCCAAGGTGTCCCTATGCATTGACCTCGGATAATTCACAATGACCTCTGGTGTTGTCAACACTAGAGAGGAGGGAGAAGGGATGAGCTGACCTATCTTAGGTAGTTGAGGACATTGTTGAGGAAGGATTGATGAGCAAGCTGTCCTTGCGGTAGGAAAGGTTGCGCGAAGAGGTGAGAGAAGGTGAAATTGTGAATGAGGAAGGGTGGTGGCTACTCCCATTTGCTTTCCCCTTTTGCCCCTCATGACCTACAAGAATTACAATTGTATCTCATAAAAATTATGATTTTACTAAGTTCAATTCATCACATGTTTAATAAGAAAAGATGAGATTAACAATTATATGATCATATTCTTACATCATGATTATCAATTAATCTTCTCCCCTGAAGGGAGAAGATTAATAAATAAATCATTTCCTTTATCTTCTGTTTCCATAGTTGTAACTAAATATAAAGACATTATGAGATAAATATATCATCATGTAAAGATGTATGTATAGAATTTTTATACATATCCGTAATATTCTTACATTCATTAAGCTTTACTCTTACATCCTCTTAACTTTTTATTAAGATAATTCTACGAATTATCTTAATATTTTCTATAAGTCTCAAAAATTTCTACCACTTTTTCCATAAGAATATTAGAATGTGACAAGTTCATTTAGCCTTTGAACAACATATGAAATTATCATATGTTATCATGGATGCCTACTAAATTCTTACAATCATGAGGGTATCATTGACTATGAAACTCTAGTATCAAGAATTTAAATGTGAGGAATGCATTTTTTGTGTCCTAGATATCAACACATAACTTTTATGTGGGTGGTGGGTGAGGGGATGAGAATTCATCAGAGTCTTGATCTTTTAGGGTCATAAGATTTGCAATGGCCATTGAGCATCTCTCAAGAAGAAGAAATGAGGAAAAATCTCTTTCAAAAGTTTGTAAGAGTTTAGATATTTGTCAATTAGTGCCAAAATTAATGAAAGCAAAGGTTGAACAAATGCTACCTTTTTGTGATACATCACATAATACATTGATTGATACAATTGAAAAAAAATAATTTTGACATTGATTAATTTAAAAAAAAACATGTTGATAATTTAACTTCTTTTAATGTTTGTGTAATTATCATAAATCCTCTTTCTATAATGAATAAAAAATATGTAATTCTAGGCAAAATTTTCAATTAATAACAAAACTGCAAACTAAAAGTATAAACTCAATCAACAATCTTCTGTCAAGATCTCTTGAAAAGTTTAAATTAAAAAATGTTGTCAAAGTATCACTAGTCCTCAATGAAATTTTTAGAACATGCATCTTTGAAGATCATGGAATTCTTTTTGGTGTTAACTTTTGGGGCTATTTTCACTATTGACTTGAGCCATTAGAGATAACTATTTAATGCAAAATTAATCAGGATATGTTGCAAATTTTTTGTTGTGTCATCACATAGAGGCTTTCACAAATTTCTAAGTGCCTAACCTTTTAAATTAATTTCTAGTAATCCAGAGAGAATCATCCTATTTAAGCTTGAGATATAAAAAATATATTTTTTCATCAATGTTTTCTATTTTTTGTTGTAATTAATGTAGTTTTAGGTTTAAATGTTCTGACTTTAGATGGTCCATGGGGTCCATTTTTTGTCATCTTCAAGTTTTTACCTTCTTCATCAATAATATTTGAATATTCTTTGGTTTTTATCAGCAATTGGAGAAATGATGTTCTCTTTTTATGTTTACTCTTTTTTTCTCATCCAAGTAAAATGGTAGGCATCTCATTAGTCCATTTTCTTGGGTATCAAAATCAAATAGATCTAAAGAAAATCTTGAGATATTTATGTCTCTTTTGTAATCATCTGTGGAGCTTCAAGTATCCCCATTTGTTACCATTTGGTAAATATACTAAACTTTCTAATCCCTCTTATGGAAAGTTACTATGTGAATAAGAGGCTTTCTTATCAAAAACAAAAGAGATGGTATAACACTAGCTGTTTGGTGAGGGGCTGGTGAGACTTGATGAAATTATTAGAGGAATTAGACTTTAGGTAGATTGTGCCACTACATTTCAATGTTCATGGGCTCGTGTACATTTAATTTGTCTTTTTCTAAGTTTTTCATCATTTCAACATCTCCATTTTGTACATCTTAGTTTTATCTTCAATCTTGAAGTGATGATTGAAATGCATGTGGGCCACTGAAAATTCCCAATATTTAGATGATAATATCCTTAATGTTTCTGTGCTTTATTCTTTAATTTTAATTAAAATACTTACAAAATACTTTAAATGAGAAAAGTTGGATTTAAAATGATTTATATTATTTTAATGTTTATTTCTAAGAATTACATGACGAAATTAATCATGTAATATGATGAAATATTTTCTCAATTTTTTATTTTTATATTATTTTTTAGAATTTTTTACATTTATTCTGATTTTATAGAAATATTAAATAAATTTCAGAAAAATTAAACTCATAAATCAGTAAAAAATTAGAAAAATTAGAAAAAATCACGCTAGATGATCGATAGATTCTCTAGAGAAAAATTAGCCAAGTAAGTTGACAAGTATCGATTTGAAATCATGTTATAAATCAATGTATTTCATTTTTATGGCTTATAATCAATTAAAACTAATGAAAAATCAAATCTTTTCAGGGTTTTTGTGCTAATGGTGGATGCACCAATTGCGGGAAGAAATATGACAAATGGTTGTAACAAGCTGATTAAATATGTACATAGCAAGATTAAAAGGGTGTTTCTAGAGAAGAACTAGGGTACTACGATCATGATCAATCGATTGTTCAATCAACGATCATATGCTCGATTGATTGATGATCATGATCATGGAAAATGACCATGATCATGATCATGATCTAGTTCATTGATCGATTGTCTATCACTTGGTGGATTAATTGCTACAGTTGACAATCCATTCGATGATGACTTTTCATCATCTAATGGTTACAATTCACATTGATGAGAGATAGATTAAATCTCTCTCCCACTCTTGACTCTCACTCTCACTCTTGCTACCTCTGTCCTCTTCTTATTTCTCTAGACCGACTTCACTGTTGCCAAGTTTGCCATTGCCAACTTCACCAATATTGCCTCTCTCTCTCTCTCTCTTGCTTTCTCTCTCTCTCTCTCTCTCTCTCTCTCTCTCTCTCTCGCTAGGGCTTCTCCAAAATTGACCGAGGTGCTGCCAACCTCACCACTGCTGCCTCTCCATCCCTCTCTCCTCTCTCTCTCTCTCTCTCTAGGGCTTCTCCAAAACTGACCAAGTTGCTGCCAACCTCACTGCTGGTGCCTCTCCCTCCCTCTCTCCTCCCTTTCTCTATCTATCTCTCTCCCTCTCTCTCATTAACAAATTTGATGAACAAGTTCCTTGCATATTATGAAGCTTTAAATTTAGATTACACGGGCCCTTCTTGCATGTCACAAATGACACATTTGGAAATTTATTTCATGTAGGTTGGAAAGTAACTTCATTTAATCTCAATATATATATATATATATAAACTTAAGAATATATGTATATGTATTGTTAGGAAGCTTAATATATAGATATGTTAATATAGCTATTAGGCATAATATATGTTTTAATAAAGCCAAAACTTAGGCCTAATATATATATTTAATATAGGTATTATATATTTATATATAATATCTAGGCACTCAATCACTAGATCACATGACTATACAATATAGTAATATTAAATGACCAATCATATGATCGATTGGATCATCGATCATGACAATCAATGATTACGATCAATGATTTTGGCAGATCGGTTCATTGATCATTTTGATCGGATTGACAATCGATCATGATCACAATACCCTAAGAAGAACGCATCCTCAATTATTCTATCCCCCTCTTAGATCAAAATCCCTCTTATTTGGTCACTATAGATGTCGGATTTCAGCCAATCCATCCATCCAATACAAATGATAGATTTCATCCAAATTTCCCCCTCATTCAATTGCTACATAGGTTGAATTTCTTCCATGCATCTTCCCCATTCTTCGCTTGATACAAATGGTGAAGAATTTCTTCCAAGGATCTTTCTTCGAACACCACAACATGCTTAGAGTTGAATTACCTTCACTACTTAGTTTTAGCAAGTGATATCTGTTAGGATTATTTACCATCAATTGAAGGTGTAGGAAATCAATTGATGTACTATGCCTACAAAAATTGATCATATTTGGGCAGAAATCCTATCGATGATAGTGTTGCTTAGTTCTTTCATAAACTTTAATATTTATTGATTTATACTATTTTTAGATTTCAATAATACATATTTTAATCTTTATCATGTCAAGAACAAAGACCAATTGCTATTAATTCCTTATTTCAATAATTTAGGCTTTTATTTGATCCATCTACAAGTCAACTACGAATTTATGGGTGTTATTCACAAGCTGACATCAATTGATGTTAATAATCCCCAAATTTACATTTTAGCTTATTTTGCCTAAAATTTTCCAGAAAATAATTTCTAAAATTAATATATCAGTTGAAAATAATAAATAATTAATAATATTTCATCTTCCATGTGATCGACTTAGAAAATCCACTAAAAAATATTTATTTTGTCATTTTTTATTTTCAGAATTTATAAATTTTAAATTTGTTGAATTTTCTTAGCAACAAAAAAAATAGTTATACACCCACCCCATTACATAGATATTTTCAATCATGTTGCCCATGTGATAGAACCATTCTCAAGTTCAATTTAGACATGAGGTGCCATTTTAGGATAGTATCAAATCAAATAAAGCATATGAGGTCCTAAGTTATTCATTATCATCTAGGTAGACATTTGATTAACTAAGTGATGAGTATTTGTCAATAGATATAAATACCCATAATAAAATAATATTTATAGTTAAAACTTAACAAATAATTAGTTGAACAATGAATCTCAAGTCAAACAAATGGAGTAAGAATAATTTGTCATGAATATTAATTTTTTTATTATTTGAATTATTTTAGATATTTTATAATTTTTAGTAAATTAAATATTAGAAACTAATATTTTTAATTTTTTTAATAAATATTGAAAAGAAGAGGGAGATAGACATGGGATTTCAAAGGGATTATAGGAAGAATTTTGGGGATAGATATGGGATTTTGAAGGGACTTTTGGAAAAATTTTTGGGAGATAAAAATGAGATTTTGAAGGGACTTTAGATAAATTTTAGGTGGAAAATATGAGAGAGAAAATGAGAAAGTAGATGATAATTAGGAGAGAGAAAATCATGGTCAACACATCTTGTGCTAGGTTCACCATAATTTCGAATGAATATGTGAGAGAGTTTATAAAAAAGGTAAGAAAACACTTTAAAAAATGCTTGAATTAGTTTTGCACCAATTAATAAGAAATAAATGTTTAAAATAAAATTAAAAAATCATCAAACCACTTGATAATCAATAGGAATCATTAGAAAATCACCAAAAAATTATTCCACTAGCGTAGAGAAAATAAAAAGATATTTTAGCTAGATTTCTTGATCATGAGATGAATCACAATGAGTTATGAAGGATTTGAGATAGAAAAGAACTATTTTAATCAAGTAAATTGTGTGTTCTTTTAATTATTTTTAGCAAATGTTTGGAAATTATTGTTCATGATAAAAATGAAATAAAATGAGAAATAAATCTAAGACTAATATTGTCTTTTGATGGGTTTATCTCTCGACTAATATGAGATACTAGTGCAATGGTTTTGTATTGTCCAGTCATGTTGCACAATGCTAGAAGGTACATAAGTGTCATCTAGCAATGCTAGGCCACTCGTCAGAAGGATTCCATGGAGAGAGGGTTTGATGCCACTATCATCACCATCTGGGGTAAAGGAAAAGGCTTGTGGCCACATGTTGGAGGACTTTGGGTGTAGCCAAGGGAGTCATGAGGAGGGATTGGTAGTTTTCAGAGGCTCTAATCATGCATATAGGGAGAAGATGAAATACTTATCACCAACAAATCTTTGGCACTTTTATTTCATGAGGGATAATTAATAATCAATAATTGCTTACATATCCCTCTATTACAAGCACATTAGTTGGCAGAACATTCTCTACCATCCAATCGATTATCTTGTGTCACTTGATTGGTCACTTACACCTTGGGGGTATGTGACACTCTTGATGTCATCAAATCACCATGCTGCAATTTGTTAGATTTAATTAAATATCTAGGGGTTATGTTACTCATTTTGAAAAATCAGAAATAATGTCTTATAGGTACCAAATTGCTATTGATCTATTATTGAAAAATGGGTGATGTGGCACATGTAGAGGCATTAGATCAGGTAGAAATTGGACAGCTACACATAGTAATATATATATATATATATTATTTATTTCATAAAAAAATAGGTAATTAATTTTAATATGAAATAAAGCCTAAAAATTAACTAAAATTCACCAAAAAAAGAAAATGTTTTAAAGAATTTTATTCAAGAATTATAATTTATTTATGAAATTCATGTAACATTTTATTATTTTAAATCATATTGAATCTAAAAAATGAGATATTATCACTAGGTCTTCCATGCCCACCATTAAAATGTTAGATAATTATTACCTTCTGTCAAAGCTAGAATAGTCATAGGTTACTAGAGATGACATCATTGGCGAGGAGGGATATAGTAGTGTGTGTGTGTGTGTGTGAGAGAGAGAGAGAGAGAGAGAGGAAAAAAATGAAGAATATAAAAAATTAGGGATTGAAGAGAATTCAGATACAATTATTTATACCCCACTTGTTATGAGTGAATCAGATCTGGTCAATGAGTCCCACTATATTGTAACTGGATCCATCTTACTCATGAATAATAAGAGTATAACTATGAAATAAATAAATATTATGATATTTTTGTAATTTTACATTGTCTGACATTTCCCCCCAAGCTGGTGAGTGGATGTCTTTCAATGTTAACTTGAAAATGATTATTTGAAAATTTAATCCATTTAATCTTTCTATGAGAATATCGTCAAGCTATTTATGGATTGAGATGTATGGTGTGCAAATGGTTCCACTGTCAAACTTTGTTTTAGGAAGTGTCAATTAATGTCAATGTGTTTCATCTAATCATGTTGAGCTATATTGTGTGCAATACTAATAGCTGATTCGTTTTCACAATATAATGTTTTTGAACCCTATCACTTGGTTTTAAGATCTTTTAGAACTCTTTTCACCCACAAGACTTCACATATACTTTGTGCCATACTCGAAATCATGACTTTACACCTGATTTTGTCAATACTTGTTTTTTTTCTCTTCCAAGAAACAAGATTACCTCCAAGAAAGGTATGATATCCAATGGTTGAATATCAATCAATAAAAAAATTTACATAATCTACATTAGTGAAAATATTAACAATCATATCATTAGTTCTCTTAAATAATAATCATCTACTTGGAGTTCCTTTTAAATGTTGAATAACCCGTTCTACTGCTAAGAAAATTATTATTTAAGAGAATTTAATCTCTAAGCAATAGAGAGGGTCAGTCAACAGTTAAAAAGGTATGATCACTCTTGGCAGAAGTATAACCTACCTACTTCATTGCTTTTTCAAAATCTTCTCAACCAAGTTCTTGGGGGCTGTTTAAGTCCATAAAACACTTCACTTTACATACTACACCACCTTTATAACTAATTTCAATTCCTTGATGAATATCCATATAAATTTCTTCATTAAGATATTTATGTAAAAAAGTATTTTAACATGAAGTTATTGAATATCTTAATTATAATTAACAACTAAAGAAAGTAAAAATTCATATAGTATCTGTTTTTGAGATATAATTAATTTATCTCATAAGTTGGGTATACCTTTTAGTTACTAACTTGGCTTTATACCTTTCATTCATACCATCAGCTTTATATTTAATGTTATAAACTTATCTACATCTAATTTTTTTCTTCCCTTTCGATAATTTTAATAATTTCCAAGTTTGATTTTTTTCTAGTGTTCTCATTTCTTCATCAATTACTTCTATTTTGTAGTATTTGATGTTTCACTAATATTTGATGGAATATATGTAGCATTTAGAGAATTAAGAGATAATCTGTATGAAGGAAAAAAATGTTTGAAAGAAATAAATTGAAACATTGGATATGTAGGATTTTGAAAACATGTTTGTTTTCTCTTTCTAAGGGAAACATGTAACTTTTCTAGAGTTTCATGCACCATAGATGAATAATTTTATCTTGATAACCTTCTGATTCATATGTTTGTTTTAGTAATTACATTCAGAGGTATACATGTTTTCCCTACTTATTTTACACTCTCATCTTGTATGATTTTTCTCCCTCAAGGGAAACATCTTTAATGTTATAGAAGGGCTTATGTGTCGGGTTCTAGGCTAACAATGGTCAAGAAGTAGGAGGGGTTGAATTGACTTGCTTTGTTTTCTTTTTGAAAAATTTCTTTCCAAGATATTCTTTTATTTTCTTAGTGGGCTAATTCTAATAGGTTGTGAATGTGGATGCTATTTTTATAGTGATTTGACACTAGCTATATCAACTCTCTAAAAACACATTGTTTTTGGGCTCCACTATGTGATCATTCATATTACAATCACTGATTTTAAGGGCTCAATTCTCCTAAGATTTCACTAAAAAATCATCTTCTCATGCTTCTAAGAAATACACTGTTGTTTAATGAGACAATTCTCTATGTAATTAATCAAAAGATATAATCATTGTTCAACTCACAAATAAATTAAGTAATATTAATATGAGTATATTTAGAAGATGATTATTAATTGCTTTGGATTTCAACATCAATAGAAGACAAGAATATAGATGTTTTGTTCTTTGTTTTCTTGCTTATTTGTGTATTAGCACTTGATAATCCCAAATTTCATTATTTAGGATGATCAAAGATAAAATTTATATGGTTGATTTCTAATGAACCTATAGATATGTATAGGGTAGAAGTCAAGTCAATCCACAAGGAATTGAGTAATCTATTGTAAGTTTAAATAAATTATCCTAAGATTGATTTTATTGAGGAAAAGGATCAAAGGATTGAATGAATGATGACTAGGTCATCCAAAAAAAGAAATTGAAGAAAAATAAAATGAATCTTTAGAAAATAATCAATTTGAAAAATATCAAGGATAAGAATAGGGGAAATATGTTTTAGGTTTTTGTTAAGATTCTAAAATATAAAAAAAATTAAATCATATTTTATCATATTAATCTGAATTTCTGATTCTTCTTGGAAATGTAGACAATTTTAATGCCTAAGAGATCAAGCATGCATCAAGATAATTAATCTTGAGATAAGAAAATATAAAATTACTCTAAGGAACTCAAAACAATGATGATAGAAACCTTAAATCGTCGTTTTTTAATCTATCTCTCTTTTGGATCAACTCTGTATCACCTAGAGGGTCAACAAAAGAGAGAATATACTCAAAAAGAGAAGAAACTAAGAGCGAATTTTATTGAATAAATTGAATATATATCAAAGAACATAAATTAGAAAATAAAATTGTCTTCTCTATGTCAATTGCAATGCTTCAACTGGATCTACCCTTAAGAGTTCTTGGAGTGTTTCTCTTTTCTTTGTTTGAACATATTTCTCCTTGTAGGTGGATGAAATGCCCACAAAATTTTTCTCATTTTAATGACTCATTGAACTGAAAATTGATCATAATCCTTGATGGCCTTGGAGGCATTTTGAGCCCTTGGATCTTGGGGTGGTTGGCGTCTGCCCTACAATTGTCCCTTATTTCCTTTAGGACAACCTCATTGGGAAGGATCATAGCCCTCATTTGGATGGGGGGATTTTGTCTCAACCCCTCCTTTAGACAGAAAGGGCACACTCAAGGGAAGGTTACACCTACCCTCCTTTATTATAGGAAAGGTTGTTGGGAAGTTTCTACTTTTAGGGGGGGACCTCCCCTCCTTCAAAGAATGGGCTCGACCCATCCATGAGAAGTCCATGAGTGCCCCAATAAGGCTAAGTCAAGGCCCATTCTCCTTTCCTAAAATTAGTAATTAAATAAAAATTATAAGGGTCTTTAGTAAAAGATAAAATGTAGATGTATATACAAATAGATCAATAAATGATTTTATACATAAAAAAATTATCCAGACTCTTGAATTATATTTATCATTGATTTCATCATCATTTACGTCTTAATCAAACCAAATGTCATGAATTAAAATCAAGAAATATTTAATGAGATATACAATTCAATAAAAGGTACTAAAATTCAATCTAAGATACTTTAAATGTAAATTCTCATTAAAATTTATAATTTAAGAATTAGTTAAGATAATACGTTAATGTTAGTCATGAAATTATGTAAATTATGTTAAAATGACAATATTAACATATGGAATTAACATGTTATCGATGCTATAGTTGGAAAGCTTGTGTTAGCACTCAACTCGATGAGAGATGATGGCTTGATTATGCTCATTGAGTTCATTCCTTCTCATTCAATTAACATCCAGCATAATGTCTTCTCTTTCCTCTGTAGTACACTATAGAAGAATACTTGAGTAGATGAAGAATAATGCGAAAGAACAAAACTAGTCACTGAAGGTTGTCTTCCTGTTGGAGACCATTCATATTTACAGATAAATCTTGTACCAATATATTAAAATTTTTTCAAGATCTTTAATAACTAGATTCAATTAAAATAAGATTTAATTCAGAGTTTGTGTGAATCTAATATGACATTATTTATCTACTTTATATATCCTTCAAGAAAATTGACATTTAAATCCTTTATTACTAAACGTTTGTATATGATGTGAGTCGATTCACAACCCAATAAGAATTCAATAAACTTTATTATAAACACAACATAGCATGTCACATGAAAGTAATGTTTTCTCATTCAAATCTCATAAGAAATCAATCGAACAAAATATGAGATATATTTATACTTCATAAACACAATCTCAATATTTCAAATCATAACTTCTCTATTGAAAGTGACCTATATGATTTCCAACATATATTTGATATTATTTAAAAAATCATGTTTAATGAATTTAACACCTAATAGATTGTTTATTTGATTTGATGTTAAAATCACTCAATCGTAATGAGATACAATCATGTGAGCATAGATAATTTCTCAAGCTTTCATACTCATATTTTATTTGACCTAAAATCATTTATTTTCTTGTTCAATTTATTACTTCTTTGACTATCATGATTTCTATAAATATTATTAATTTGCATAGCAACATACAAAATGACGAATTCTCTTGATATTGAGATATGATTATTAATGTTTATCTTCTGAGGCTTTCATATGTTAATTAAATTCAATTTTATATGCTTGAAATCATGATACATTAGCTTCATGTACATAATCTTACATATTGCATCATGAGGTGTATTTCATGTATGTGTATGATTAATTAATTTATATTTATGCATGTGCATATATTCTTGAATCATAATTTGTGTATTTAATTATTATTAATTAATCTTCGATAATTTTGTCATTATCAAAATATATTACCTTCTTGGCTCCAACATTATGTTCCCTAAATACTATATAAAAATAATTAATAAATATATATTAATGCACGTAAATCTAATTTTTACCTCCCTTGATCTTTGATTATGAACATATGCCACACATCCAAAAATCTTAGGAATTAAGTTATTTTTTAATTAGACATTGAGATGATGAGAAGATAAGATTTATAATGGACTCTTCAATTATAATATTTGAGTCGATATGTGATTTATGAGGCAAACAACTATTAAGGTAGCTTCTTCCCAATATATTTTGAAATATTATTCTGAAATATAAGTGATATTGCCACTTTTAATGTGTTTGTTTCTCCTCTTAGCCATCCACTTGTGCTATGGGGGTATTCATACATGAGGATTCTTAAATAATTTCTTCCTTTCAAAAAAATTCATCAATTGTGTGATTAAAATAATCTTTACTATTATCTAACCAATGTTTTTTAATAGTTGTTCCAAATTGATTATTAATTAAAGCAAAAAATTAATAAAATTTTCTAGTAACTTCATACTTATGATCTAATATGTAAATGTATGAAACCTAATATGTGAAAAATTGTTAATAAGAGTCACTAATCATTTTGCTCTCAAAATATGGAAGTAGATGATGGTCCCCATATGTCACTATGGATGAGTGTGAATCGAGTATAATTCCTTCCACTATTCATAGGAAGTGATGTTCACCTTCTCCAATTAACATATGACACTTAAAGCCCTCAAAATTCATGTTATAAAAAAAAATTAGAAACTATTTTTGGCGTCCTAAATGACAGATGACCAAGTCTATCACAATAAAACCAACAATCTAGAGGTGTTGTAAACTTAGAAACTCCACAACCTAATGAAGGTTGTAATCTCATCATACATAAATACCCTAAGTTCCCAAAATAATGTAGGGTTCCATACTCTTCAACACATAATCTTCTTATTCGTGACCTTATCATAAACATCACAAAAATGGTTGTCAATAATCACCCAAAAATTTATATCTTTAATTAATTTTCTAACAGAGAGAAGGCTAGTAGAAAGCTTTGGGACATTTAATATATTTTTAATTATCCCTAGAGAAAATATATTTGTATCTCTTACACCTACCCCAATGAAAAGTGATTCAATAGCCATGTGGCCACTTTCTTAATATTTGGACAGGGGCTATAGGTTTGAAAAAGCTGTGGCAGATTAGTCGTATGATCAGTAGCTCAAGTATCTAAAATCTATGAATAAGAAAGGGAATTACATATAGCATGCAAAACAAAGGATCTAGACTTGGTATGTTGGATGCCACATTTGTTGTCAACTTCTCTATCTCAACTTTCAAGCCTTGTAACACTCAAAGAGTGTTAAGTTTCAATGTTGGTCCTCCCTTAGAGGTTGATGTGGTAATGAAACAAACCCAACCTTTAGCTAGAGGATTTCCATATAGTTTTTAGCACATATTTCTAGTGTGTCTAATGTTACAATAGGTGCATCATAAGGTATCCTCTATCTTTCTTTATTTTGAACAATGGATAATTGCTTCTTCTAGTCATGGAACTCTCTATCCTCCTATACTCTATTGTCGTGTGAGTTCATAATTAAGATTGAGTCCATCAAGAAATCTATAAATATGATCAATCTCAATATAATGTTGGAAAAAACATATCATCAGGGTCTTTTACTTTGATTAGTTTATATTGATTGATTTCCCTCTATAAAGATTTAGGTTCATTTGCATAGTCTCCCACTGACTTTTGCCTTGTTCTGCATGTATTGGCCTTTGTGTAACTAAAATAAGTTCTTTTCCATCTTCTTCTTTGGAAAAAGATTATACCCCTAAACCTTTGGTTGTAGGTAGGAAAAGATAAACTTTATTTAAAGCTTCTCAGCATTCACAATGAGTTTAAACTAGATTTGAAAAGTTTACTTGAATAGAAAAAAATTGTGGAGATTATTTTGATTAGTAGAGGAAAAATTAACGATTTACATAATTAGTCAGTTGCAAAAAACAATCCTTAATTCTGAGTTTAGAAAGAAGAGGATGTATTCATCAAGACATTGTTTTGGAGTACACTTACCCCTAAATTCAATGGTAATTATACCGCTCCCCAAATGCCATAGAAGCTGATGATAATGATGACATATCAAGAATTTCAAACATATGAATTTCAGACCTTCCTCAAAGGCAGATAAGGTTAAATATCTTAGATTGAGGTTTGTTCTCAAAAAGTCTCCAAAAAATGGATCAGTCCGTTCTCACAACCTTTGACACACAAAAGTGAGGAAGATATGCAATCAATAACATACCATCAAGCATCTGATAGAGAGTGTCAATGATTCAGGAAAGGCCGATAAAATCATATTTTAGTCTGGGGCAGACCGAATGCCTATCCTAGAACAATCTCAGAAACGAGAAATCGCAGCCTCCAAGGAATTCCAAGAAATGTAAGGTAGGAATGACATCACAAGGGCTGCTCTTACATCATGTCGAAGATACAACTGTTATAGATTACCAGAGATGGCACCGGTAGCAAGGAGGGAGATAGTTGTTGGTTCGTGAGAGAGAAAGAGAAGAAAAAATGAAGAATGTGAAAAATTAGAGCTTGAAGAGAAATCAGAATAGTTATTTATACCCCTTGATATGAGTGAATTGGATCTGGTTAATGGGTCTCGCTAACGCCGTGATCAGATCGGGCTCACCCATGAACAAGGTATAAGTACGAAATAAATAAAAATTATGGTATACATATAATTTTACATTCTCAGATACTTTTGGATGTATTACTTAGTTTATGAGATGACTCTATTGTGGTCGCTCGCTCTCAGTATAACATCTGTGCAGAGTGTCTTCCGAGCTGGGAGAGGGAATGGAGTAATAGACTGATCTAGATGGGTCTTGATGGTCTTGATTTGGGATTTTATTTCGTGGATCTTGATTTCTGACATTGTTTTTGTTCAGGTATCTGGCAGTAAAGATAATTCATGATTTTCTTATTGCTATGTTACAGGAGAAATGACCATTTTTACGAAAAGGGGTGATCTTGAAGTCTGAGTGAGCGAACGAGAGAGGGAGAGAGAAAGCTAGAGCGAGAACAGATTGGTTGTGTATAAATGTATATACATCATGAAAAAATTTCCAAATATTTTTCTCATTATTTCTGTAATACATTGACTCGATAATCACTCGTGTCTTGTGAAACGTTTCTGACATCCACTGCGAAAGAACGAGTGCCCAACGAAAGAAAAAAAATAGACGTTAAGCACATGCCGTACCTTTTCTCTTCAGTGGCATCGACGAAAAGAAGACATGACATATTTACTCGGCGCTCTCCCTCTCTCTCTCTCTCTCTCTCTCTCTCTCTCTCCCCATATATATATATATTATATTTATACATCTATTATCTGTGTATATTTATATCTTTCTCTTCCTCGCTGAGGAATCAGCGGCTGTAGGCCTGTTTGACAAACGCGGTCTCCGTAGAACTGCTGCCCTTCGTCGAAGCATTCATTCTTCATCGACAGTGGGCAGGACAGGGCGCCTTCTTTTCGCCATCCGCAGCGGGCGGCGTGGTGCTTTGTCTGGAAGCAGGTGGCATCGAGCGGAGACCGGCCGATGCGCCTCCGGCTGGTGTCGGCAGCGGGCCGTGTTATGGAGCGGCGCTCTTGATTTCTCGCTGCTTTCTGTACGTCCCTGCGGAAGAGAGCGTGCCAGAAGAGCGCCTGGGCCCTGGGAGGCCGATTGCTTCTGTCAAAAGATCTGGAGATCCCGATTGGCTTCCGGGGAGCTGGAAGATCGATCAACGCCCCCGTACGTGGGAAATGATGGCCTCACGGGCGCAAGCCAGTTGACGGAACCGAGGGGAATAAGAGCACGGCGACGATGGGTCTTCTTTTGCAGAGCTCGTGTTGTAATTCACTGAATGGCCTCCTTCGCGACCGGAGTGGATTGCCTGGGTCTCTCTCTCTCTCTCTCTCTCTCTCTCTCTCTCTCTCTCTCTCTCTCTCTCTCTCTCTCTCTCGCTCTCTCTCGCTCTCTCTCTCTCTTTCTTTCTCTCTCGCTCTCTCTCGCTCTCTCTCTCTCTCTTTCTCTCTCTCTCGCTCTCTCTCGCTCTCTCTCTCTCTCTCTCTCTCTCTTTCCCCTTGTTCTCTTTCTCTCTCAAGGCTCGGGGTTGCTTCACCGTTCATGTCGAGCATGCACGGTAAAAGGTTTTTTCGATTTGTAGACGGATCGCAGTATTTTCCTACAGTCGGGTGTCTCTGAAAGGATATTCAAAGACAAACGCGAGTTTGGAGCTTACTAACGTCTAACCATATTAGTATCCTCCATATTCTACCCAACTCTCTCTCTCTCTCTCTCTCTCTCTCTCTCTCTCTCCCTCTCTCTCTCTATATGTATATATATTTTTTCGTATGTACTTACACATCTCCTGATTAATGCATGTCGAGTGTTGTGATCGAGTCCATCTGAACAGGGCCAGACTTTATAACGCGCGCCTATCGAACAAAACGTATCCTTCTTACTTCGTTATTAGCTCATTACAGGTTCTATTCCGTCGGTTAATTGGCACCATCGTCCATGGAATGAACTGTTTGTAGTTTATTGATCGATCCGGGTCGGTGAGAACATCCGGTCTCTACCCAACCCCACTCGCCATCATCTCCACCGTTGTGCCGTCAAACTACAGTAACCGGAAGGCTGAGGAGAAGAAGAAAAAGAATTTTCAAAAATAAGTGGTGCCGTCGTCCTGCCCCCATCGAAGCCCACCTAACGCCACCACTTACCTCTGCAAACCTCAGCGATCCGCCCGGCTTGGGGCGACGGCTACCAGATGTAAGCTTTTTGCATAGGAGACAGCGACGGTGCCGTTGATGTACGTCACATAAATTGGTCCTTAATTTTATATTCTATTTCACATTGTCACCAGATAATTTCAGTATCAATTTTTCCTTGGAGACTGTTATCACAAACATTTAGGGTTTTATGATTATAAGTGGTGAGCTAAAACTTAATTGACAAGCCACGAGTGGTCATATCAAGGCGTCAGTTCGGACAGCATAGGTACTTACATCAGTTACACGTGGGCTTCATGTGACTAGGTACGACTTGCCCTCTCAGATCCCTCGTAGGCGCAGGTTTGCTCTTGATTTTAAGGTATGGTTGGCGTGTGCTGCTGGACTGGAGTAGTTCCCTAACGGCAGCAAGGAGAAGGTCTTGGGTATCAGCTTCTTTGACTCTACTCTCTACCCTCCTCTTCTTGGAATCTAATACGATCTTCGTTTTGACAAAGGCTCTTAATGGGGTTCACTGGCTTTAAGGTTCCGTCCGGTTTTTCTCTTGGTTTAGATACAAAAATCAAGTGGAAAAGAAAATCACGCCAACCTAATCTCTATCTTAGGTTAAAACTAGAAGTCCGAAGCTCATTTTATTCTCATTAATGTTTCATCATTTTTCGCGTTATAATCTGCATCGCCCCCTCGTAATATCTATTAACTACTTATGAGTGGGAGGCGGAAGGCTTGGTCGAGCGAAGCCAGGATTGGGTCCTGACTTCATACGAGTCCGACCAAAGAATCATTTTTGGGGATCTTTCCTACATCTGAATGATGCCTGGAATCTGCCTAGGTTCCGTCACCTTATTATTACTCTTATTATTGTTGTTGTTTTTTCTTGTAGACAACACCTCTTTATCCTGCATTGACAATACGCACTGACAACTACTGACACCAGCATTTCTTCATTCAAATAGCTCACATCTCGTCCTTCTGTACGCTTGTGACCTTCGAGAGATGGATTTCAATGAAAGAAGAGACTCAGCGATAGCGGCAATAACTTGAGAGCTTTGATCTTACATCATGTACAGCTATTTTCTGGGTCAGCACACTGGCATTTGTGTTCTCAAGTAACTCTTGATTGGACATACTCTGAAAGTTATTACTCTCTAATATCACCCGTACACTATTATCATAACAACTTAATTTGCAAGGGTTAGATAAGGCCAGACCACGGCGTGGCCTGATTTTCTTTTCCTAGATTTGGGCCAGAAAAATCAAGTATAATAAAGTCATTTCAAGCTTGTTTCCCCCATCATAGTCAGACCGTAACTACCCTTGTATCATTTTCCTTCTCATAAGCCAACCCTGTACTTCAAATGAGGGATAAGATAGCGCTCACTCAGTAAATTTTCTCATCGCCCACTTATCATTGCAAAAGACAATCTTTGAGACTGACTAAGTTTTCGATAAGTAATTTTAATAAGCATGGGTGTTATAAACTATCAAGAACTAGACCATTAGAGTCTTGTCTCCCCAATCATGATTACAATTCATAGATTAGATTCTCATGTGTCATTCTAAAAATAGGATTGATGGGTGACTTGCCCATCGCTGTCTGCACACACGGCATCTCGAACAAATTAAACGGCGGCCTTGGGAAAGGTGAACGAAAACCTTTGTGTTCATTCAGTTGACTGTTCTCAGTAGCCGCGGTGAGCGGTGGCCGCTGTGGCAACAGGAGGCAGCCCGACACGCACGTGGGAACTGACGGACGGTATATCTGCGATTTCAATACGGGCTTGCACTCCCTCCCCCCTCGGTTTTTTCGGACTGATGTGGAGAGATCGGTTGATCCAGGCAGAGATATTCTCCTCTTGGAAGCTTGCCTGTCGTCATCTCCGCCTCACCACCTCATCAAAACTAGAAGACAGAAACGCCCAGTGGTGGTCCTCACTCTCTCTCCCTCTCTCCCTCTCTCTCTCTCTCTCTCTCTCTCTGAGTAATCCGGTCTTTGTTGTACTTGCACCAGCACCAAAAGCCAACCCCTAGGAGAGCCCTTAGACCGCTAGCATACCTTTACTGACCACACTGAGAGAAAGATTGTGAGAGGTATAACAGCCAGTCTTCAAGACTTGGTTTCGAATAAAACGACAGAGAAAACCACTTGATAATCGATGGAGTAGATCTACTTAAAGCAATAAACGGACTAAGCAGTGTACGTTCCAGGGCATGAACGCTTTAACCATAATAGTTAATTCCTTATTAATAGCACACTGATTTTTATTGAGGTCAGATTTCGCTACCTGTTCCCGCGTTTTGTTTGATTGGATGTGGAGTACGATGACATTGAATCCATCTGATAATAAAACATTCATCTTATTTTGCCACATTTCTCTGAGGATCAGCTCCTTATGCAAAGTTCATGTGGGTGTGTCCGAGTAGACCAAGTTCACTCCGATTGGCCGATTTCATCAAATTAGGCCGAAATTCATCGTATGAGAGTGCCTATTTATCCAGTTTTTGAAGTTCATCCAGTTCTGCCAGATTTATCCCATTCGTTCAGATTTCACCAAATTAGTTAAGCTGATCTGACGACTCGTTTGATTATTTCATCTTCGTTTAACCCATCATAGCACGAGAGACAGGAAAAAGAACAAATAAGTGAGGCTATCCATATACCTGTTTCTTATAATCATGTCTAAATAGGACATGAAATCAACAAGCCAGAGAATTCACTTCATTTAAATGCCTAACCGTGTCAGTACCCACGTGAAGCGGACTTTATAATTAATGAGTTCTCTCACCAACATTTATTGTGATCTGGAGATGGCCATCTTATTTCCAGACCAGGTTCTACTTGATTGCAGATGGCCACTGTATGTTCTTACGGGGAACTATTCCAATGCCTAGAGTGGGTTAAAACTAACTCTAGGCCTCCGTAGACTTTGGAAGTCTTATGTCACACCTTCCACAGAAACCGGCACGTTGGCGTTTACCAGTACATCTGATTAGGTGGTAACTTGTCGGAATAAGCCCGCCCTGCCTGACTTTGTTTGTCCTAATTATGGCTCTTTACATCAACTAATGAAGAGAAAATATGCTTGGTCTTGTGTAGTTGGGAGGCTCAGGGCTGGTCCATACAGTACTAGTCTGGGCTTGATAGGAGTTGATCACAGATATTGTTTTCTTGGCGCTTCTTTTGAACCGGAGCCAGTTTCAGATCAGCTTGGTCTAGATGCGAAAACCTCATATGTTCCATGTTATATATTTTTCTATGCGAAACTTAGCGTTCGGGTATGCCTTTTCCTTAGATGAGACACACCAGACCCACATGCGGTATTCTCCATGGCGGAAATTTTCTGGTTCTCTTCTACTTTCGCATTGAATGAACCTCTGAAGCAAATGGTACTCTTCTATCCCTAAGTTTCCTAAACGACAGAGGAGAACAGTGATTCGAATGCCATCTAAAATATTGGTTTGAAATGATGGAGGGAGGGGGATATTATGTACTTGTATATAAATATGTTGAGATAAATGGATAGAGAGATAGATAGGTTACATCGAGAGTGAGTGAGTGAGAGAGAGAGAGAGAGAGAGAGAGAGAGAGAGAGAGAGAGAGAGAGGGAGAGAGTGAGAATTGCCTGTAGCGGCGATCAGCAGGAATAAATATAATTAAATGTAAGTAAAGCCATGTATCTCGAGAGACACTCACACGTGCGATCGCGTGACTGATGTTCGTCAGTTTTAAACGTGAGTGATAGTCCGTAACGCTCAAATATAAAGGGCATGGCAACCGGTCTCTGCGATCCACACATCCTTTGAGGGTTCCTCTCTCTCTCCCCCTCTCTCCCTCTCTCTCTCTCTCTCTCTCTCTCTCTCTCTCTCTCCTTCTCTCCCCCTCTCCCTCTCCCTCTCCCTCTCTCTCTCTTCCTGTCTCTCGCCCTGACGGAGCTCAAAATAAACGCCATTCCCCAGTTTTTTATCCTCTCCGAACGAGAGGATGTTCCTGAAGCATATCAATGGAAATGAAGGAAGGGAAGGTATTCAAAAGAACAGCCCAGGAGTCCTCCCCATCATGAGACTATCTACCTGCTCTTCCTCTTCCCACAGGACTGTGCAAGGCGGGAAGGGATCCCTGTCCATCAACCCACGGCCTAATAGTTCATCGGCAAGTTTTCAACACATCTGTGGTGACTCCTCGGGCAGGCATCTGTGGGGGTTCCCTTCCATGGAAGATCACCACCCCGACGGCCGCAATGTCGATGTGGCCTCCGACAGTGGAAGTGATGTTTTTGGGAGGAGCAATGGGAATGACAGGGAAGACGAGAGCCTCTCCGGAGAGGACACTAGAGATGGAGTACAATGTGGGAAGGAAGCTGATGACAACGGGCCGGCCAAGGTGTGCTCCAGGGGCCATTGGAAGCCTGCTGAGGACACAAAGCTCAGAGAGCTCGTTGCCTTGTATGGACCCCATAACTGGAAGCTTATAGCGGAGAAGCTACAAAGCAGATCAGGTATCACAAGTACTTTCTCTCTGTATCTGTATCTGTATCTGTATCTAATTCTTGACATTATCTCTCTTTTCACCGCTGCAAAGCAGGTCAGGTGTCTTACGTATTATTTCTCTCTATGTATCCATATATCTCTATCTACTTCTGGAAATTATGCCTTTTTTCGCCGCCACAACGAAGAAAATAAATGATGTAAACACATACACACTCACGCGCACATCCACCCGCTATCTTATTCTTGATGTTGCGGCTTTCATTTTGATTTGCGGTTGCGTTTGTGTCAAAGGGAAGAGCTGCAGACTGAGGTGGTTCAACCAGCTGGACCCGAGGATCAACAAGAGGGCCTTCAACGAAGAAGAAGAGGAGAGGCTGATGGCTGCCCACAGGATGTACGGCAATAGATGGGCTATGATTGCAAAGCTCTTCCCCGGGAGAACCGATAACGCCGTGAAGAATCACTGGCATGTTATCATGGCCCGGAGGCGTAGGGAGAGAAACAGCTCCATCGTGTACGGGGGGAGGAAGCTGAGCCAAGCTGTCCCATTAGGTTCCGCCATGAAGATCTCCGTCGCTTTGGATCGAGCCAGTAACCGTGGAGGAGGCGGCGGCTTCAGCTACAGTGAGTTCTGCCCGAATCCCATTTATGCCATTGAATTCTCTAGAGATATTAACTGAACATGACGTCACCGTGATTCACGACATCCTATTGGCGAGTAGGCTAACGTGAGTTAGTTCAGATGATATGAAGTCCACAACAACCCATGGGGAGGTTCCTGTGAACAAGGTAGTAGTCGTGCTTACTCCACTCAAATCTACAATCCCTTCTTTCCCTCTTTTTCTCTCTCTAAACCCCCGTCCACTTTCCACAGCTGCCCATGAAGAAGCCCATGTTTGCAAAGTAATCGTACTCACTAAACCTGAGTCCATAGCTGTACTCTTCTCCGTCTCTTTATCTCTCTAACAACGCCAACCCATCAGCAGAACCCATGTTGAGAAGCCGACGTTGTGCAACACAGTCCTATACTAACTACACTTGAGTCTGTAGCCCAGCCTTACCCTCCTCTCTCTTGCTATATTCCCACCTAAAGACAGCAACCGATGGGAAGTCCACGTTATCGGCAGCAGAACTCACTCCAAAGTCTATAACCCTATCCTTCATTTATCCCTTTGTTTCTCACCCCCGTCCCCTCTTCTCTCAGTATATCCAGTAGCAAAATTAGTTAATGTCTTTGACTCCAGGACTTTATGCAGCAATAAAATTTTTAACGCAAATCGGAAAACGAACCAGAACAGTAACCGGTCATTCCAACCAGAAGGAAAAATAGAACACTTACAGGTTTCCTTCCATAAAACCCTAGATCGATATGCTCTCAGTCTTTTAAAAATCGACTTTATTCTTTCATCGGCTTCCTCGCTAAGTGACAGAAAACTGGAGTCCTGCTGCGAAAGGTTTGATGACAAATTCATTTTATCTTGTCAAGTGTAACAGTCGTACCATGCATTGAGAAACAGGGTGACATAGAAAAAATTGAAAGACAAGGTGCCTAGGAAGACAATGAGAAATGAGGGAAGGTAAACAGTCAAATGACATGACATAAAAGGAAGGAAGAGTACATAGATATGATTATATGTTTATATTGATATAGATAGATGGATAGAGAGAGCGAGAGAAAGAGAGTAATTGCCTAAACACATTCTTCTTGTTTCTATGTTTGGTTGACTGCAGCTTCCAGGGTTTACAGACAGGAGGCGAGTTTTCACCGTAGTAGCAGTTGGGACAGCCCAGCTGACGACCTTTATCAGGGTTTCTACCGTCACCCTCCCATGATGAACACAATGCGACAACGGTGGAACTGTCCAACCCACATCTCAGACTCCTCGGCATCAGGAGCGTCCCAAGTTTCAGCCAAAGAATCATCATTTGAGGAAGATGCCCACCACTATGAACACGGTGCCTCCTCATCGCCGTGTTTCATAGATTTCCTTGGACTGGGAGCTTCTTGGGGACAAAGGGAAGAAGGCATTAGAATGAAGAAAACAAATGAATAATAGACAACAAGAAGACGAAAGGTAGGTCCCGTGCTGTAGAAGAGCAAGTTTCTAAGTCGAAGGTTGGTCAGAAAGTCAGATGCCTCCCTGAATAGGCTGCTGTTGCGTTGGGTTTGCAGCAGTAAGGGAACTTAATGCTTGTGCTCCTGTTCTTAGTCTACGAAGAAACCAAGACCACTCAAAGGTTTAAATGTCCAGATATTGAAAATCCTATTCGTAGCGGTAAAATTACCGATTGTTCTTGCCTTCTCTCATCACTTGGAGAGTCCAATGGATGAACTTCTGGGGTCATTTTTAGTTCTGCAAAAGGCGCGAAAAGAAAACAAACGCTCTCAAAGTTTTCAACATCATAATGTGGAAGCCGCCATTCTAGTTACGAAAGCACTACATGTCAAATGATGAGCTTCTAGAGATTTTTCTTGTTTTAGAAAGGGCATTGGAAAAGGTCTCTGATGAAGATCCTTTTTTCCCTAGGTCAAAACCAGTATCAGTGCGGTAAATGCAATGATGAATGTGAATAGTGTTCAGGTAAATCTCACTGTTGGAATGAGACAAACTATGTGTGTGTGAGGTACATATGCATACAACACCCATTGTCGCTTGATTTAGAGTGTGATAACTCATCATGGTACGGAATTTATTTCTCCATCTGTTATCAATGAGAACAAGCCTGAAAACCATAGACTATGTCTGAGGGAACGTGTTAGAATAGTCTTGCCTTGAATATGACTCATTTAAACATGCATATATAATATATAAAGTTCTGTCCATTTTGAAGGAGATGACCGTTCTTTCCGTAGCTAGATTTCTCACGACGATTTTGGGAAGGATGATGCATCATAGTAAAGTTAATGTTGTAGCCACTCTATGTACTCTATCAGATTTGGGTAATAACAAATATTTGTTGACAAGATGGAGCTTACATTGGTTGGGTTATCTGACATATTTATGATTATTATTATTAATTAAAGTAAGAACGTTGGCTCATTTAACCACCGTCACCCATGAACAATGGTCGATGGCCTGAAAATCAATTGAGAATTAAGATTTTTTTTCGCGCATTTCACAATGGAGAGTAACACTCAAGCGATAGCCCTGGTGGCTTTTTCGAACCGCAATAGGGCCTTTATAATGAGCCACTAGTGGATTAACAAGGGTTTTGTTGAAGGCCCATTAGAAGAACCTGTTGCCGGCATGCGAGGATCATCTGGCTCTTCAGGTCGCATGTGCAATAAGGGGGCATGAACAAGTTGATTGTGTGCGAGAAGAAGAAATGCCTAATTGATAGGAAAAAAAACGCCGACTATAGATTGCTGTCTATACGTAACCTATCAAGGAGAAGCAAACTATGAGATACCTAAAAGGAAACTGTCTTTCGTATAATTGGAAATTATTGCGTACATGAGGGGCCTATTGAAAATAAATCCCTAGAAAACTTTAAATTCCCGAGTGCAAATTAATAGTGACTATCAAGTTTTGATAAAATGCAATGAAGAGAAAAGCGAAACATAATTGATTAGCGGCGTATATCCAAGAACTAGTATTTTAACGACTGTGTGTTTTTAACCGTTTATAAATACGTGTCGTTATTCAAATTTTCTTGAGCGGATAAAAGCACTCCCAAAATTTCTCATCCTCAATACCTGCAGCCAGCCTTTCCGATTCGATCCTCAGACGAAGCCCAACAAAGTCCAATCGCCCACAGACTTCTCCTTTTGCTTTAGACATGTGGGGACTGGTGTTTTAATTAACCCGATAGAAATTCGGGCGTCAATCATATCATACTGGAAAGAAGCGTCAACGTCGAGGAGAAGATGAAGAACGACAACGACGGAAACGGGATGTGGAGGGGGCTCTGGATGTCTACTGACGCCCGATTCCACGCTGCAGGGAAGCCGACTTAAGGGCGTGTGGAGACAGTAACCTTCAATCCATCGGCCATGGAGAGTATCGTCATCATCCGATAGCGCACATGATGTCCCGGCACTAGGTTGAAGGCATAGAATCTGCAGAGAATCGCGAGCGTCATCTTCATCTGGAGGTACGCAGAGTCCTTCCCCAAGCATATCCTGGGGCCAGCCTGATAAAGAGATCATCATCATCTTCATCATCATCAATGGCAGCCCGTCAATCTCAATGCTCAAAAGGGGAGATATTTCTCTTGCAACGCTAATTGCTGGTTTCTCTCTCTATACCTGGAAAGCAGTGAACTTGAAGGGTGAGACGCCGTGGAAGACGCCATCTCTGAGCCACCTCTCGGGAATGAAGGAGGTTGCATCTTTGCCCCAGTTGTATTCCATCCTTCCCATGGCGTATGGAGCGTAAGTCACCATGCCCCCGGCTCTTAGCTTGGTTCCATCCGGCAAGACATCATCCTCGAGGATACCTTTTGGATCCTGTGAACAGAAAAAAGACTTTAGAAAAATGAATCCTTAAACGTGAAATTCGTTGACATCAGATGAAGTATCCCAACTGTTCGATCGAGAGAGAGCAAGAGAGAAAGAGAGGGGCAGAAAGATGTCCCATTATACCTGAGGGACGGCAGGGTAAAGTCGGAGGGTCTCCGTGATGCAGGCGTGCATGTATGACAACCTCATCAATGAATCGTAATTCAGGAACCCGGAGAATTGTACTACCCTCGCCCGGAAGGCTCCTGCATCAGACAGATCGTCGTAGGGGACGAGTACGACTTTCTCTTCCTTGGCTCTCTCTTGCTCGAACTCCACCAGCTCAGAGTACAGCTTCTCCGCTACATGAGTGTGAGTGATGATCATGTAGATGAACCAGGAGAGCGTGGTGGCCGTCGTGTCTCTACCGGCGATCACGAAGTTGAGCACGATATCTCGGAGATTCTTCTCCGTGAGGTTGCTAGAAGGGTCCTCGCTAAGTTTGATGAATCTGGACAGTATATCCTCCTTAACCTGTTTCATTGAAAACCTATGCGCATAAAATAATTTCCTTAAAACCCAGAAATCTGCGTGGAATATGAAGATTTCGCGTGAAAATCATCTCCAATTAACTCAAAACTAATTGAAGATGAGAAGACTAATCTCATCTATTTAAAGTAAGATACCCCAACACCTTCTCTTTGGTTCCGGCCTCCTCGTGGGTTCTCTCGATCTCAGCTTTCCTCTTGCGGATAACGTCATAAGTGAAGCCATCGACGATCTTAATGCTTCGGCAGAGCAGGGCCTCCGAACCCACCCGTAGGAGCCTCTTTACCCTCCAAAAAGGGTCGATGAAGCGGAGGGTGACGATGATGTTCGCAGCATCGAAAGCTGACGCAAATTGGTTCTCAGGTAGGTCCGGCGAGAGGGTCCCTATCTCCACTCCGAAGCCCACCTTACCTATAGAATCCAGCGTCATCCTCATCAGCAATTCCTGCAGGAAGCCAAGGGGTAAGTCAAGCGTCTGAGTTATTATGGTGGAACATGAGAAGGATCAGTCGCAGACATATGTTGTGCACTGTGTTCACGAGAAATAATCTTAACACGTCAAAAAAATGTGAATAATTGATGTGTGATCATATTAGAAAATGACTATATTAAATCACGGGGGACACGTCTAATTTATCATACGTTTTCATCCTAAGAACGGATATCGTTCTTCACAGAGACCTGCATGTCTATCTGTTGCTGGTGTGGAGACGCCAAACAAAGAATCTCGGAGAGCTTCACGGCGTACTTCCTGAAGACCTTCGTGCTGAAATCTCTCAGATTCTTGGAAGCGAACTCGAAGCTCGCCGTCTTCCGCTGTGTCCTCCACATCTCTCCGTCTGCATTGAAGATGCCGTCCCCAAGAAGCACTTCCATGTAGGAGTAGTATGCTTTCCCCTTCAAGCGGCAGAACCCCCAACACTAGTTAGTTGACGCATCTTGTCTAACATAGATTAATAACCAAAATAAATAACTTTTAAAGCGCACAAATAAGACAGAATTTACATCGACGACGGTTAATCATGCGGCTAAGCTAGAAATAAATGGTGAACAAATGAATAAGCCGATAAATTTGACACGTCAATCCGACTATATAATAATAGAGAAAAATCACGTGATACTGAATAACTGATATATTTACCGAGTCGATCAAAGATTAGGATATTAATGATCATTAATCAAGTATCGAACTCAAAAAAAATTGCCGATGAATGAAGTTGTACTGAAAATTTTGAACTAACCTTGGGGTAATTGGCGAAGTTTGTCTTCAGAACGTGCTCAACGTTGGCCGGGTCAGCGATGTAAGTGTAAGTGGTGAAGGGCATGGGCACAGCGACGGTCCTCGATTCTGACAGGTAGCCGGCGAGCCAGTCATGCATCCTCTCGTAGTTCACCATCTGCTCAATGGTGGCCCCGATGAGTGGCCATGTTTTGGGGCCCTTCTTCCTCCTCTGGCTCCATCTGTGGATAACTACCCACACAAGCAACCCCAACGCTATGGCCGCGCCAATTCGGATCCCACCGGAGGGGATCCCACCGCCAACTGGGTCTCCATGGCCCATGTATCGTGTAGCGAGAGAGAGAGAGAGAGAGAGATCCGTTGAACCCGCACTCCTTCCCCGGACTCACTGAAGAAGAAGATGAACAAGGAGAATGGAGAGGTGTTAAAACTGAGAAAGCTTGAGATTATTCAACAGGTAGGACAGGTTCAGGTCGGGGCGACTAATTAAATCAGGGTCTCAACGATCTTTGTGTGATTCCTATGGTTGAAAGATGTCATCTCCCTTGCGTTGCGAACCTAAACGATGTTTGAACCAGCGACTCTTCTATACAATCGATAGCGAAATGCATGTCCGGAGGGGCACATGAATCATCTCCAAATGTGTATCTACAGGTTATATAAATAGAACTATTTAATGTATCATACCCTATGAATCTTGCGTTAAAATCAACGGGACGGATGAAGCAATGAGGAGCAATTTAGTTCACCCTCTTAGGACATGAATCAATGGATGGAATCGAGTTGAAGATCACCGTCGGCGTGATTCGGGGGGAATGGCATTCAATCTATACGATTGAATGTTTTTTTCCTTGGTCATTATCTATGTTTAATTTCTCGCTGATTTGATATACATGTGTGCATGAATTGGGATCGCTTATCGTTTTCTGCCTCAACCTTATCAGAAACATAGAGGCCGATGCACCTATCTAGATGGCTCTAGTAGGTGCCTTATAAATGGTGTAGGAGACTAAGGTAAATCTTTCTAGTAACTTACGTACATCGGGGCAGTCTGGAGTGATGGAAAATTATGAATTCGCCTCCCTATTTATGGAGTTTCTGCTATTTATAATGATATATGGGAAAAATAACTCTCCTTTAGCATTGTTAACTACCCAGGCCATTTCCGATCCCAGTGTAAGCCTAGTCACGTATTTATGCAAGCGAGAACTCATCACAAGATCTCAGGAAAAGACTGGAAAAATGAATTCCTCGTCGGACCCGTATGAAGTTTGAGACCTCCGCATGTACTAACCTTAGTGACTGGGGTGAAGGGAGAGAGAGGTGCTATCATGAACTGAGGAGGGAAAATAAAATTTTTTCTAGAGTTTTGGCTGGTCATTACCATCGTTATCAAAGTCTCAACTCTAAGTCAAGGCCGATATGAGGCGTATTTTTCTTACTAGACTTGAGCTAGAGCCCAAACAACCAAGTTGGTGATCGTCATTTTTACCTGACTTGTTATCATCTATACTTTTGATTCTAAATTTAAGCATTTTAAGCAGTGATTTCTTTCTTAAAAGTGAATAAATTTCTAAATAAACACCTATTAGTATTCTAAGTTTGGAAACTTAACTGAAAAGGTCAAGCATTTTCCGTCCCCATCATCAAGTTGGTACATATTCAACTTGTTACAATTATTTCCAAGTATCGAAAAGTGATCACATGAGATACAATTGTTTCCGTAGCAGCAATCTTCCGAGGTTTACAATTTTTGATCGAAGATTCAATGTTATAGCAATGACCTTTACGGACATGATTTTTTTTAAAAAAATAATTGACATGAATAACCCTAAAAATTTCGAAACAAAAATTGACAGCCTGATCTGCTGCATATGTGATTTAGGTGCGAGCTTAAAGGCGTCTAATGGAGGAACTTGCAAGTCTGTGGTCATTCACCCTTATCGTAATGAACCATTTCCGTGGCTCCTTTTTCACGCTTTCTACCATACCTCCCCATAAGCATCCAGATTGGCCCACCAATCCCTTCTTGCCTACATTAGCAACCCTCTCATGTTGACGAGCATAACCTGTTCACATCAGCGGTCCTGTGCAACCATGTTGATGACAACTCTACACCATCCCCGAACCCCATTCCTCCTGACCCAAGGTTGTCTCATACTAACCAGTGTGGGCCATTAAACTGGTCTAGATAGACCAAATCAAATGAAGGCTTCATACAGATCAAACCAATGTGGGCCTACTTTCTTGGTTTATTTGTGATCAGGATTCATCACACTCTCAATTAAAACTACCATTTTCACTCTTTAGAGGCACATTATTTCTTCTAAAGAAAATAAAAAGTGGAAAATAAGGAAAATAATTAAAAGGAACATTAGTAATTTTTTGTTGTTTATATAAAAATATCATTTTGACGTTTTATTGATGAGGTTTTACAAAAATTAAGAACTCATTTCCCCGATTGGCGATGAGGCAATTGGCATATGGACCACGTTTCTATCAATCATCATATAGTCATCGTCGCTCACATCAATAATTCAAAATATAATAAAGTATGTGTGTTGATGTGTGTTGACTAAATTTACATTAGATATATTAGATGTTGAAAGGGGCCGTTCATTAATCTTATAATAAATACATAGACAGCAACAACAGATGATATGAACCGTGATGCTCAAGTGGAGTTGGAGAGTCCTAATGAGACATGGGGCAGTTGACAAAGCCGGTGCCTCATTTCTAGCATGCCTCAAGAACTACAGTAGCTTCCATCAATCAGTTGATACCTACGGCTGATGAATTGCTTCAACGATGTGATATGAATTAGGTGGCAGTAAGGGGTTAGCCTGATCTTCAATTCCACTCGTGTGGAGATATGTCCATGCACGCGTGTACGACTTGGTGGAGTCCTGGTCATCGTCTTTCATTAAAATTATATTCGTATCCTGCCTGCCACATATCTAATTCCCATTAATGAGAGAACAGGGAGGCCGATGGAACCGGTGGCGAGACCCGCAGCCACAATTTGGGATTCTTCTCCAAGCCCTCTAGCGCCCCGTTCTCTTACGAACATCTCTTCTTGAATGGAGTCCCAACGACGCATAGAAACCGGGCGCCATGCAGTGACCAAC